>JACBWW010000045.1:996611-1211763 GCA_020086605.1 Lanius collurio | reverse complement strand
TGACAGCCAGAGAGAGGCTATCAGAGAGAGAGGAGAGAGGGCTGGCAGTAAAAGCGTTACCATCAGCAGTACGTGCAGGTGACCACAGGGACTTCTGGCTGGTTACAGCATCTCCAAGAAGCACACTTTATCCATGGAAGAAGTGAATCAGGCAGCAGAGTATGGGCCTCAGCCTTTTCACACAAAACCACAAAGGTGAACAAAGATCAAGCAAAAATATATGTCTGTCTAGTGTCCCCAAACTACTTGTAGAAAGAGATGTGACAGTGTAAGAACAATGATTTTCTACTCAACTGGTAGACAGGCTCTGTTTTAAAATACAGACCTAAGTATGGCCTACTACAATTTGTGGTCCAATTACTGTAACACTTAATTAAATTTATTTTTTCAGTGAGAGTGGTATTTGGAAATTTTTAGTGCATTCAGTTTTCTGATCACATATTCAAAGGTAACATATAAACTGCGCTTAACAGATTTTTCCTATTATTTGGTAGCATAAGGTAGTGCAAAGGTGATGTTACTAGCTTTACAATGAAGTACCAAAAAAGTTGCTTGAATGTATTTTAAATTAAAAAAAAAGTCAAGAAACCAGTCCTACTTGCAACATTGATGTCTATTTTGAGCCACCTTTAACAAAATCTGATCAATTGAACCTATTGATTGATTCCCAGACTTTTTTCAAGGAGCTTGCATTCTATGAAGAATTTCCTTCAAAATAAACATTTTCCTTCAAAGAATTTCCTTCAAAATAAACATTTTCTTATGTTTACAGATTCACCTTTGATAGATTTAGCAACTTTATTTTAATCTGCATTCCATGTATTCTACAGACAGAGGGAAAGAAATCTCCATGATCAAAATCGAAGAACTTGCCCATTTGTGTAGTTGATCTCTATCAAGTATTAAAGGCAGCTAGGTTTTGAAGGGATGTAGGAATCCAATTTTGAATCTGGAATCTCATGTCTACATCCATGTCTGTATCTGCAGATAAATACATATAATTTATAGTCAAGGGAATACAGTTTTCAGTAAACAATTCTATGCCCACAATCCAAACATATATGCACATGCTTATTTATATGCATTAAATACTTCCACAGAAATAACCCAGTCATAAAATTAAGTAAATACCTAAAGATTCAGTGTTTTGACTGAGAGGAGATAAAAGAGAATGAAAGCTAATATACTGATGAGAGATGTAGACATATACCATAAATACAAGAGGAAATAGGACTTTTAAAATAGTTCTGGTTTAAATTTCCTTCATTCATATTATCCCTGCCCAGACTGCCTGCTTCTGAATACATATTGTAGAAGTTATTTATGATACTATTTTTCTCTCTTGCAGCTTTATAAACTCCTGAAATGAGAGAGGGAGGAACCCAGGTCATATTACTAGCTATGACACTTGGAATACGTAGCCATAATTAATTGTCCCAAGTGACTGACTCTCCTTTCTGCCATGCTCTGTTAAAACCTGACAACACTCTATTAATTTCATAGTTCAGTACAAGAATTCTTCTACCACTGAAAAGCTCAGCAAAAGAGCTGGGATTAGAATTCAGTATTGTCCTTGTACCTCACCTTCTCCCAGACACATTTAGTCTCACTCTTGTCTATTGCTGCTATTGCCTTCTTTCATCTGTCTAATCCCATATAAAATGACACTTCACAAAAATATGTTTCAGTGACTTACTGCTGTCTCTCTCTCTCTTTAATTATCACTGGGATTCAGGAATAAGACTTTGCAGATGGAAAAAATAAAGGCACGACTGAAAGCAGAATTTGAAGCCCTGGAATCTGAGGAGAGACACCTGAAAGAATATAAACAAGAAATGGACCTGCTGCTGCAAGAGAAGATGGCCCACGTGGAGGAGCTGCGACTGATCCATGCTGACATTAATGTGGTATGCAACAGCCCAGCTGCAGACAGTCTAAGACACAGCTGGATATGAATCATTCCACAAACTGTGGAATTGTGCATGAGTGAACTGTCACTGGTTCAATAATAAGGACGTTACAACACCATCCTAGGATCCTACAAAGAGTGCAAAGTACAGTTACCTCAGGATAATTGTTTTTCCCCTTTGTAGGGGAGGATATTTTATAATGTTGGCATAATAAGCTGTTACACTGAGAGCATAGATAACCAAGCCTGCTGTGGCTGTGACTTTACCAGTAGCCACAATACCACTCCATCTGTCCTGTAGAAAACAGTTCTTCCTGTTAGTCTTTTCTCATGTAACACCCAGAAACAGAAACTTTAGCAGGTAGGTGGGACTAAGAGATTTTGAGAAAATACATAGTATTTGTTAAGTTCATATTAAGAGCTGACCTTCATCACTGAGTAGAATCACCAAACATCAAGAAGCACCAGCCTGAAGGGAATTTATTCAAAATAAGATAAAAAACAATTTATAAACAGGGAAGATTAGCCAGTTAGAGGGGCTAAATAGGGAATATATTTTTAAATACGTTTTTTATGTCATGTTAGGGCTCTTACATGGGGTTTTTAGCTCTGAAGGTATCTCTGTGTTGCACTACAAAAAAAAAAAAAACTCCAACAAGTAAAAAAGTACACTCTATGAACTGGATGTGCAGACTGCATTTATTTATGACTTCAAATGTCTGTTCCCCTGTCCAGCTGTATAATCTCAGCCTCTGTTTCATCCTCCCCTCTTTTTCCAGTCAGATTGTTTTTTTCTCTGCTGCTTTTCCCACTTACTGCAGTAAGAGAAGCAGAAACCTTTCCTTAGCTTGCTAGTTAATTTCTACAAGTCAGTGCTCAGGTATCTTAGAAACACAGAAAATTAGTTTATACTACTTTAAGCTCTTTTTTAATATCTCTTGAGAGTTTTCAGTAGCTCCTCACTTGCTGACTTTATTTGTAGCCTGTCTCTCCGCTTTTTCTGTTGTTCAGGTCATAGGGGTTGAGTGCACCTTTTTAAAATGAAAATGCATCTCATATGTCACTTTCTGTTGCTTCTCCTTTGCCCATTTTTCATCCTCCCAATACTTTAAGTCTTTGCTTTACTATTTCATTGTCTCAAATGTCTTCCAACTTGAGTGAGAAAAAATCTCTCTGATACAGTCTCTGGCTCAGTCAGAGAGGAACAGTTCTTTAAAAGCATGCCCAACCTCCTGTTTCAGATGGAGAACACTATCAAGCAGTCTGAGAACGATCTTAACAAGCTCTTGGAATCCACTCGCCGCCTGCATGAGGAGTACAAGCCCCTAAAGGAGCACGTAGATGCCTTGCGAATGACTCTGGGATTGCAGAGGCTGCCAGACCTATGTGAAGAGGAAGAGAAACTGTCCCTTGAGTAAGTCTCCAAAGCAAACATTACCTGGCTTTATGCTTTCTCTCAATTCTACTGGTCATTTTCTCATTTTGCTTTTGTTGGTAGATGGAAAAAAAAAGAATCCAAGAGGTAAGCATGAAAAACAAAAGTAAAAGGGATGTGAAAGACATGTATTTGATAACATTCAGTCTGAGTTTGTCCCAAGTTAAATTTAAATTACTCCAAACTGCAAACTCTACATACCACATGCAAACATTCAAGGGTGGTTGGCCTTCTAGGTTTTATACTGTATGTTGCTTTACCTGTCCTTTTCCTTTTCCTTGAAAATTACTTGTCTAGCAAGCAATAGTAGGAGGCATTACAAGAGAGGGATACAAACCAAGTATTCTTCAGTTGGTTTGTGCTGCTGCTAGTCAGAATTTTACTTTTTGCTGCCTGCACATGGCAGTGGCATTTAGCCAAGTACCTGTGACTGTCAACAAGTAAGTTTCCCTGACATGTGGAATAGATTTGGATAATAAATCGCAGTCTCATTTTTACATATGACCTAGGCAGGCGAGAGTGACAGAATTAGCTACTGTTCAAAGAACGGTGTCCTTTGTTTAACAGACCAGTTTTAAATGCAAGGAATGTTTTGATAGGCATATATTTCTCTTAATGCCCAGCACAATTAACATAGTTCTCACAGGCACACAGTTTTCAAGATTTCCTTTGTATTTCTATAGAAATGTTGTTTTACATTCCAAACACCTTGACACTACAAAGAATATATTAATGTATTGTGTACAAAAGTTATTAATTTTAACAAAATAAGATAGAAAAACTGTTTGACAGAGGTGCATCTGAATCTGTTGTCATTTTTCTTCTATACATGTTGTCTATTTTTCATCTTACTAGATTTATATCCCATTGTACATCAAGATGCCTTAGAAACTTATGGTCTGGAATCTGACTGAAGTGTAAAAATGCAGAAGAAAATACCACAAATTCTATTTATGAACTAGTGTATGTGTAGGCAATTTGGCAGTTTGACTCTGTTGTAGGAACATGATAGGGAAATGTGATCCACTGTATTTTAACAAAATGTTCTTTACGGACTAATGAAATACTCCAGAAGGTGGTTACAATTTTTGTTTGTTATTCTTTTGTGTAGCTACTTTGAAAAGCAGAAGGCAGAATGGCAGACAGAACCACAGGAGCCTCCCATCCCAGAGTCTCTGGCTGCAGCTGCAGCAGCTGCTCAACAGCTGCAAGTAGCTAGGAAGCAAGATACCAGACAGACAGCAACTTTCAGACAGCAGCCACCTCCAATGAAGGTCAGGAGATGGAATGTGCTGGGTTTTCTTTTTTGTCATTGGAATGCGTTATGTTTATAAAGTGATCAATATTTGAGAAAAGGAAAAATTATGTCTCCTGATTCCAATTTTCCTTGCAGTGGTTCAAAACAAGAGCAAGCAGTAGACTTAAAGTAGTAGCACCAATCATCAAGGGTTAAGGATAAGAATCTTGTAGGATAAGAATCTTTTAGGACTTGAGTCACCCTCAGCAGAGGTGTAGGCACTTCCCCTCCTCTTGTGTTTCACATGGGAGCAAGGCACATAAGAAAGAAAAAAAAACCTTGGCAAAAGGAAAACTAGTAGCTCTTAGTTAATGCAATGTGGAGTCATATAAAAAGCAATGCACATATTTTATGAGGGAAATTACCAGTGGTATAAATTACCAGGAAAGGTGATTGTTTCTGCACTTGGGATCTTCAAGAGTAACATGTAGGTTAATGTAACATAACCACAGGCACTTAAGTGACAGTTCTACTCAGCTCCTTCTGTAGTGAGAAGAGCTAAGTAGTTACATAGGGGGGTATTCATCCCACCCCTGTTCCAAAGAGTCACTAAGAAGGCAAACCAATGTAGGTACACTCCAAAGTAATATACTTACTATTTGTAGTTAGGCAATTGGAAAGCTTTTCTGAAAGTAACAGGCTTCAGTCAAGTATGAATTAAAAGACTTAGTATGGAGCAAAAGGGCAGAGTTCTGTACATTGTGTTAAATATGTAGAATTCATCTAATCACCTGCTCCTGCCTTAAGTTCTGTGACATTGCTGTTGGCCATCACTGTAACTTCTCTAACTCAGTGAGCTATAACATCACTGTAACATTCAACACAAAATAGAATTTAAAGTTATTGGTACATGTATGAACCACATGTCTGTGGAAATGTAGTTTAAATTCAATGAGATAGTCCTGGTTTTCAGTTGACCTGAAATTACTGTACAATCCACATACTTTGATTGTATAGAATGTAGCACCAGTTTGCCTTTGAAGGCAAGACGCCTTGTTTTTTTCTGTACTGTAACTTAGAGTATGATGCTCAATAACCCGTGGAACAACACCCCTTTGATGTTTGTAACAAGAGGCTGCAATTGCATTTCAGGCGTGTTTATCGTGTCACCAACAAATCCATCGGAATGCGCCCATATGTCCACTCTGCAAAGCAAAGAGCCGATCTCGGAATCCCAAAAAGCCCAAGAGGAAACAGGATGAATGAAATCCCAAAGATCGAAAAGCTGTGTGACCTGTCCCAGTACTCTTCCAGTAGAACTGCAAATTTGCCCAGACTTTACTGAATTGCAGACTCAAGTATGACCACCTCATTGTTTTCTATTTAAATGCAATGTAAGCACAATGTTCCTGCTCAAAGTTCCTTCCAGTCTTTAGGATTTGGTTTTAGGAAAGTAAGTATTACTGGTGCTACAGTGTAACATTTAAATTGTTCCATCTTTTGTACTCCTAAACAAACTGGCATTCTTTGTGCAAGTATCCTAAATGTCACACTATTTCTATTGACCAAATGTGATTACCACAAATGCTTTTTTGTTCTCTTCTTAAAAAACAGATGTTAGTAAAAGATTATTCTGCTTTATCCTGATAACAGGAAACTATTTGAAGTGCTGAAATAGCAGACTGTCTGTTTGTTTCACTGAAGTACAATTTGTTTTCCAATCTCATAAGACTGGGTAGGTTTGGGTATGCAGTGGAACTCTTTTTAAACAGGAAATGTTCAGGGGAAATGAGATTTGTTATACAGAAAATCAATGCGTTAATGACACACATGGATTTTGATTTACTGAAGTTTGATTGTACCGTTCCCTCAAACCTGACTTAAAACTTGGAAAGGTGCTGGCTGTGTATAAATTTCTAAAAATGATGTAATTTGTCATGCTTAACATCTTAACAGGTTATTATTTTCAGCAGTCAAAAGACTGAATGACTTAAGAACAAGGCTTTAATGAACTGTATTAGTGGTCCTCCCTGGCTCTATGGCCAACCAGCACACTGTGGTTCTCTAGGAAACAGGCATGATATATCTCAGATCTCTCTGTGCACAGACTGCACATAATTCTGCAGGTCTTCTGTTCCTGGTTTCTACAGCCAAAATCTGGCAGACATATCCTCCACTGGCGCCTAGGAAAGTTCGGGAACATGCATGAGGAACAGTGTCAACTAAAAATTGTGTATTTCACCAGAACCAACGAGCTTTGGTGTCATTGTCCTCCCTCAATCAAAACTTTCTATTTTTTTGTCCTTTAATAGGTCATTTTCAAATAAGCTTTACTTCAGGCCAGTTTGTTTTCTTGTTCCCTGTGTGCCAAAAGAACCCTGACTAAAGCATCTGGAGTAGATCACTCCCTGTATGTCTTTCCTTTCTTTCATGCAGTGTAACAACAGTTCTTCCAATGGGGAGGAGGATGGCAGTGACCCACTTACAGAACTGGGCTTAAAATTTACTCATCTCTAATCTCAGTTTTGTGACCACCTTTGTTGACTAAATTGATCTCAAGTATTAAATATTCTTTTCACTAACTTTGAGATGCAGGAACTGCTTGTTCACATTCTTCTCTCTTTAGCCCAAGTTTCTCTCTACTATTATGTTAGAGTGGTTATATTGAGAATTTGGCTTGTTAGATAGGAAGAACAGGGAAGCCCCAAGTCTCTGCTCAGAACTTTGCCAAACACTGGCAACTGTAATAAATCCCCATGATGCAGTTTTGCTGGCCAAATCACATATGTCACCATTAATTTCCCAAATCTGCCACAAAGTACATGAGTGATTTACTGAATATAGTCCTAAAACTTAAGCCAGGTTCAAGAGATGTTCTCTCGTTTTAATGTTACAAAGTCAAATAAACATCTGTCAACAGCAGACAGAATGTGGACCAGCTGCCCCTGAAATTACGTGAAGAGCAGATTCTGCTAACTGAATTACAGGGATTTGGTCTCAGATAGCAATAATGGAAGATAGTCTGACTCCATGCTCCAAATGGCAATAGTGTGTTATGCATGTTTTATAGCACAGATACTGGATTCTACTATTTTAAATGTCAGAGTGTCCACATGCTGTGTGCCCTGTTCAGAGCAATTCCTATGGAGTTGAAGGGAAAATGCAGAGTTAAAAGACAGTATGTGGGCTTCCCCAAAATGCATAGAGAGGAGCATACTTTGATGGTAGTTGTACATAAATTTAAGAAGTAGTGACAATGGAGTGGATGAATGGTCTGCAATGATGTAGTGTGAATAGAAGGATTAATTTGTAGAAACTTCAACTTACAGTACTGAAATAGGTAGGATTAGTCATAGTTGTTTTCACTTCACTGTTACTTTGCCAGGTTCTTTCTTTCTTGGGAGATCTCTGAACTGAAGTATACTTAAGGATGCACCATTTACTAATTTAGTACAACAGTTTTGTATTTTTACTTTTTTAAACAAGTCTCATGTGCTCTTGTCGTTTTACAAGGTTAGGGTTTGTTTGCTTGGTTGGTTTTTTTAAAGTGAATATTAAATACTGTATTTGTATCAATTGTACTAGTGTTTACAAATTTTCACATCCTTTATGAAGTTCTGCCACATGAATAGCATGCAGTGCTGAGAGTGAGTGTAACTGAAGATAAGTCAGCCGGGTGCCATGGCTGCCAAAAGGGGCCAACCACGACCTGGGGTGCATTAAACACAGGATTGCCAGCTGATTTTTTCACTCTACACTGCACTGGTGAGGCCTTGAGTACTGGGTACAGTTTGGGATGCCTCAATGCAAGAAGGACACCAGACTGTTACAGTGTTCTACAGGAGGTGTGTGACCAAGATTACAAAAGGTCTCAAGGACAAGACCTCTGAGGAGTGGCTGAGGACACTTGGCATGTTCAGTCTGGAGAAGAGAGGGCTGAGGAATGTCCTCATCAAAGCCTGCAACTTCCTCAGGGGGGAAGCAGAGGAGGAGGTGCTGATCACCCTCTGATGACCAGCAACAGGATACAAGGAAATAGAATGGAGCTGCATTGAGGGAAGTTCAGATTGGACACCAGGAAAAGGTTCTTCTTTGAGACAGTGGTTGGTCACTGGTGCAGTGACCCAGGGAAGTGGCCAAGGCACCAAGCCTGTCAGGGTTCGAGGAGCACCTGGGTGACACTCTTAGCCATACAGTTTGATGCTAGGTGGGCCTGTGAGGAGCAGGGAGTTGAACTTGATGATCCTTATGGGTCCCTTCATACTTGAGATATTCTATGATTCTAGCTATTTCAAGGAGATAAAATATGTATGATGTATTAGGGGACCATGGGGTGGGGGCAGGGAGGGAAGCAGTGTCTTTCATAGGGAAAGAGTATTTTCTCTCACAGAATAATGACGGAAGTTTTACTGAAGAACTCTTCTTGTGACAGCCCCAGACTCTTTTCTCCCAGAAAACTTTCTCAAGGGACTGGAGGAATAATTATGAAATATTGATTTCTTGGTTTTCAGACAGAAGAGGAAGCTGTCTGAAGTACAGTTCTTACCACAAGTCTACTGCATTTTTGTTTCATGGAGCAACAATGGCTTCTTCATTTGTGTCTAAAGTCTTTGTGGATACTTCTTCACTTAGTTTAAATTTATTCTTATTTTTAAATTTATTCCTATTCTTATAGCCACAATGAGACTGTCCTCAAACCTTAGAAAACTTTTATATTACTAAAGTCTGGTTTAACTCTGTCTTTGTCATTTGATTTTTAAAATGGTATCCAAGTGACAACAAAATAACTGGATTCTCTTGGTATAGATGGCTTCCAGGGTCTTTTCCTGGTTCATCACTTGCCTTGAAGGATAGTCCTGTTGTTCTGCAACCAAACAGAAAAGAAACAAATAAAACCCCAAGCCTTTCACCCTGCCACTGACCTGAAGCTCACTGTAAAAGGATGCAAACACTGTACTGTATCTAAATGCTTTGCTATAGAAATTTTCATACCCAAGCTGGGATGGATCAGTTGTCCAAACTTTAGTGCCAAGGACACCATTAATTACAGAGAAAATGTAAGGCAAATTTAAATACTTGTACTTGCTGAATTCAACCTTAGCTTTCTAAACAGGACCCTGACTGAACCCAACCGTGGCTTTACATAATCTAAATTTGAAAGAATAGACATTGATGTGTTACTTTAAATAGCTTACTATTCAAGAAATTAAGACTTCACTAGCACTTTAAATACATGAAAGTGCTTTATTCCTTTATTTTACAGTTTTTTAATGCCTCCAGCATACGTTTTCATTTTAGTATTTAGATATTCTAGCAATATCTGATATTTTCACTGGCTTCTGTGTTTTAAGTATTTTACTCCTGTGCCTCATAGGAGTAACAGTGTGAGATCTGTTTAATTTGTCTGTACAGTCTTTTTTAATAAATGTTTGTTTCATGTCATGCTTTCCTCTTGCAGAGTATTTTCACATCTGTTATTTGCTTATGCTACTAAGAAGCAGCTATAGCCCAGATGGTAAAACTCAGCTCTCTGATTTTACAGGACACACTTAGCCACAATTCGATTATACCTTTGTAGAAACTTGATGGAAATAAATATGGGGAAAGAAAGATCTCTTCTAATAAGCTTTAGAAAATAGAACAGAAAAGGAGATAGCATGACAGGTTTTAGCCTAGCCAAATTTCTCAGTTTTGCCTTCTAAAGTTAAATTTAGAAACACAATTCCTTCTCCAAATTAAGGTATAGGATAGCTGCTTTTGCAGGAGTCCTGCTTTGCCGTTAGGACATTATATCTACCAGTGCTTGCTGGAAGTTGCTTGTCTCATCAAACTGAAGACTGAGGATCTTATGGGAGCACTCCCTAATCCAAGTCGGTCAGGAAAGCCCACAGATGCTGTATACTGCCAGCGGAGGGGGTAACCTACTGCATGGTAATGAAAACAGTTCTGAGAAACAGCATAATGCGTTGGCATAGCTGGGTTCAGAGAAGAATGTCTATCCCAGACCTCACAGAGCTTGGTTAAACATAAGAGGCTTTTTTTTTTCAAAGGTACTGTCTTCAAACACACATAAACCACACAATCAAAAAAGTACCCCAATCTTCCTTTGTACCATAACTAATCCAAGACAAAAGAAATTATTTTGATATCTGTTCATTTTGTTTAGCAATATGAATTGTTCAGACTTTGAAACATCCTGTCCTAATTTCTGTTCATCCTGCTGCTTTTTTCAGTTCCTTAATCCTAATCTCAGCTGTAACATTACTTGTAACAGTACTGAAAGAGGTAATTCACATTCATATCTTCCTAAGAACTAACCCTGAAATATTCCCTATAATTAATATCATCTTCCATCGTATTTTCCTGGGCTTAGCAGGATCCTGCAGTAAAATGAGCCTCAAACCCCTGGATCTTCCTAAATCTCATATTAAAGTGTAGCATTAAAAATCATAAGATATATTTTAATGAAAAAAAAAAAAACCAAAACAAAGCACCAAAGCTTGTCCCACCCTTAAAACCACTACTTAAAATTTTCTGTTGTGCTCTTCAGTCTTTACTCTCGCTAGCCTTACTCTTAACGTCCCCTCTTCACTCTATTCAAGTGAAGTGGTTTAGTGGTGGACTTAGTAGTGCTGAGTTAATGGTTGGACTTTGATGATCTCAAAGTTCTATTCCAACCTAAATGATTTTATGGTTCTTTATCTCCATCCTGCTCCCCTTCCCTGCCTCCTCTCTTGCTATTCCTCTCTCCTTTTTCTTGTCCCCGTCTTTTCTGTTTTTCTCTGCCCCATTCCCAGCCTTGTGCTTTCCCTGAACACTACAACCATAAAGCCTGCTTCCTCTTCCTCTTCCTCTTCCTCTTCCTCTTCCTCTTCCTCTTCCTCTTCCTCTTCCTCTTCCTCTTCTCTCATCATGGGCCCTGCTGCTCGTTTTTGGTGGACTTCACCTCTGTCCAGCAGCCCATGGCTCCCGGAGCTGACCAACTGTCAGTTCCCCTCCAGACTGACCAGTGCTGCTCCGGAAACAACCACTGAGGTGTCCCGTGGGCAGGGGCAGCGTCGGGGCCCCCCGGTGACGGAGCAGACTTACTGAAGGAATTTGTCATGCACATGACAGAATAAACCCTTATCGGCCCCCCGTGCCCTGCCTTTGCACTGGGCAGGAGGCGATGCTCGAAGACAATCGCACGACGGCCCCCTGGGCCCCAGCTGTGGGGCCTGATGGCAGCTCTGGT
Organism: Lanius collurio; assembly: GCA_020086605.1. Classification (NCBI taxonomy): domain Eukaryota; kingdom Metazoa; phylum Chordata; class Aves; order Passeriformes; family Laniidae; genus Lanius; species Lanius collurio. Next base: position 1,199,948 of record JACBWW010000045.1, on the reverse strand, counting down.
CCTGTACTCATGGTTCTTAGACAGATTTTTTATGTCTCTGGGTCACTTTGTTTTGTTCGTACAAATACAGATATTTAGGGGCTTGAAAATATAAGTATAAATTTTGTACACATAAATTATATAAATGACGCACGAAAGGGCTTGAAAGAGGAGAAAATACGATCTCTGCGAAGGCGGCAGAAATCGCTCCGTGCGTTCAGAGGCTTCGTGTCACTGCGGCAGGCGGAGCTCTTGGCCGGCCCGGAATCGCCGCCGCCGCCCGGGGCCAGCCCGCGGTGCCGCAGCCGCCCCGGCAGGGGGCGCTCTTTAACGACTCGGCGGTGCCGCCTGCCGGCCACAAGCGGCACTGCCCCCACGGAGTGCGCGTGCGCCGTGACTCGAACGCCTCGCGGATGCCGCTTGCAAACCAAGGGCGGCGCTGCGGCCGAGAAGCGTGGCTGTGACCGAGAAGCGTGGCTGTGGCCGAGAAGCGTGGCTGTGACCGAGAAGCGTGGCTGTGACCGTCACAGCGAGCTGAGAGTGCGTAAGCCGGGCTTTCTACGGGTTCCACGCTTTTTGCGCTTTTTACGCCCAGTGCTGCCGCCCGGAGGGCAACAGCCGGTACTGCGGGTCGGAGCGCTGCCTGTGGCGGCCGCTGCCGCCCGCCCGCCCTGCCGCGGCCTGCGCGGGGCCCGGCAGCAGCGTGGCGGCGCTGCTTTCTCCCTGAGCAGCAGGAATGCAGCACCCCAAACCCACTACCGTCTCCCCTCCGACGCCGGGCAAAGGCTGACCACCCCCGATTAAGAAACGGCCAAAACAACCCCCTTCCCCCCTCATCCCCAGAACCATTTCAAGGATATGTCGAGGCACTCGGCTTCCTGTTTTGTCTCTTGATCGCTGTCTATTTTCTATCTCCTTGACAACTAATGCGAAGAAATTCCCTGAAAAAACCTAACCTCCAACACACAGAAACTCGAACAAAGAAGTGCCATTGCAGAGATTTTTTCCACATCTTGAATTCAGTGTGTCACACATCATCACTGCTTTTCTAATTCCCTGTGGCTGGAGAACTTAAAGTGATAATATTTTCACTAGATATGAACAAAATCCGGGTACAAGCTTTGCAGTTACACATAATAAGGTAAGACTTACAGCTCCCATAAGTGGATGTATGTTGCTCCCTCCCACCAGGCCTGGTTGTGCAGTCAGGGACCCAAACCACGGGGACTGTCACCACCAACAGGACAGTGAACTGCCACACCAGCCTTTGCTTCTCCCAAACAGCTGCTAAGATACTTTCTCTGTAACACGTCTTATGGGCCATGATTTATTACAAGGTTTTATTTTATTAACAAGCAGTGCTGGGAGTCTTTTTACTTGATGTCTTACTAAGAGGGAGGTGCATTTTGCTCATTAATTACAGGTACTAGATGTGAATGGGAGGAAGGGCTTTTGTTTTCTCTCTGTTCCAGCTAGTTATCCACACATCTCTGGTGAGGAGGAAAAACAGTCATGCAGAGGTAGATCCTGGGAGATTGAAATGCTGCCTTGTGGCCTGCCTTGAAGATGGCTGAGGATGATGGTGCACCTCCCATGCAGAGTGCAGCACACATACAAACTCTGCCAGCAGATCACAAGCTGAAAAAAGGAGCCATGCCTTCCCACCAGAAATTCCTCCATACTGGGTTTGCAAGTGGCCTTCAAAAGGAGGAAAAGGAAGATAGGATCCTGTTGAAGGGTGGAAGGATGAAGGCCAGAGTGGTCGGATGTTCTTCAGCTATGTCTCAACCCACCCTCACCATCATGCTGGGTAAAGGGGCCCCGGGGCTGGTCATGGGCAGGGCTCATATCCTGGCTGCCAGAGAGATTCCTTCAGCCAGACCAGGGCACAACAGTGCCCACATGGCCAGTGTCTGCTGAGGCTGGAAGGATTTGTCCTGTGGCTTCTGATTCCTGCCCATGGCTGTGGCTGTTCTATCCCCTGCCATACAGGACAAACCTCAGGCAATTCTGTGGTTCCATTCAGACACATTGATTCTAAGTGCATCTTCATGCCATCCACACTCAGCTGAGGATATTTTGTTTGGGAGTTTCTCCTTTAACTCTTTTAATTCCTCTGTAAATAGGCAGCTGCCTTTACTTAGCAACTGCCTGAGTCATTTCCTCTCTGAGCAATCCTCTGGGTTCACTCCACAGTACTTCCTCTTCACATTTTCTACATCTTCTGATATTTTTCCTTTTTTAGCTGAGGCAGGTTGATAAAAATAGTAACAGGATTTCACTGTGTATTTGTAAAACTAATACTACCCCTCCAGAGATCTCTTTATGCCCTTTCTCAGAATAATTTCTAATTTCAGTTGTATAATTACTGTTAAATTTTGAGGCAAGAGAAAGGTTGCATTTTAGTGGTCCTAAGAAAAAAAAATATCTTAATGAAGATATAAACTTCTTCAATATAATTCAGATTTCTGTTTTGAAATATTACTGAAATAATATTGACATAGACAATCTTGTCAGAATGGGAGAAACAGGCTTAAGGGATGAAAGCTTTTTTGCTACCTTTTCATTCTCACCAGATGCCTGGAGGATATCACAGAATCATAGAGGTTGGAATTGTTAAGGTTGGAAAAGACCTGTAAGATGAGTCCAACTGTTAACCCTGCACTGCCAAGTTCATCACTAATCCATGTCTCCAAGTGCCACATTCACACATTTTTTAAAGAACTCTGGGGATGGTGATTCCAGCACTGCCCTGGGTAGCCCATTCCGGTGTCTGACCACCCTTTCAGTGAAGAAAATTTTCCTAATATCCAATCCAAAATCTATATGCATACATACAGATATTGTATATACTGGTTTTCAATACATTCTTCCACACTAGTTACATTAACTATCACCTAGAACTGTCCTGATATGAGTTTATTCTTTGCTGTAAAGAGATACCAAAATTCCAGTATGTGAAAGCCCAAACCTTGTAACTCAGTGGAACAAGATGTGCTGTGCCAACCAAGATCATGTCAGGAAAAACAAACAAACAAAACAAACAAACCCTGGTTTTAGGTAAAGGAGGAGTTTGGGATTTAACAGCTGCAGTAGCATTGCTTTAAGGAAAAAGTGTCCCTTTCCCATTTCAGGGCAAGCATCTTGCTCAGACTATGGAGAATAAGGCTTCAATATGAGACTTCCCAACACATCCCATAAAATGTCCTTTCTGAAAGAAGACAAGCCACAACTGACAGTGAATGGCATTTATGTCCTCGCCATCCACACTGCCAGAATCCCCCCTGTGAGTCCTGGGTCTAACTCATCCTCAGGAATGGTCAAGGAAGCCTCTCTGCCAGGAAAACCCCATCCAGCCTGTCACTGCTATGGGCAGAAACAAGCCTTGACCAAAAGTGTGTCTGGAATTCTTGGGGCCAAGGAGATGCTTAAATCCAAACCTGGATCTGACCCCTGCTGAAAGGATGTACCTTTGCAGCCCCTCAGAATGTCCTATCTGCTCTGCTCAGGGCATTTGGGAACAGAAGCAAGCTTTTAATTGTGCTCTTCTAGCTCACTTCTAATTGAGTTTTGCTTTAATGTTTGTACATGAGAAGGAGTGGTAATTGAAGGGGAAGGGATCCTGCCCAAGTCAGAAATGTGTATGTTCAGCTGATTACAGCAGATATTAACAGGGCCTCACTAGATTGTTCCCATTGGGAAGAGAGGCTGAAAAAAAGACATATTTAATGATACGGAACCTTGTTGACTTGTACACAGAAGAGCACCAAGCCCTATTCACTGTTTCCAAACCAGGGTCATTAAACCCAAGTCTCTCCTTCTGTGATTTCAGGAGTCTCTCAGATGACTCCTCTCACTGACACACAGTCCACCCAAATCCTCTACCCTCTGCCTTTGCAAGTACAAGCTTTGACACACAGCCCATTGTTTTGGCTGGGAAACCAAGGAGAAACATCCACCCTCACCTCGCATTACAGAAATAGGTGGTAATTGGTCTTTTTATTCTGTTTCCAAGATCCTAGTGGTAAGTAAACCACCAGCTTTAACCAAGTCTGCAGTAGACACACCCTCCACCTCACACGAAGTATTCATAATTCCTGATTTATTCCAGTCTGCCACAGCCCACTGGAGCCAAATTCCAGATCAGATATTACACAGCATCCTTCTGTGCTGTATCCTACATTTGTCACTCCACACGGGCTTGTATCTTATTTCATTTCCCATGTTCAACTCTGCAGTGTGTTCAAGTAGATGATTTCTGAAGGGCTGTACTGCATCAGAAGCTTTTAAGGAGAATAGTCCCATGGAAGCGGAATGAAATCTGAATGTAGAGGACAGCTTTGTGCTCATACCACTTCTCTCTGGAACTGAGCTGTTTGTCAGAAAAGCAGCAAACAGGCATAAGTAGTTCTCCTTTTATTTCTGCAGATGGCACCAAGCATTTAGTTCTGAGACTTATTTGTTCTTTTAAAGCTATTATTAACTCCTAAAAGATGGTCTGCTGCTCTGCGGACCCTCTGTGGCTGCACATGGCCTCTCTGCAGCTCTATGAGCCCATGTTCTGGGGCCAGCTGGTCAGTGGTTCACCCATCCATCCCCCAGGGCCAGCTGGTTAGTGGTTCACCCATCAATCCTTGTTGTCTCTGGGATAGCAGTGGGAGCTGAAGTGTGAGGCATGGATATAGCCCCAGACAGGGTGAAGACTGGACAGGAGCCAGTGAGTGTGGGATTACAGCTGAAGCAAGCCAAGACCTTGGCAGGGGTGTCACTAACTAGACCCCTACCCCAGCCCTGCAGTCCTACCCACGTCCTATCCCATCCTCCTCACTTGTCTGAGCTGCTGCTGTGCCCTCAGACCCCTCTCACAGGGTCTTTTTTCTGATGATTTTGGAGACAGAGAGACCAAAGTGCTGGTGCTGCACGGCCGGGGCACCCTTTGAGCTGTGAGGTCTGCAGAGCCATGTGCAAGGAGCACGCCAGAGAGCCCTGTTCCATGATAGCTCTGGCTAATCCACACCCCATGCTGATCTGATGAGCCAGGGAAAGAGCCAGGACTAAAGTGGACAATCCACAGAAACTAAATATCCATATTTCTAACCACTTGCCATCACTGTAAAACTTCAGTGCCACAGTCACAACTCTCAAATTTGCCAGATATAAGCTCCCATATCCAACTGGGCTGGGTGCTTTGAGTTTTTGAGCCTGCTGGGGATTACCCACCTGAGCCAGTTACCTTTTTGGGTGCTCCTTCCCACAGATGGCCCAAGTGGCTGGCACGGTCTGATCCAGATTGCGTTTCAGGGCAGCCTTTGGAGCTGTCACTCTATCCCCAGGATAACATATCTGCCATGCTCGCGTGCAAAGCACAGAGTGACAGCTCCCTGGCCCCAGCAAAAACATGTTATGACTTGTTAATTTAGCAAGGCATTTAATTCACCACTGACAGCATTGGCTGAAGAGCAAAATGAGGAAGTCAGATTCATCCTTGTCTCCAATGCATCAAAATAAAAGAACATCTAGCACTGCAGAGCACACTCTTAGCAACCAGGAGCTCCTGGGCTGGACATTGGAGGAAATAATTGGAAATCAATGATGCTATACCTTCTCCATCCGCCTCCAGCCCTGCTCACACTGTGATCAGATTGTGCAGAGGTTTTGCACTAAATTTTGTATCAAATACTGTTTTATTTGGCAGCTGTTCGTACTCTGTTTTTCTTAGCTGGGCTATCCATGCTCTGAAGGCACACATGCTATAAATTTAAAACTGATGAAGATTTTTCTTGATTTCTGTGTGCCAAAGGGGCAGAAACTCCCAGATTATTTCCCTTAGGAACCATTTCTGGCCTACCACTCAGTGTGCAGCTGTGTACTGAAGCATGTACTTATTAGAATATGTTATAGAAACATTATAATACTTAAAAGGTAGATAGTGTCTTATAATTTCAAAGCACCGTATAAACACTAACTAATTGAGGTTCACGGCACTGCCTTTAAGCAGATAAGGAACTACCACTGAAAAGTAGGTAGCAGCCAACACTTACTACCCTGAGGTCTGAACTACAGTAGTTATTTTTTCAGGTGTGTAATAGCAAAATATTCGAGTTTGCTCAGATGCCACTCTACAGTAATAACTGGCAAATGTCAGTCTTTAAATGAAACTTCAAATGGAAACCCCCCACCCCCATTCACTCCCCCACCCACTTACCAGCCAAATTTGTACAGCTAAAGTGCTGCCATGACAGGACTTGTCACAACTTCTTTTCACACAAGTTACACAGCCTCTATACCCCCTTGAGCAGTGGGGTGCAGGTTGGCTGAAAATCTTGCCCCTGGGAATCGCCTGAGAAAAGGCAAGGCTGCAGCCCTGGTAGGCCAAGCAGGCTGTTGTCATACTAAGAAGAACCAGCGTTGCTGGTGGAAAGCCAGCACCTCATGTTCAGCCCTGCAGTGGCTGCTCCTTTCTTTTTTCATTTCCTGTAGTAGGACAAGTTTCAAAGGGCTCCTTGCAACAGCCGCTGGCTTTGATTCAGGGCTAAAACACCTTGGAGGTGGGAATCTCAGACACCAAAGCAGGTGCTCCACCACCACAGTAAGGCAAGGGAGACTCCAGGGCTCTTCAGACGTCTTTCCTTTTTTTCTTCTTCACTGAACAAACCATTCAACCCCAACAACACGCTTGCAACCCAGTTTATGCACACATGGGTATTATCACACTGTGCTCACAGCCATTCATACCAGGCCACTCACCACAGGATTTCAAACCACTCACCACTGCTGACTTGAGACAGAAACCTTCACACATGAAAGCTGAAGTCGTGGCAAGGAAACGAGTGGAAATTCTATTAGCAATGCTGTGACCTGTGCTAATAGCAGTCATACTGAAAGCTATCCCAGAAAACAAGAGCCCTAGAGGTTTCTGTTAGCTGAATGTGGGTTGGAGAGTACCAAAACTGAAGGGTTTGCCTTGAAAAGTTCATAGAGCATGTGCTCAATGCTTCACTGAAGCTGTTTTGCTGGGTGTTCAGGAGGTTGGTGGCTGCTGTTTGGTTCACTGTGCAGGGGTACGGAAGAGAATTACCCTCTGATGGGTTCTTCTGGACATAATATAATTAATCACCCAGCATTGCCACAAAATGTATCTAAAGGATTCGTACATGATTATACATTTCATTTATTTCAGAAATATTTAAATGTCTTGCTAGTTTGGCCCTTAAATTTCTAGAAGGAAGAAATCTGTGTCCTTGCCAAAGACGCAAATAAATGTAGATCTGGAAGGTAACACACTGGATGGAGTGGATTTCATGGAGGGCAACAATCCTTCAGGTTGCTGCCCACAGCACCAATTTACTCATCATGAGGAATTTACCTATTATTTTACACTCACTGTGCTTCAAGAACCAAGCTCATTACTGACAGCTACATCAGGGGCCTAATTGCAGAGAACATCCCTGATTGCTCTGGAGGGCTGGATAACTGATTGGCTCTGCAGGCAGAGTGGCACTGCCAGACTTTTAGCGTCTGCATGATTTTTGTCTCTGACTGAAAACCCCAGATACCACAGAAAGGACTCACACAGACTGCCTCACATCAATCACCTTCACACAGTCCATGCAGGGACCTCGTTACCTGCCCGTTAAAAAAAATAGATCATTTTATAACTGTAATTTTGATTAATTAATTTTCTTTTTCATAAGTGGAGCACATCTTTTTTCTCTGGTGTAAAGGCTATTAAATGTTGCAGCTCACAGCCACATTTTGAAATGTGTTCTGCTAGGAAAGCTAGAAAATTATTTCTTAGATTTTAGTCTTGAAGACTTCCTGACACTGACATTAGATAAAAATATGAAGCCAAAGGAACCATAGAATAGTTAACTTTAGAGGTAGAGACAATCAGAAAATGATCAAGGAGAAACACCTGGCCTCTGTCTTCCTGCTCCATGCCACCAGTCAAAGCTTTAAATGGAAAGTAACCCAAATGGGAAACCTGCTTATGACAGATGCAAGCAATTTGTTGGGGCTGTCCCTGCAATGCAATCCAGTGTAAAGAGTAAATAGCACTGCTTTGATTCTGTAGTAACAACTTCACAAAACAACCCCACCAGGCAGGGATACTGGACACAGATGGGCTGGTGCTTGTGTTGTAAGGCTCTCAGCTCCAATTTTGGCCAGACTCCTGGAGTCTGAGGTCCTCGGTAGCACAGCTCTTGTTGGGCTAGTGTTTACAAAGAACTGCCTAGTGGGTCCAAAAGTGATTTACAGGTGAAATTCAGAAAGTTAAAAAGTGCAAAAAGAGAGTTTTGTATGTGTAAAATGAGCAGAAGTCTGATCAGAATCTGACCCTGCATCTCTCACTGTGTGCATAGATGTGTAGGAGCAGGGAGGCAGAGGAAATATGTGAGAGACGCCACAGAAGCTCTCAGATAATGCCTCCAAAGTATTTCTAAGCCATTGCACAAGGAACAATATACAGAGACTTAAATTCAGACACAAGGGATCTATTTACGTGGATAGAAGAATCTTCATGTGGAATACGCTTACAAAGAACCTTCTTTAGGCAAAACAAACAAACAAACACTGGAGTCATTTATCTCCTTGCCCTCTTTCTGTGCTGGAATACAGGAGCTTCACAGTGTTACAGTCCCAAACCGTGGCAGGGGGCCTCCTACTTGTCCCTGCAGAATCCCACTTCAGTTCATTCAGCTGGTCAGGAGCAGAGGGCCCATTTCATGGGAGGACAAGGTAGGGTCTATGGTGAAGCAGCCAGTGAGACCAGGGTCTTTCCAAACCATGTCAGGAGCCAGTGGGAATTGCCAAGGCAGCAATCTCCAAGCCAAAACAGGAAGGAACACCGGAGAGTTCAGTAACAACCACACTGCTAAACTCTTCTCTAAATAAATTTTCTTACAGATAGAAACTTTGCTGTTTGCCTAAACATTATTTCAGTATGAAACTGGTCTTTTAAAACTGATTAAGTAATCCAAGAGCTGAAAATTTTTCTTGATGCTGCTGAATGGGACCCATAGACTTTACCCCATATTGAACTAGGTAAGATTCGATTATTTGAATGGGGGAGAGGAAAATTCAGCAGCAGAATTAACAAGTTGTTTCTCCCAGGTGAGAAATGGAACCACAGCTTCTCAGCACAGTGAATGCAACCAGCACTTCCCTGTGCCAGGCTCACACATGGGCCTTTATGGTGCAGCTCCAACAGCATCCATCCCACACCAAGAGCATCTTTGACCCTGAGGAGAGGGGAAAGAAAACTGGAGGAAGTCATCCTAAAACACAGCTTGTTAGGGCCCACTCCCCTTTCAAGCTGCTTGGAACAGCAGCTAGAAGGCATTCAGATAAAGGAGGGATTTTCATGTCAGTAAATACCAAAATACTGCAGGAAGTAAAAATTCGGATTAAATTAGCTCCAGCTATCAAGTGTGTTCATAAAATCAGTATTAGATTTTTGGTGGATTTTGCTGCTGCTGCTGCAAAGCCATTTCTTTGTCCTCTCCTCCTTTGTGCGTGGGACAGTGTAACCATCACTTCCAGGGTTCTCTTGGGCTCAAGTTCACTTTCCTTTGGAATGGGAATGGCTGGCCAAAGGCAGCATATTGCCTGTACCAAGCCTCTGCAGGGAATCTAGACAATGTAACAAGGCTATTAAATCCGGCCTGCTAGGAAATGTAGGGAGAGCAGGTGGCAGTCTGAAGCAAAAGATCTACACAGAGTTTGGGAAATGGGAACTGTTCCTGACAAATCTCGTTCGTACTGCAGGCCGAGCCACTCTTCAAACCCCAAGCAAACATCTTAGAATAACTTAGGGAAGCAAATACTTCAGACCAAGTTTCTGTCCTTGGTAAGAACTTTCCCTATCATCACTACAACCTGCTCTTTATTCTTGCTTTTTCCAAAGGCAGTGAGGCAGTTACCAGGGTCTCTCCTGTTCTCTGCCAAGGATCTCTGCACAACATAAAATTTGCATGACTGACTGTTCTTCTTTTTTGTCCAAGGAGACTTCCTGGACAACTGAACTTTCAAAAGCAGTGACCTTCGAGCTGTTACAAAGAAAAATATCTAAGCAGCACTAAGTACTTAGAAATATTTTCATGCTTAAACAACTGAAAAATGATTCTGTATTCTCCTATTTCCTGTAAGTGCTCACTTCTAGGCAGGGATCAATCAAATGGATTTTTAGACTCTTACATAGATTTGAGAAGTCATCTAAGAGTCTTCAAAAAATGTCCTTTCAGTCAGATGCACAGCACTGCTAACAAAATACTGTAACTTACATTAGTGTTTTATCTCAACACCACTTGGAACAATAAAATATTCATAAAAAGCCACTACTGGAATATATTATCTCATCAGCACGTGGTGATAAGATTAAATTGCTTGGTGTTAGAAGTTATAAGGATTACCATATTAATGTTTAGCTCATTGAAATCATACACCTAGTGCCATTGACAGTAATCACATCAAAATTCTGGATAATTTTGAATGATTCAGTAATAATTACCAGGCTGTGCTGTAGGCAAAGGGAGATGCTGGAATCTGCACAGTCAGTGCTGAATTTGTACAATGACTCAGTGTGATGGGATTTGTACCTTAAAAAAATTGACTGAGCTGATTTTCCTTAATCTTTCCTTTGGGGAATGTACTGCTCCAAATCAGATCAGGACAGAAGGAAATTATATGGAATTTAATTTGTATGGAAATTATTTAAAAAAATATTCAGTTGCTCTACAGCTCCTGTAGCAAATCCATAACTAGGCTTGGGCTCTTTGGGGTAAGGAGCAGCCTACTGTGACCTGTGTTTAGCCATTATTCCTGCAGGCTCCTAGAGCATGCAACACAAATAAATAGCCAGTGATGACACATGCAGTGAGAACATGAGCACAGAGCATCTCAGTTTGGTTGAACAGATGCAGCTTGGACACACACTGTTAGGCAACCACTTTCACAAGAATTGGCCTAAGAGTTTAACTTTTATAATTTACTATTATTTGTTTACTGTCTTCAGTGTGCTAAACTTACCAGACACACCCATACACATACACAGTACAGCAACTGCCAACCTCAGAGAGAGCTTAAGCTTGATGCAAAGCCATAGAATAAATAAGTAGATACATAAACACTGAAAAGACAAGAGATGGTGAGAACAGACTTACTTAACCCTATTTTGACCCCTACAAGAACTAAAATTTGTATGGGAATATGTTTTCTAAGACAACACATACGTGTAATTCTATGAAGTGAGAACTGGTGGGCAGGCACAGAATGGCAGATAGGAAAGGAGTGGATCTGTTTCCATATGTTACATGTGCATGTTCTTTCTCACTTAATTCCTTTCTGTATAAGTTGTCTCCTGCCCTCACTGAACGATTATACAGAAAGGATGATCTCGGATGATACAGAATTGGTGTCATGCACTGAAGCATCAAACCCTTTCTGCCAGCCAACCAAGCAGCCACATGACCACCATGTCTTCCCTTGAACTCATTTATCTTTTGTCACTGCTTAGAACACTCTGTCTAATTTTAGAAGGCGGTTCTGCAACCCTTGCAGTGAATAACACTTGTTCTGGCCAGTAGTCCCAAAACGCACAAGCAGGAGTGCCAGAATCACAGAAACACAGAGCTGAGACAGAGCTTAGGAGGTCCTGGGGTCCCTCTGATCAGACCTGTCTTCCTGGGCTGACACTCACCCAGACACAGATCCCCAGTGCTGGAGCTTTACTGCTTCCCCAACAGACTATCCCACTGTTACTTCCCTACCTCTACCTGATAATGTTTTCCTTAAAATAAAATAATCTTCCCTGATTAAAAGCACATCATCTTTTATTGTCTCTGCTTCAAACAGATTATCACCCTTCAGTTATCTCTTCTTTAGACTGAAAAAAATTCCAATTCTTTAACTTTCTTCATTCATCCTCTCATTATTTCTTCTGACTTCCTCTAGATGTTCCCCATCTGGCTTGTATCTTCTCAGGCAGCACCCCGAGAATGGTCCTGCTGATCTCTAGCACTGCTGATGAGCAGAGGGGGGCTGTGTGTTCCAGAGCCCACCCTCTGTCTCTGCTCCTGAGCACTTCCCTTTTCACACCATCAACAACTGTTGACTCATGCCCAGCTTGTGACACCCCATATTATTTTCTGCTCTATCTGCTATTTAGCAAGCTGTCCTCTGTCATGCCTTTCTGCACTGAATTGTTCTTGTCTAAATGTTTTATCTTGCATCAGTCCCTATTTACCCTCATTTTCTCCTGTTATACCCTGTTAGAGTTATCTCTAACTTTCAGGATCATTTTGAATTCTATGCTTGTATTCTACCATATCAGCAGTGCATACAAATCATAAAGGAATTCTGTCTTTCAGGTAACTAATAAACATCCTGGGCCAAGGACAAAGTAAAGGCAGGATTCTGTATATTTTCTATTAGGCAATATTGTCTAATAACTTCATATCTAAGGAATTATTCACCCAGATAAATTCAAGTGAACTTGAGCCAGAGCTGAGAAATGAGGTTCTTAGGGTGTATTAGTAACACCAAAGTTTGCAGGTATTTGTCCCATCAAGAGAGTAATAAACAAGAATGTGCAGTTTAAGCCCCTTTGGAAAGAAGATTGGGCAGCTACAGTAATTTTCATGCCACTGATTTTCTTTCCATCAGCCACAGCAGTTACATTCACCACAGGAAACCCACTATAATCTGTCACAATACAGGCCTTACACTTTTGGACTTAAAACATTTGTAAATACTTGTTCATAATTTTTAAAAATCCTACCAGGGATATAAACATACAAATACATTTAATTTCCCTGGTTTCTTGTTTTAGGTCTTACTCAGCAAGACTCTGACTTAAATAAAGTTGAATACACACAAACATTTTACTGTTAGTTACTTCAATGACCAAAGGAATTAGGACCTGTAGTCTCACAGAAAATCTAGGGGCTGTTTTCTTGAACTAGAGTATAAAAAACATTATACCAGATTTCAGACTGAGTCCAGACAAGCACAACATCTAATACTGAGCAACACTGAATACTTTGGGAAACAGAGTAAGGAATAAATTAATAGGTGGGTGCTTCTTCCTCTGACACCTTCTCCAGATCTATCAGTGGCTTAGGTATTTTCTGAGCATTTGTTTTTGCATCTGGGTCATCCCAAGTGCAAGCTTCTACTTGACTAATTTCAGCTCCTATTATTCCAACTACTTTCAGTATTCGTTAAACTGAAATGGATTGTATAACCCCCTGGAATCTCACATTACATGCAGTGCCAGGGCTCTATTGATTCCAATCTCACAATGATAGTATGCACCCATCAGTGATTTGGCCTGAAACAGCTTTGAAAGATTTGTCAGAAACTATCACATGAAAATTAAAAGGACAGAAGAAATTACTGTAAAATTAAATTATTCATTTTTCCACAGGGACATGGGAAAAAGGACAGTCACTAAAGGATTAGGATAAATCAGCTACTGCAATCAAATCTGCAAATGCTGAGAAATTGAAAGGCTATTGCAAGTGCTGCAGAAGCCATGCCAGGTCAAAATTTAAATGAAGTTCCACCAAAAATGCATAGGCAGTAATTACATGACTGAACTGAAAATCTGAGAAATGAGGTTTAAAAGGAATTAAGATGGATGTTACATTTGCAATTTCTGCAGCCTTAGTTCAAATATTCCCAAACTGCTCATCAGAGAAAAAGATAACACATTTTCCACATTGGGGCAGATTTTCTTAGCTCAGTTCCTGTGTGCCTAAAGATAAAAGATATGCTTATCAAGCAGTATGTAGATATATGGAGAGCAGGGAGGGACAATGCCCCACTTCTACCTCAAGAGTCCTTTTATCTCTCATGTATTTGTATGTGCTTGGCCTTTTAACTTTACAGCCTCCACTGCACCACCACAAACATCCTGAGTGTGCAACACTTGGTTTATTTCCCTTCCTGTAATTCATACCTTCTACTCTGAAGCTTTGCATGTGCAGAATATCAGGCGTGTCAAATTGCAAGCAGTGAGACCACTCACATATGTGTCTGTTGAGATGGAAAGAAAATGCCATCTCATCTGAAAATAAATTTTAGTTGCCCATTCTGTTAGCAAGTATCCCCTTCAGTGGATTGGTCCCATGCCGGTTGTCTCATCTTTCTCAGAGGAACAAAAATGTATAAATAGACTCTGATCTCTTTTATAGCACAGTGTGTTAAAGAAATGGGAAAGTTAAGGAAAATAACTGTAACCTAATAAAAATTCAGAGGCACCTCAAAACATTAATGAATACTTTATGATTACAGAAAGTACAGCCCCATAACTACACATTACTTTTGGGCTTGCAAAACATAAAAATTACATTCTATCAGGTAGTTTCACCATTTTTTTCACACCACATCTATTGTACTTTGTGCTGTTGAGAATCAATACAAACCATTTTGGTGATATTTTCTGATAGTTGCTGATTAAAGGAAGATGGAAAATACGTGGATACAGAACAAGGAATCAAGAAATGTGGGCTGGGCTTTTTTGCTGTGCTGCTTTGTTCATGACATATCCAGAGACTTTGATTTCAATGACTCGGTCTTCTCATCTGTAAAACGAGGATAACATCTGAATGTCTCTCAGTGGAATGGTGAAATTTAATTTCAGCATGTGTATAAAGGACATGGAGATTGCTAAGTGGCAAGGTGCTATTACCATACATTATAAACATAAACCTAGGAAATGTGGCGTTGAATGTAGGGTTTTTTTCCCCTTTAGCTGCCCTTTTGTTTTAAATAGTACTACTAATAATTGACATTCTATTAACACTGAGAGAAAACAACAGACAAGGGATTCTCTACACACATATATAGCCAACATAACAAAAAAAAAAAGAAATAAAGAACAGGGCAAGTCTGTGGTCTTAACAGTCAAGTTAAAATGGAGCCCTGCTTGGAATATTTAAAAGGTTCCTTTTTTTTTTCTCTTGAAATACTACCTCATCTTACTGCTTCTTTTTCTGCATTCATCACATTTATGGGATAATTTTCTTGGCCCACTGGCAGGCAAACTTTCTGTTCATGATTGCAAAAGGAGTTTTCTGTGCAAGGCCTGAAGAACCTGCCCTTTAGTACGGGTCATGGACATTGCTTTACCCTTGCTGTTCTCAGAGTGTAAACTCAGAGGCAAAATGAGAAGAGATTATTCCCGAATTTACTGATAATCCACTAGAGCAGCATCGCTCCTTGAGAGCTCTCTATCGGAAGGCAATTCATCATTGTTAATAACACATTGGTTTAGGTTGGAAAGGACCTTAAAGACTACGCAGTTCCAACCCCCATGCAGTGATGGGATGACATTTGCAGTTGTTGTGGGGACACAACTTACCCCTGGCCTTTGAGGTATCTGGGGAGCTGTCCCATGCCCATCTGGCTCAGAGCTGCCAGTGGTGCTGAGCTCCCCTCAGCACTGGCCCATGGGGGACCATGATGGCTCCTGTGGAGCAGCCAATTCAGTCAGCCCCTTTGGCAGATGTTCATAGAATATTCAAAATGTTCAACTCCCAAACCACTAAACCAAAGGCGTATTTAAGAAGTTTATGGATCTGGCACTGGGTGATATAGGTTAGTGGTTGCAGTGGCAGTGCTGAGTGGATGGCTGGACTTGATGATCTTGAAGGTCTCTTCCAACCTTGACAATTCCATGATTCTAAACCACATCATTCAGCACCAGATCCAGACGCCTCCTAAACATCTCCAGGGACGGTGACTCCATCACCTCCCTGAGCAGCCTGTTCCAATACCTGATCGCCTGAACAGTGAATTTCTCTTATCCAATACCTAATCCGAATCTCTTGCTGTCGCCGTTTAAGGACGTTTCCTCTGGTCCTCTCCCTACAGACACGGCAGAAGAGACCGGCCCACCTCACTACACCCTCCTGCCAGGGAGTGATTAGGACCCCCTGAGCCTCCCGGAGCCACCCTCCGGCTCCCTCAGCCGCTGCTCATCACACTCGTTCCCCAGTCCTTGCAGGAGGCTCGCCGCCCTCGGCCGGACACGCTCGAGCACCCCCCATCCCTGTGGAAGCACAGACCCAGGGCAGCGCCCGGCGCTCCCGCGGCCGCCCCGGATGGACGCGGGAGCGCTCCCGGTGCCGGGCAGGGCGGGAGCGGGCGGAGCCTGCGCACTGCGCCCCGCGCCCCGCGGCCCGCCCGGCACTCCCGCGGCCCGGCGCTGAAGATGGCGGAGGGCGGTGCGGCGCCCCCGTCCTGCGCTTCCTCCTCCTCCTCCTCCTTGAAGGGGCTGCGGGAGCAGATGGGTGAGAGCGGGAAGGGAGGGGTAGCACGAAGGGTGTGTGTGTGGGGTCCGGAGGCCCAAGGGCGCGGCTGGTGCCGGCTGCCCCCCCCCCCCCCGGCCGCCCCGCTGGACGTCCGGCCCCGTCCCGGGGCGGGGAAGGGGCACTGCGAGTGGAGGCCGCCGGGGCTGCCCAGCCCCAGCCCCGCTCCCCGCCCGCGCGGTCCGTCCTTTCCCGCAGCTCCGGGTGGTGATTGCTGGCTCGGGACCTCCCGCAGCTCCTGAGCAGCGGCAGGGGCGGCTGCGGGAAGGCTGCGTTACACGAACCGCCCATTCTTCACCGGTTCTCGAACTTGTCGGTGTCTGCGGTGGCTCTTGCTTTCAGAGGGTTTGCCCAGCAACGTGTTCGATCCCGAGCGCCAAAGGCAGAGACAGCCCCTGGCACTGATTTCTAATGAAAAATTTTGGGTTTTAGTTTGTTTTTTTTTACTGGTGTTTTAAGAGGGCTAAAAAAGCTCTGCATTGGTTTTGTCTTTGGCTGTGTTTTTGTGCCTATTTGTACTTAAGGTCTTTAATAATATACTCTGGAACGAGTATTATGAATGCACGAAGTGTGTTTCCAGCATAATTTCATGGTACA
This sequence comes from Lanius collurio, assembly GCA_020086605.1. NCBI lineage: Eukaryota > Metazoa > Chordata > Aves > Passeriformes > Laniidae > Lanius > Lanius collurio. The sequence goes on along the minus strand of JACBWW010000045.1, from coordinate 1,183,059 downwards.
TCTCCACTCAAAAGCTTTGTAGGTGAGCCATTAGAAAAGATAAGCATTTTCTTATCCCAGTCACAAAAAAAAAAAAAAAATGTAAAGAGAACTGTGGTTTGCTCTAAACTAAGTAATGAGGACTAGGTACAGAAACTACTCTGAGAGCCTCTTGCCTGATTGTTTTTCGAGTATCTGTGTAATTACACAAAGAAGAGTGCTGGCAAAGGGTCCTGACAGCCCAATTCTCATCTGGCATTCTTCTTCAGTGTGTTGGGTGTCAGAAATATTATTTAATTACTTTTTGTTTCTATTTCAAAATTAAGACAATTTAGTGCTCTAGAAGGATAAAGATCTGCCAACTGATAGCATTTCTCACCTACACAGGCTGTGCTCTTTGGACCTTATTCTTCCTGCTAGAACAGCTGAATTTTATTTTGCATATTGGATGCACTTACATGGTGGCTCCTAAGTTTTTCTAAGCATGGGCAGCCATATTTGCTGACAGCTGTCATGACCTAGAATTAGTCCCAAAATCAGAGAGAAAATGCTCCTTGGGCCAGGTAGCTCTATCTCTCTTCAGATATGCACATGCTGTATTATGCACATCATGTTAAAAAAACAACCCCTCTCACTAGATCCTGTAAAAGCTAGACCTTGAATTTTTTTTCCCTGAGGGGGTAGAAGTCATTGAACCAGAATCTAAACTTCAGTATACACAGAATGCATTTGTAGCAGTTATGTGCTCAAAGATAAACTCAGTTCTGATGTGCAGTGAATCAATGCTGTCTGTGAGCTCACAGGCCACTGCAGCTCTGCTCCTGACTTCTTGTCAGTAGCACTCCCTGGAGAGAATAAATGATGTTTAGAAATCTTCCTTGCAATCCTGTGGTTGACAGTGGAATTTGCAAGATAATTTACCGCAGTATTTGCTGCTCTTCAGGGAAGTTGTGAGCAGCAACCAAGTCTGATATTGCAGCTGTTTGGAGAAGATGTAGAAAAAAGAAACACACCCAAAGAAACCTTGACATTCAGTCCCACACTACACTTCGGCATGTTTGGGGGGGAATATAACTTCCTACTTTTCTAAACTCAGTTGGCTGCGTGGGGGGACTCCTCAGTTCCAAAATACCTGCTAACTAGAATGCTTGGACCCAGTTTCTGCTGCTCTGTGGGCAGTTGTGTACTTTGCTGTCTTAATCAATCTGGAGAACAAATATCTTTGTAAAATAAATAGTGTTGCGTGCCTTTAGTCATTTGTCAGTGAACTTCTGCCTGGGAATCTCACATTTAAAGACAATAAATAAAAAGAAAGAGCATCTTGCTGAGAAACCACGGCTCTTCCTGGCAGCCTGGCTAAGAAGTGTGTATACATACTGTTTGTCTAGTCACCTTCTGCATAGGTTTTCTTTGTGAGTCCTTATTAAAAGACGCTTCTGGGTTCTTGTTCTGTTCACTTCTACTGTCTCTGACAGCCTCTTGATACTGGTTTTATTTGTGGGTGATTGGTGCTTGTTAATTATTTTGTGCCTTGCAAGTGTGGAATCGCATGGTGCCACTTGTAACTAACCCATACCAATGTGTTACGTTTGGCAAGAAAAATATTCTCTTAAATTCAGTCTAGTGTTGAGGTAAGGAAGAGATATTTCTTTGAGTATCAGCTGTAATTAAGATTCTGCAGAACAACTCATGCCAGCAGTGCCAGTTCTACAGTTTCTTTGCAGTCATTTTCTTTCCTGACACACTTGTCCTATCTTACATTCTTTATGTGAATGACAAAAAGCAGAATTTGCTACTACAACTAGAAGGCAGTTAAGGTAAAAGTGGAAGACAGTTAAGGTTTCTGAACATCACTTAACAGTAGAAATGAATTGCAGTTGTACACTGATCCAGCAGTGCATAGATGTCAGTTGCTTACCCCATTTTTGTTATTCATGCTTGCTGCTGTCATCCCTCAGGGATGAAGAGGAATTTTTGATCCTATTCTAATGCCATAAGTACTGCTGAGCTTGTTAAGATGTGAGAAGAGGGGAATAGTCGGGTACTTGTGGTTTATCCAGTAAGTGAGGTTTTCCTTGAGTGGTGTGGGTAATCAGAGGAAACCTGTATTTTAAACTGCTGTAGTCTACATTTATTGTCTTTTTTTTTCCCACTAGAATACTCAAAACCCCTGTCTTTTGTAATATGGGTGGTAGAGAACGTTGGGGGTTTTTTTTACCAGAGCTTGGTAATCTTGTGTCAGGATTTCCACTCATGTATTGAATTTCTGTTGTGAAGGTTGTTCAAAACAGTGTATTTAAATGCTGTTCATCTATATTTTCCAAGATCTGCATGTCTCAGGTTTGGGAAAAAAATCAAGTGCCTTTTTCAACAAGTTGAGCTGCAGGAATACATTCTGTGACCTGCAGGTTCCAATTTGATTGGAAGTTTTCTGATAGAAAATAGCTTCATTCCATGTAGTAAGTTTTTTCTCCCTGTGTAAGTGACACTGTCTGGCTTTGTCCATCTTGCCCAGACCACAGTTCTTAGCAACAGCTTTAACAAGTGCACGTACACAATGCATGAAAAGATGGATGGATGGATGGATGGATGGATGGATGGATGGATGGATGGATGGATGGATGGATGGATGGATGGATGGATGGATGGATAACTAATAGTGCAACTTCATTGCTCAAGCAAGTAGTCAGGACCATGCACAGATTTGTCTGGTCTCTAGTTATGTTTTATAACTTAAGAGCACAAGCTTGTACCAACACCTGTAAGAGTACTAGAGAACTCTTGGGTACAGTCTTGTTCCCATAACAGAAGATGATGATTGCTGTCTAGAGGAAATTATTTGGGATCCAGATGCATCTGTCAGTCAGACGATTGATTAACTGACCTGTGCAGCAGAGCTGCTTGCTGGAAGAGAGAAAGAATTTACTGCTGAATTTGGATCCTTGAAAGTCTTTGGGATTTGCAGTGTGGTTGTCAGTAGAGGTGAGCTTCAGAACTTGCCTGGGAAGCTGCAAGACAAGGAAACCATTCCTTGCCAGGTCTCTCACAGCATGGGAGTGCTACATTAAAAGCATCTTGAGCATTCAGTTGTTGTCTTACTCGGTGATGTTTGAACGAGTGACATGGTACAGGCTCCATCTGTGGAGCAAAAGCAGCCCATGACTGGAGCATTCAGCTGATGATTGCTGGGGCTGGCTTCAATTTCTTGTTTTGTCAAATCCCTCGGAACTTTGGAGAAAGTTTTAAGGGTTTTTTTGTGCTTCATCTTTTTTTCCTGCATAAAAGTAGTAATGCTGCTTTGCAGAGTGCCCAGACAATAAATGCAAAGAACTGCACAGGAATTGGATTTCATGTAGATCTCAATGATGAGAGAACATTTGCAAATCAGGCTGAGAACTTAATGTAATTGTGATGGTTATGAGCCTTAATTTCATTTTCTTCTTATTCGTGGAAATAGAATCATACAGGGTAGGGGTAATTTCATGCTGATTCATAAAGATGGATGCTATGTGTTTAGGTGCTTAGCATTCTGAAGATTACTTCCAGTTGTAAGTGGTTTATAGAAGGTTTTATTTGAATTTAAAACTTTAAATTCTTAAGATTTCTCCAAATGCATTCAGGAGAGCTGTCTTCCTTGCTGTAAGGAGATAAAAGCAAACAAACAAAAACCCCACACAAATCATGTGCATATACAGCATATTTTTTTCTTATGTAGTGTTCCATTGTCTACATATTTCTTCATGTGTTAAAATTGCCAAATATAAATTTGGCTTCCATGCTTCAATTCAGATGAAACTGTTTAGCAAATAATGACTTGCAAGGGTCATAACTCCAATGGTGAGAGCCCAGAGATGCTGTGGCTTACACTGTCCCTAATTGTGCATAGTCTTAAAGGCTGCTGCTTCTTCATACACTTAGGCTTTTCAAAAAGGAAACAGAGGAATATTTAACATACTGATACACTGTTATTGTCAGTTCTTAAAGGTGATAGGAGAGTAAAGAAGGGTTAGTATGGTTTACTATAAGATAAATGGAAGAAATAGTCTAGGTTAGTCAGAATATTAGGGATATCAAAAGCAACTGGTTGTCTTTAAATTTGATTAAATAATTGGAGATGCTTACACTCCTCTTGTGAAAGGACACCCTGAAAAATAAAATTCTGAGCATGCAGTTTTAATGACTTCTGTGAATGTGACTTGTCAGATTACTTGTGATATTCTAAAATCAAACTGGGACTGCAAATTTCTTGTCTGCCACAAATAAATTAGTGCCATTTAGCTTCCAATTATGCAGCTTACAGCCAGGTTAATCTTAACTGATGATATGCTTTCAGTGTGTTTGCATATGCCTGTCCAATAATTAAAACCTTTTTAGATGCTGATGATCAAATTTTTTGGAGTGCAGGGTTCATGGAAGAAAAAAATGTTGCTCACAATTATTTTTGTTTGAAAGAGACAGAAACGGCGGCTGTGCTGCATAATGCCTGTGCATAAAGGGACACACACAAGTGTTTGCTTTTAAGGAAGGCTGACCTAGTTGTTTGACATTTGTTTTCATCTAAATTACTTTTATATTCCAGTGAGTTTGGAACTTGTGCTTTTTAGGTGAAGGATCCGCAACTAATGTTGCCTTTGAAGAAAACAGTTACCAGTGGCCATGCTCAGAATGCCTCTCTCTTTTCTCAGGGTATTTTTTGCCTTCATAATTCACAGGGAACTTCTAAAATGCTCTTTTATGAGTACTTAACTGACTTAATTTACAGACACTCTTTGTTGTTTAAATGCACTGACCTGAATCTTGAGAGGGAGCATAGATATTGTAGTGGCTTGTTCCCTGGGCAAGTGTTTCAAAGCTTACAAGTGTTAAAATTCTTCACCCAAGTCCAAGAAGACTTGGCTACAAGATTATAGAAATATTGTAGGGATCTTTATACTTAAGGAACATTTAATTTAATAGAACACATTTATTAATTTCAAAGCTTATCCTCTGCTTAATTTTGCCAAGAGAATTTCTTAGAGGAACATTTTTGCAGCACAGTGTTGAACAATAATATGTAAGTTGTGCTCTGGACATTAAAACCAAGGACAGTCATCTCCAGATGACCAGATCAGTGAGTGTCACCTGACTCACTTTCAGATTTCTTTAAAAGACTTTCTGCCACTGGGTAATGAATTAAGAAAAATATATAGTCTCTTTATCGGTCTCTTTAGCTTTGTTTTCCTGCTTGCTTTTTTTACACCCATTTGCCACTTTTCACTTATCCTTCAAGCTCTTTGGGGCAGGGACTAATTCATGGTTACTTTGCTGGGGTCTTACATTGCATGTAGTGGAATGTCTCAGAGGCTTCACTTTTTAATTAGCTGAGTGAACTGTACAGTTTCAAGAAAATTTGCAATTTATTTCCTTTTACATTTTGCACCCCTCTGTTCTGCTTTAGACAGAGAGTTTGCTACATTAAACACACTGTGGACCTGTCAGGGTCCTGCAGAACTTTTTTGTATGGAGTGATTTGATTGGAGAGTGGCCTGGAGACTGCCAGCACCAGTCTTACTTCTTCTGAAGCACAGACAGAGTTTGAATGAGGTCTAAATTTTCCATAAGAAATTCATCAAGTGTAAAAGGCAAAAGCAGTAGTTTTCACAGCAGTCTTGCAAAGGAGCTGCTATCATTCCACCTAAAGAAAGCTCGAAATTGTGTTTTCACAGGGTTTTGTCTTAAGGCCATTGTGACTCGAAGTGCTAAGCTGTGTTCTGGGCTGGCATTGTTTGGGCTGCGTGAATTAAACAATAGCCACAGCCTGCAAACAAGAGGACAAAAGCGTTTTCAAGGCCATGCTTCTAGCAAGCGAAAAAAACCAGATCGTTCAGGAAAGAGGGAAGTCGTGAAGTTAGCTATTGCCAGTGTTATGGATAGTGCAGTGTAAGAGAAAGAAACAATACAATGAAGAAAACAGATGTGAAATAGGAGAACAAGAGTTTGTCTTGAAGTTACTTTTTGCCATGGCTCTGCAGGAGTGTGAAGACGAGTCAGTGTTAGGCAGCCTCCAGAGTTGGAGGAGTAAAGCAGAGAGCTGATTTCTGTCTGTAGCTTTTGCCAATGCTTGAGCTAGAATTCCAGTGGGAACTGTACTGCTCAGAGGAGGTTAAAGTGGAACTGCTCTGGCATCTGTGAAGGCAGTCCAGCATTGAGGGACAAAATATGTACTCCTGAGGCACTAGACAGTGATATTAAAAAGAGAAAATTATCTGTATAGCAGACTGGTTACTGATAATCTTCCACTCTGTGTTTAAAACTCCACCATTTTACCTTGTGGGTCTTTTTGTAGCTATTAAACCTGTGTCTGATTCTGTCCAGTTGGGAGTGTTAAATCTGTATACACCTATATGTAAGCATTTATGTCACAAAACTAGTAAATTTCACAATGAATCCACTTGAAATCATGCAAATACATATTCATTGCGTAGACTGCTTTCATTTTAGTACTGTGAATTAGGATACTTTGGAATTTCCAGTATGCAGAAACAGGTGAATATTTCTGCTAAACTAAAGAAGGTTCACAAGGATCTTTGTGAGAGTGGAGTTTCTGCTGTCATTCCATTTAATTTCTTTGCAGAGATAAATAATAATACACCTAATAAGCCCAAATTGTGGAAGCCAGGTGCCTTTCTCAGAGAAGGGGGTAGATTTAGCTTGTGAGCCCTGTGTGGACAGTGCTTCTTACCTTATGGTGGCTTCTGCAAGAGTTGATGCTCTTTGTTCTTTTTGAGCATTATGCTGGCAGTTGCTTTTCTCATTAAGTAGCAAGAAGCATAACTTGTGGCTGAGCAGTGTAAGCGAGGTTAAAATAAGAGAATACAGTGTCAGTGGGAGTCAGTGAGACTCCACAGATATGTTTTCAGTACTGTTGGGACTACTGAAGGCAGTAAGAATGTCTGATGTGGCTGTCGGGCAGTGGTGTAGCATCTGTGACTGTAGAAAGTTTCTGGAGATGGCTGCTGATGCTGTCAAGGACATATTTCAATGCTTTGGTCTGTGCTTGTATTACATTCAAGTTTGGTTTAGGTTATGTACTTCCACTAGGGCAAAGTATACAGAGATCAATGCAAAAATGAACTAGCAGTCTTCCTAGTGCCTTTCTCATCTTGCTCTAGGCTCAATGAGTATCATAATATGTCTTTGAGGTTGCTTCAGCTGTGTCTTTGCAGGTTTCCTTGTAAGAAATAAGTAATTTTGTTAATTACACGATTTAAAAAAAATATATATATTTCTAGCTCTTAATCAGAATGTGGATGTTTAAAGATGAGTAAAAGTACAAGTTCTTGCAAATATATCTCAAATACTTACTTGTGGAGCTGCTAATTCATGTACTACAAAGGCATGTTTGTGTTGGGTTTTCCTGTGGGATCAAAACTTATGATGAACTGAAGAAATCACCCTGAACTGCCTTGAACTTTGGGAGCAAAACCCGATTGTTATACAGAATTAGTCGCAGAAAAGGTCTTAAAGGGAGGAAAGCACATAAAGGGAATAAAATAGGTATCCCATGTAGGGAATAGATATAGGACAAAGTTTGCAAATAGAGTCTGGGATAGGGATAAGACAATGGGAAGCTCTTCTAGCCTGCTGAAGCTGAGAGCATGCACTGCTTTCTGGATATCTGTGTGCTTCCCATCTGGTGGCTGCCCAGACAAAACAGGAGAACCATCTGCCTTCCAGCTGGTCTGTCAGGAGGAGCCTACCAGGAAGCTCACGTGTTTGTTTGTGGAGCCTGTCAGTCCTTGCAGCCCAGAGATGGGATATGAGGATCAACGGGGACAGACAGAAAAGGAGAGAACAGGAAGAAGAGGAATGCACACAGAGAGGGCTTTCTCTTCATTGTTAGAAACTTTCTGTGTTGTCCACTTGTTTGTGTGAAGGTGCATCCTTCCTCTGGTGTCATCTGAACAAGGAATCATGGTATAAAAACCAATACCTAATTTTTCTTAAAGCTTCAAGCATATGATCTTGCATCTGTTTGTCTTAACCTCTGTTAATTAATGAGTGGAAATCAGCTTAAAAGGCAGTGCACAGAAATCTCAAACTTGAATGCTGACTTTCCTCATCTTTCCTGAAAGTATGTTCAAAAATTATGAAAAGGATCTGAACACTTACTGACAAACAGTAGCTCCCTGCAGTTGAGCAAGATGGAAATGGCAGTCTTGCAGATTCGGCACAGTTTACTATAAAATCAGAGATACTTTGCTGGAAAGTTCGCTTTTGGTTCATGGATTGCTTATTGGCTTCTTGTTACCTGCTTTAAACTTTTATGGAAACACTTAGATTCATAACAATGCCTAACATTCAGGAGACCTCCTAACACCCCCTATTTTCAGAGGCTTAGTCTGGGATTTTTTTGTTTGCTTTGCATAATGGGTCATTAAATCATAAGAAGCAGAAGGATTCCTGTGAAAGTCAGCACATTCTGCTCTCCTTTGTAGTTCTACAAGAGAAGAGAAGAACGAGTGGAGCAGCATCTGGTTGGGTCAGGGACACTGGGAGAGGCGATGGGACGGAGCCCTGAACCTCTCTGGGTAAAGGGACAGAGCTACTTCAGTCCCTAATGAGGTTTACTAAGAACAGCAGTGGGTCCTTTGCCAGTCTTGGCAGGGGCCAAGGGTATTAGCTGTGTGCAGGGGTTGAAATAGAAATCAGGGTTTATTTTTAGCACCGGTCTCTTCAGGGCATATTGGAAATCTGATCAGGGAAGGGAGGTACCGTCATGCTCAGTGTGAGGGAGGCACTGCAGCACCTGCACTGTTGGATCGTGAGCTGGAGATGAAATTGGGAGTTGGATTTATCTGGAACTCTTGGTGTTTCTGTGGGTTTGGGTTATCTCTGATTTGCTTGGCGAGACCTTTGGTGCTAAACGGTGATGAGGGCACAGAAGGAAAACTGCTTCCCGAATTACCTGATCATGTTATGTTATAAATAGCTCTATTTTATTATGCATGTATGCAGATATCATTATTGGCCTCATGCATGGCTTATACTTCTATTAATTTTACTGGAGCATTTAAAGGTAGACTACTGTAAAATAAACACACACTTTGTGCTGATCACAAAGTATTATTATGAAAGACTACTGTGGGAGGGCCAGCTCAGAATAGAAATGAGATTTAATTTGACTCTAAGAGAACTTTTCTTCTCCAGGGAGTTTGCTGAATATGTCCATGAAGGTACACCCTCAGTAACGCAACATGTGACACAGATTCTAGTGCAATGGTTGTTAACTGGTTTTCTGTTCTGGGGTATCCTGATTCATTGCAGAAGTATTAGGTTTATTTTACAGAGATGTATTTTGTGGAAAATTCTTTTCAATGGAGCTTCGCTCCATAGCAGACTGCTACATTCATTATGGAAAACTAGGCAAAGAAATTATAGGTATATGTGCCAAAAAAAATTTTAATGTTTAATTATTAAGTTTTCTTAAAGCAAAATAAGATACGTATTTTTTAAAGATTTCATAGTGCAACAATGTGCAGTGCATTTTCTTCTACGGTGGTAAAATGTGGACTTTGAAAATCACAGTTTTGTATTGTAAATTTAACATGAAATTGTCAAGGGCTATAAAACCTGTCTGTTGACCAGGAACTTGGTGAAATTGAGCTCACATATCTCAGGGATTTATCTACTGTGATGTCTATTCCCCTTTTATTAATCTTCTGTTCAGATACCCAGTTCACATTTAATTCTGTCTTTCTTTTGGTTAAATGGATCACATCCATGTGACACGAAGGCACACGCCTTGTGCTTCAAATCTGCAACTTTCAAATTTGTAAGCACATTGTTTCTATGCAAATAATGAAGCATTGAAGGAGTGAATATAAAGTATTTTATCTGACGTAAAAAAAAAGTTGATGTCCAAAGTCCTCTGGCTGGGTATTTCTAGACTTTTTTCACCTTTGTGTCCTCTGCGAGCTGAAGTGTTTCTGTAACCCACTTTCCTGTCTTACAGAACCTCAAGTAATCTTTTTCAACTTTAATTAATTAAGATAAACTGACTAATTGCTTTGCAGATGTGACACATTTTTAAATCAGTGCCTTCTAATCATGAACATTATTCCAACTGTATGTTTATTTTTGATTGAGTAAATAAATACATAATCTCCCATATCCATTATGGCTGTTTTGTTCAGCAAGATTTTTAATAGTAAAATACTTCTGCAAGTAAAAAATAAAATTAATATTCTACCTGTTTAATTGCAGGTTGCTTCTTACTATAACTTAGATACGGAAATTTGGATATTTAAACTTTGAGAGTTGAGGCAAAATTCCAGTGTTGGTCTTAACTGAAGCTGGTGTAGGTGCAGAGTGAATTTGTTCTGGTGGGATTATTTCCTGCCTGGGTTGAGTTTGCTCAGGCTGCCTGGGCATCTCTATCTCCTCACTTGAGAAAAGATGTACCTGGATTTCTGTATTTGTCGGAAATCTAAGTGCTATTTGAAGAAGCTTATGTTCCTTCAGCCTTTGTGATGTATGAAGGTGTCATTGGATATGAATGCCCTGGCTGTACATTTCTGCTCTCAGAAAACTTGCTGTGGGCTGCTTTTCCTCTGGCTGTTTCCACTTCTATTTGTGTTAGAATAGATAATTCTGTTGTTCTCCACTTCGTGTTTTTTTCGGCTGGATTCCCATCCGTGTGACATGCAACAGTGTACAAAAAATCAGATTTTTGTCTGACTTATGATCTAGGTAGTGAAATTACAGCGAGCCCTTTTTAAGCTGGTGTTTTTTTGTTTTTTTTTTTTTTTTGGCTAATTGGTAATCTCATCATGTCCTAGTATCTGGTCTCTGACTTGTTTGAAAAGAGCCTCAGAGATGTATGGGATGGGATTGAGAAAGACTTTTGTTTGCTGCTGCAGTGAAAAATTAATTCATGACTTGGCAACAGCTGCGGGTGACAATTTAGAGTTGCTGAATAAGTATTGTAATCAGCATTTATCACTGACATCACATGGGATTAAACACTTTGAGGTGATTGTTCTTGGGCACAGCTAGGGAGGGTTATTACCATGACACAACTAGTTGTCATGGCAATGCATGAAGAGGGAGACTCTTCCTTCCCCTTTTGCATTCGGCACTACTCTTATTAAAGGGAAGTCAGATCGTTGGCAAAGTTGTAGTCTTCTTTTTTAAACTATAACAGCAAATTGTACTATTGGTCTTTCATGTTCTGGTTGAGATCACAGCACGTTACATGTTCCTTTTGTGGATTTGCCTTTTCTGTGTAAAACTGTCCTCAACTTTCTCATGTTTGGGTGGTTGTGTGGTGTGTTTCCTTGCTTCCCCTGAAGCTGGGCTTTTCCAAAGAACCCAGTTGAGCTCCCAGGTCTGTCAGCCAAGGTGAGAACCAGGTGGCAGTGTGTGAGGACGCTTCTCTTTGAGCTGTGCAGGGCACTGGGGTCATGCTGTCTCACAGCTTGTCCTGCCTGCTTTCCCTGTAATGCTTTACCTTCCCGCCCTGCAAGGTGATTAGAGAAAGTTGATACCAAGACTAAGAAAATCTGGGGAAAGTGATACATTAAATTAGTCTCCCTGACTTGTTAATGGGTTTTGTTATTTAGTGAAATTAATATTGGTAGCATTTCTTTTCTATGTGATTATCTGCGAGTTGTAACCCTGCATTTTGCTGAAGTCACCTTGGTAAAACTCAGATAAGGTGAATGGGTCTCTGCACAAACGCTCAAATTACTGTTTTGGAGTCTAATTTATAATTAAAAATTATTTTTGTAGATCCAGTTTCAGAAGTATGTTGTAAGCATCCCTTAATGGTTTACTTTATGTAGCTAATCCCCTTTCTGTTTCATGTCATGAAGTAATGACAGGTCTTCATAAACCTCTCCCTGCTTGGATCTCATCAAAATATGATTGTACCAGTACTAATGGACTATTACATACATATGTCCAGCCCACAAATGCTCATGTGGTAGCAAAGAGTTTTTATTATTAAGGGTAAGTCAGACAAATAACTTTGCAAAATAATGGTGTTTGTCTTAGAAGAGTTAGTAAATAAGTTTGATCTTTGAAGCTCTATAGTTGTAAAACAGAAGGTTTGGTAAAAGTTGATTTTACAACAAAGAGCTATGCTCAGTCTCAACTCTCATTTGACAAATTCTTCCCTACAAGTTGAGCAGCCCCCAGTTAGTTGTTTAATAAACGTATCAGCAACCTCAAATAGAATTTTATGTATTTATTTCAGATATTTATTTCTTAAGTTCAGCTCTACAGAGCTTTTCTTAATGTGGAATGATTCTTTCTCACAGTTGCTGCAGCCCAAGCCATAGCAGAAGAAAGAAGAAGCCAAAGTGGCATTGTACCTCTTGCAGTTCAGACCTCAGTAAAGACAGCAACTAAACCAGGTATGATTAGAGGTCATTGCTCTTAATGAAATGCTGGGTTCACAAGGGAGAGTTAGATGGGATTGAAAAGAACATATTTAAGGAGAAGTTTGGTGCTCTTTCTTCAGGGGGCATCAGAGCGCAGAGCCACCTGCTAGATGGATTGTAGGTCTGATTTTGATGACAGATTTCTCCTTTTCTCTGCCTCAAAGTTCAGTTGAAGTTGCCTGTCTTGTAAGCGAGGCATAATAGCAAAGATAAATGATTGTTTTGTGCTCTGGGCAAGTTACCAGCTCACTTCTTGCTGAAATTCAAGTTTTTATACCTGCAAAGACTGCTTAAGTCTTGGTTCTGCTTAGTCTGCAAATGAGCTGTCCTGCAGTGCTCTGACTTTGTCATGGCAGGTGAACTGTCTGTTCCCAGATGACATTTTCCTAAATTCCTGTCATTCTTGTTCATGGGAGTTAATATGTACAAAAATGAGGATCAGAGCTGAATTTGGAATATGGTATGTTCTCACACGTCTGACTTCTAAGGCTTTCTTTTGACTGTTGAGCCTTTAATATATCTGCTTTCTCTTGCACCTATTAAAAATAGTGTTGTGAGGGAATGAAAAGGGGGGAAAAGTAGGATGTTCAGCTTTCTATGAAATTTTCAGATGGTATCTTTAATCTCTATATAGAGTGTGCAGTGATTTAGTGGTGTGTGCGTCTCTCAGGAAGTTTCATTCTTTTGATAGTAAGGACTTGACTTTAAATTTGAATGTTCAAAATCATTGACAATTATGTGTCTTAAATTTTTGTTTTGACAGTGATAGATGGTTCCATGCTAAGAACAGAAGAAAGGCAAAGACTGGCCAGGGAACGTAGAGAAGAGCGGGAAAAGCAACATGGTATTTTTGTGTTTCACTTGAAATACAGTATGCTAAAATGTTTGTGTTAAAGGAATTACTATACCCCTTACCTGTGTTCTTTTTGTCACCGTGCTGGGGACAAGAGGCAGGGTCTGTTCTTGGTCTTGCATCAGTGTCCATCTGTGAACCTGAATGAAGAAGTTTTTTGTTTCAGAGGAAAACAACTGTAGAGAGTTTTAGCTTGTTGAAGCTCTGTGTCACTTCTGACCTTCCATTTCTTAGTGACCACACAGCAAATTTAGCCAATTCCTTTTTGAAAGCTTTAACAAAAACAGTTTGGAAAATAAAACTTTTAGCTTAGAATTGCTTCCTATAGCTCTGAAGACTGAGGTTTGGAGAATGCTGATTCAGAGGAAACCAAAAAAGATTTAGCTGCTTGAATGGCTTGTTTTCCTTGAACACTACTTCCCTTGTTTCCCAGCACACTGAAATGACTCCTGGATTTAAGTGTCAGCAGTATACATTTTATCTTAGCCTGGAATCTGAGACTAGAGAACAGCAGAAAACTCTTACCCAGCTTTATGCAGTTTGTGATGTGAATCAGTGCATATGTGTGTAGCAGGAGACAAAAGGGCCACAGTGTACCCTGCAGTCCTGGATCTTGGGCTGCCAGCTTGTGAGGAGAGTTGTCTCTCTGAGCTGTGTGTTTGTTTCTTAACATAAAAGCAAAAACCCACAACAACAAGAATTATTGTGTTATCCTAATATGGGAACAGGGTAGTATTATGATGCATATAAAATTCAGAAATATTTTGGGGCCCTACGTGTCGATGCTGCCTGTGCATTGTTAATGTAATTGTCTGGTCTCTTGGTTCATTTCATCTACCTGGCCCTGGAAAATACCCTGTGCATTTACCCACTAGCTTTGTGTCACAGGGTATGGGGCTTCCTGTTGAACTGCACACAGCTGTTCCTTGGTGGAGGCTGCACAGAACAGTGATATAACTATTTTGAACTCCAGTGCAGGAACTGTAGGGTCTTCCCATCTTGTCACTCAGTGCCTTAAATATTTTTATTATATTTTGTTCTTAATAAAAACACAACATAGATTTTTTTTGATTCTTAATTTACTGCTTCCTTACAGAGACCATCACTATTATGTTGATAAGAAAAGTATATGCCTAACATAGCAAATATACATATCTTGATAGTCCTGTCTAGACAGTAAAGCTTAGTGGCAGGCAAGGTTCTAATTCCACTTCCAACCTGGGGACAGAATTAAAGATGAACCTGTTGTCATGTGTGATGTCATCCATCTCTGCAAGCTCATCTTCCTATACATTTTCACTTCAAGTGGTAATAACTCTGCTTGGATGGTCTCTTGCTTGTAAGTTGCATTCCAATGTCAATGAATGACTACATTTGATTTTAATTTTTTTCTTAAAAATATTCTCACAGCTGCCAAAGAGACACAAATTCTTGAAAAGGAGAGAAAAGCAAAACTCCAATATGAAAAGCAGTTAGAAGAAAGGCAGAGAAAGCTAAAAGAAATGAAGCAGAAAGAGGAACAACGGAGGGCAGCAGTGGAAGAAAAGAGGAAACAAAAAATAGAGGAGGAAAAGGTAACACACATCAAAGTTCTGTAGTTTAAAAGAACTACATTGTTTTCCTACATTACCATGCTCTGAAGTGGTGTAAATGAGAAACTTAGGGAAATGATTAATGTATTAGCACATAAAAAGTATTTTCCGCATTTACAGTGGGCTGTGTGGACACAAGTCCACCTTCCCCACAGAGCTTTAGCTATAGCTGAGCTCAGGACTTCAGGAGCTGTGGCTGTTAGAGCACTGGCTATTTTTCACATGAGCAAAAACCCCACCCCATATTCCTAGATTTCCAGATGCCTTCAGAGCACTTTGTAGAGCCTGTCTGTAAATCAACGTGGGTGACAGGTCTTAGACTGACTTCTCTTATTTTTGTGTCTTGCTTCCTTTCAGCCCTTTTGTGGCCTGAGACTTACATTCTCTTAGTTCTTCTGAATCAGAATTCATTCCCATATGATGAAAGGTGGTGATGTTACCTGTGTAGTTGTCATTTGCTGCTTTGAACTGTGTAGTGACTGTTCTCACTGGCCTTTGCTCTGACTGCACATGGGCAGACAGAGCAGTGTTTGAGTTTGGGACACACTGCAAATGAATAGAAGCTGATAGCAGAAATAAATACATGAAGTTATTCCATCCTTTTCACAAGAAGCTCTGTTAGGGCATATTAACTTTGTGCAAGTTCTGAAAGAGTTCATTTCCAGGGTGTCAGCAGTGGAAGCATCACACCTCTGCACTTTCATAAGCTGGTTGTAAGAACTTGCTATGGGTCAAATGGTGAAGAGCCTGTAAGCCTGGCTGGCTGCTCCTTTGGAGTCCAGCATTGTTATACTGTTCTAGCAATTCATCTTTTCTCCCCTTTTTGACTGGCAGTATTCTACACTGCTATTTGGTTTTCTGTAATCAACTCCTGTGTGTGATCAGATTGATAATTTCATTTAAACTTCATGGAATAGTTAACATTGCTGGAGAACAGAAATGTTTGGGTGGGTTCTGACTGCAGTCTAGTGCAGTGTCATTTCTTTAAGCAACTACTTTATGCGAAAAGCATCCCTTATACTTCAAAAAGATGTTACATTTACATTTATTAATGTAGTTTTGAGGATGGTAGATGTGTTTTAAATGGCCTCCCGAGTGAATAATCAAGGAAGACAAGGACTAACAATGAGGTGTTAATCTTGTCTTTGTCTTGTCCCTGGAGATGACCTTCTACATAGAGAGTTATACATGCAGAATCTGGAAGATGGGAAGACAGTCTGGATTTGACCTGTAAAACCTTCCCTTCAATTAGAAAGTTGTAACAGATCTTGACTCTGGTACTCTGACAGGAGGAAGAGATACCAGAAAGATACTTTCCGCAGTTGTAAATTTGGTAGATAGAAGTGCATCAAAACACATAGATCCCAACATTATTAACTTATTCAGCTAAGTCTCATTTAGTTAATCATCTAATAAGGTAGAAGCAGCACAACAGCAAATGCTGTGGAAAAGGAAATGGTTCTAAGAACCTTGAAGACCACTGACCATGGTGAGGATTCAGACACCTGTCCCTCCACAGCTCCTCAGTTATTCTGTACATCTGCAGCTCACTGTATTGAGGCCTTGAGCTCATTTCTTCCATTTGTAAAGTGAAGCCTATGTCTTTAACTTTGACTGAAGAATTACTGCACTGCAGATACCTCCATGGAAATGCAATCTACAGATTACATAATGTCTGGGTATTTTGGCACCTTAGGTAAACTCTAGTTCAGGTTTCTCTAACAGAGGGGAAGCTAAGGTTTGTATTTCAAACAAAACCTTTTAGTTTTATCTTTTGTCAGTGAGGAGGATCCTCCCTTCCAAGTTCACAGTGTGTATTTTTCACGGTGACTTTTTTAGTTTGTGTTGTGAAATGGTGTTGAAAGAAGGTAAAAATCTTGTGTCCTCAAGTGAGAGAAATGGCTGTATAATGAGTTCCCTTGACATCTTACTGCAGTATATCAGGAGCAAATACTGCTTCAAAAGGTCACTTGGGATATAACTATTCCAGAAGAGAAATGTGTTGTTGACACGTTTGGAAACCTGGCTGGAAAGAAAGAGTCTAGCATGATTACAGTTCATCTTTATGCACAAGAGCTAAAGCTCCCCTGTTAGCAGTTACTAGTTCTGGAGACAGCAGCAAAAGTTTCTTTCAGCACCCTTTGTCCTGTCAGCAGTGGTTGTGAGGCCTGGAGTTGATGGTGTTCTTTTGCAGTTTTGCCTTTATGTCTTGCTGTTTCTGGTTTCATCACCTCTCTTAATGTCAGTGTCTGTTGAGACCTGGGTGATTTTTATAGCTCTTGGAAAATAGAAATAACCTTATACTTAGTATTTTATAATGGAGTATTTTTATTACCTTCTAGAAATGACTTCATCATACATATAGTTTCAAGGGTAATCAATTACTTTTGCTCAGTTTGGAGTTCATCCCTGTTTAGAAAATAAGTAGTTCTGTGTACTGAATAGGGAATTTGTTTGGTGGCTATTTTAAGTAAAGAGTAGAATAGATTATCTGTGCTTTAGCTCAACCTAATCATGTTTGCAGTGATTTGAAGCCATTAATTGCCTTCAACATCCTTTGCATGATAACTTTTGTAACAAAAGCTTGGTAAAACAGATTATAAATCATACTGTGAGTCTGTATTTTGTTTTGTGGTGTGGCTGTGTTTAGCAGTTACAAACTTCATGGAGATGTTGTTTGGTAGGAGCGCTATGAAGCAGTTCTGCATCGTACCTTGGAACGGAGTCAGCGGCTGGAAACACGACAGAAGAGATGGTCATGGGGGGGATCTGTAACTCCAGACTCAGAAGGCAAAACAGGTAAGCAGCATCGTTTTGTAGCAGGACTAAAATCACACAATGTTATGTGTGAGCACTGGCAGATGCAGTATCATTCGTAGGGACCTGGGCATCCGTTCCTGTCTGGGATCTTAAAGCAGGATCTGTGGGTAGCTCATGGGGAAAGTATCATATCTGTATTGCCCTGAAATGCTGCTCAGACTTAGAGCTATTTTCAGCCTTGGGAAGAGCTGGAGAGAAGCTCCATGGCTCATACAACACGTGACAGCACTGCCAGCCCCCAAACATCAGATAAGGAGAATTACAATGTGTAATGTTAAGATAATTCAGAGTCTTCCAAATGCAGTTCATGTAATGTAGTGCTGAGACTGGTGGTAAAAACAAAAATACCCAGTTATACTGTAATATCACATCTGAAACATTTTAAACACACCCTTGCAATTACGGAATGCTGACTGATTATTTGAATACCCAGTAATGGGTAAGGAGATACAGTGGACAGTCCAAGCTTCTTGGAGCATGGGTTCCATTCTGGATTAGGTGATGCATTTTAACATGCTTTATTTGAAATGAGATCATTTCATGTTTAACAGTGACCTATTTCTGTTTGTAAACATTCTGAAATCAGACCAGCAAATAAGGATTGCAGTGGAAGGGATCTTTTCCTGCACTACCTAATCACCAATAAATAACATAAGTTATTGGCCAGGAATAAAATAAATCAAAAATACTTCAATTCAGCCTGTCTCTGTATTAGTGGAATTGTACTGAGTGTGTTTTAGTACTGTAATTTTCTGTCAGATTGAGTGTATGTTTGTAACATGTTTGAAAGTGCTGGGGTGTAAGTTGTCATGATATGCAGCATCCCCTTTTTTTGGTTAACTTGCATTTTTTGCTATTTGATCTCGTGACTTAGCTTACAACTCTTCTTCTACAGAACAACAGAGCACAGATGAAGGTGGAACTGGTGGTATTGATTTCTAAAACTTTATTTTTCTGTTGTTTTGCACTCACTACTAACCCTTTAAACTTGAGTTCTTCTCAAACTAAAGAAAACCATCTTCTTACAGATCTTTTCCTGGATCTTGGCCAGCTGTGCAACAAATGTGATCCCTAAGTAGAAAGCAGCTCTCCTCATTTTGGCTATCCCTCCCAGATAATTCATAAGTCATGGCATTCTGAGGGAATTTTCAGGGAAAGGCTATGTGCATTTGGGTTTTTAAAGATGTCTGGATACAGCACAGGGAGAAGAGAAACTCCTAGTGGCAACTATTTGAATATAAATTAGTTCAGTAGTCTAAGATTTGGGGGTTTTAAGGGTAATTTTAGACCCTTTTATTGCTTCCTAATTTGCTAAAAGTATATGGTAGGGCTTGGTTTGTTTCCTTCTTGCTTTGTTTTACCAGAAGTTGAAGTAACATTTGCAAAATCAAATTATATATTGCTGAAACTTTGTGAAAGGGAATGGGTCTCTTGTGCAGTTTGTTACTTTTTCCATGAAGAGTTTTGCAAAATCAGGGCTGTCCCAATTATCTAAAGATAATTCTGTACATTAAGTGTGTTTTTATTAGATTGCTGGCACTTTCCAGTGCACAGACTGAGCCATTCATAGAAATGCTTTGGATCACTGATACATCTGTTTAATAAGCAAAATTATTTCTTGTAGCTAGTTTGAGATGAGAACTCTCAGCTGAGACCCAGCTGAATCTGAATCCTGACAGTCTGTGCATGCCCACAGCATTACTAATGCAGTGCAGCTGTCTGTGACACAGATAAGTGAGACTTGAAAATGCAGTGAAGGTCTGACTGTGATTTAACTACTCCGGCAACACAGCAGAAGCATTTGTATTTTCATTAACTTTTCCCTTCCCCTGCACATCATGAGCCCCTAATTTTCTCCAAAATCAGCCAGTTTGGCTGGGTTGGTTTACCTGCTTTACATGTGTTCCTTGGATACATATTTAAATCCATTTACTGTATCACACTACCAAATATCCTTTAACGTGGAAAATCATGTTTGACTTAACGTGTTTAAGGAGGTGCTGGGTTTTATTCCACTAACAAACACAAAGTAATGTTCTTTGCACTCTCCTGATTTATGTGAGGAAATGAGCCTTGTCTGTCCTTTTTGTTGTGGAGGAAGATCTTCAGTGCTGCTGAAGCACATTTACGATAAAATATTTTCCAGCACAAATGCTCCTGTTATAATAATAGGTGCTTAAACTGTGACTTATGTGTCATAAAGCAACTATGCACATAGTTCAGCAACTATAGATCAATTTGGATAACTTGGTAGTAATCTGGAAAAAAAATTGCTATGGAGATAAACAGATAATGCAGTGTCCTAGTCAAACCCTTGTGCACGCACATTGTTTTAAAATTGTGTTTGATTTTATGCTAATGTTTCAAACATGAAGCTATGATGTGTGGGGTGGATCATGTGGAACCATGACTGGTTTTACATTTCTCATATTTATTCCTATTTCAGGGTAATTCTTTTTAATTTGAGAGCTCATTACTTAATTATTATTAAAAATGTACCTAAGCCATGTGGGATACTTAAGTCCAGCTGGCTTTCTAAAAAATACTTATATAGTCCATTTTGTCCTATATTTGCATAATTTCTGGAAAGACAACAATAACCTTTTTTTTTTACACTTAAAAATTACACCAGATGAGCTCTGCTTCATTACATCATTGTGGCTGAATAGTGCATCTACTCTTAACTGCACATGTAGAGCAAATTTCAATGCAATATTATATTTCCACCATCAAATTCTGTGGCAGATTTGGGATTTAAGCCCCATTTCTTAGAATGAGAACCATTTGGTGAACTGATTTCAAGTATTCTTTAATTACTTTACCACAAAAGCCATCCTTGTCATTGCCTGGCAGTGCAAAAAAAATGCAGAATCAGGTATGGCTTCCATGAACTGAGTCTGTCAACAGTAATATTTAGGAGCACTGAGCGGCAGAGCAGAAGTTTTGGGCAATAGTGTGCTCTGGAAAGCGAAGCCCATGTAATGGAACATTTCCCTGACCATCAGCAGTTCTGTGGGATGTTGAGTATGATTCATGAGACCACAGCAGGGATCCCGCTGATGGTGAAATGTAAAAATGGATGAAAGCCCCCGAGTCAAGTGTTACATTAATAGCATTGCTGTCAGTGCTGAGATGAAACAAGCAGGGTGTGGGTCTCCCAAGAGAAATGGCCAGGCTGTGCAATAAAGCATCCCTGATGACAGCCCTGGTAAAGGGGGTGTTTTAGTGGTGCCTGCTGAGTAGAACTAGAGGTTCAGGTGCATCAAGACTGGAGATGTGCTATTAGTATAGAAATGGGGCTGCCATACTCTCTCTTTGCTAAATAAAGAGCATCCTTGTCCTAGTAGAAATTTGGAAAGAAGTGAGAGATAGCTAATCTTATTTTATGTAGCCTAATGTTATCCAGCCTCAGGCAGTGCTTCAGCACCCTGTTTCCATGAAACCCTATGAGGATTGAAAGCTCCTCACTCTGAGTGATTTTCTTAAGATCCCATGTTTCCCAGCTCCTTGCCCAGTTCCAAGCCCTGCTGCATGGCAGACGTGCTTTCTTTGGCTCTCCTGCTAGTTTGCTTTCCCCCTTCCCTTAGAAAAATAGTGAAGTTGGTGTCACATGGGCTGTGTGCTTCTTCCATTTCAAACCCCTTGATGAAGGTTTTCTATCTTTCCTCCCAAAAAGATATTTGAGGTACTTTTTCAAAAGGTGTTTTGTAAATAGCTACATTACCAGACTGACTCGCTCAGGAATATCCTGTCTCTCTTCTAAAGCTTTTTTTTTTTAGTGAAAAGAGCTTTGAAAATTTGCAGAAGCTGTACTGGGAATGAGGTAGAGAAAAAGTTGAGGCCATCTGATCATGCAAATGTATTGATCAAAGAAGCATTGACCTCTTTACCAGGGTCCCAGTAGGTGATAGACTAAATCTCAGATTTCATGCAAGTGCTGAAGTGCTAAATTGAATCAAGAGAAATTTGTGAGAAGTGTCCCTGGGATGTTTGGAGGCCTTGGACTCAGTTGAGTTCAGGCAGGAACCAAGATTTACTTTTAAGAACAGACACTAGAGGGTAGCCTTCCCCTTCCAAAAACATCCAAATACATGAATTATGAGTTTCCTGACTTTTGTATATAAAACCTCCTAAGGCTGTTTAGTTATCCCAGTTCTCAAACTCCATTCATAAAATGGCCCCTTTTTTTTTCTTCTTTTTGTTATGTTGGGAGAGCATCCACTAAGCTCAGATCTTCATTTCTTAGCAAGATTCAGCAGATCTCCCTCTTTGCCTCTTATCTCATGGTGACTTTGCTCTTGTTCAGTATCACAAGAGCTTCCCATGGGGCTCTCCATAGTAATCCTTATGTCGTGGCTGTGGCTATAAGGGGCTGTTGTAGCATGCTGGCAACGGGAAAAGATGCTGCCTTTGTGGTGAGTAGTGCCTCTGTGTCCTTTGGTACTTATGCACTAATGAGTTCAGATTAATCATCTTTACTGTCCTGTATGTCAGTAAATTTGATTACTTGTGTTAGATGGATAGAATTTTGTATATTTGTTATGCTGGTCCATACCATTCTGTGTACATTAATGTTTTCTGCTTACTGAGTTTCTATAGCAACAGGTACATGCTTTTCCAAGGCTTTCACATTATGAAGTAGTGTTCATCCTGAAAGTACATGATTTGAAATTAAAATGCAGGTATTTATGTGCCTTGTAGTAAATTTGCAATTCTGCCACATGAGATGTGATTTTTATGTGTGTATATGTGTCTGTATACACATACAAGATGTGATTGTTATGTGTGTATATGTGTCTGTATACACATACAAAAAAAAGAAATTAGTGCCTCTTGTAGCAGTTTTATTCCCCCCAAAAGAATTTCAGATTTGATAGGAAACATTAACTTAAATGTAGCGTTTAGGGAAAAATAGGCAATTTCTGAAATACAGCAACCTTTGCAAAGCAATTAGAAATACGAATGCTTTCTTGCCTTTCCTCAGGACTTGGTTTTATCTCTCCAAGAGAATTTGTTTTGGTTTAGATTTATTAACTAGTGATTAAAAAAATTTTTTGACATACCTATGTGACAGGAATGAAGAAAGAAATTTTCCAGATTTTGTTGTTACTTTCTCTGTCTTGCTAGTCTGATAACACACAACCTCAGTAGCTTTTGTCTTTACATGTTAGGGGGACAGGGTTTAAAAATTCCTTGTTTGCACACATATGCATGAATCCTGGCATGATGCCACTAAACTACCTTTTCTGTGTCTGTCCCAGCTGGTGCTAATGGTATCAAGCCTATTCGAAGGAAAACAAAATCATTTGTGTTTCTCATTAAACCAAAGCAGAAATAGCTTTCAGGATGTAATACTTGGAGAGTGAGCTCTCAGCAAGATGTGAAAGGCTCAGTATGAAGGCGAGTTCTGAAGTTATCACTTCTCTCCACAGCCAGCAGACGTTCACCCTCCACAGCCAACCTCAAACAGGCAGAGGCTGCTGTGAGCAAACGCCTCTCGTCGTCTGCAGCGCTTTTAAACACCTCAGATCGAAGTAAGTGTGGGTGTGTGGCTGCTGGGAGCAGGGCACTGCTGAACTGGGGCCAGGGAGGAGACAGGAGGTGGAATGAAACTCCTCCCTCCTCCCCTGCTCTGTGACTCACTTCATATTTTGATCTCAGATGCATTTGATGTAATTTGTTAATCCAGCTTTACTGTTCAGTGCTTTGACCCAGTTGATGTGATCTCTGTTAGAGGAGAAGAGCAACGGTAAAAATTGCTGGTTTTTTATTTTTTATTTCTGTAATTCTGTTACTAAAGTCAAATGTTGGTGAATGATTCACAGATAATTTCCCATCCTCTCTATGGATTTGCATGCCTTAATTCACACCCTAAAATTTCGGTAAAATAGAAATAGTACAAAAATCAAGTTTGCCTTGTTCTGTTAGCTTCAATCATTTGATTGCCAGTGGGAAAGGAAAAAATAAAATTAATTTTGACAAGGAATTTTCCTAATCTACTTGTTAAGATAAATAAAAGCTTTTTGTTGGTGTACATATTTTGGCTTATTTTAGTGTGAGATTTCGTTATGCAAAATCTTCCCAGAGTTTCATAGGAACCTGCCTGTATTGCAATTAGGGTGGTTTTTGCTCTCATTTTTTTGTTTGTTTGTTTTTTCCAAAATGATGAATTAGCTAAAAGTTCTTTAATACAAAGCAGATTCAGCTAGGTCTGTGCTGCACTGTTCTGCCAGTCTGCAGCCTCTGATCAAGCAAACTCTGCTAGAAGAGTCCCTGGCACAGACACAGCTAAAGGTGGTTTTGCTGGTTTTTGTTGGAAGGTGATGCAGCAGAAAAATTTGTGCTCATACACTGTATGCCTGGTGGGGAAATCAGTGACTATATCTATACTGGCAGAGGCTCTGAGTCACTGGAAGCTGCTTGTGATTTTAAATTATATTTATATATTATGTGTCTGCAGGGTTCAGCTCTGGGTATGAGTCAGAAGCAGGGCTGTAAAGTACAAATTAAACAACTTACAAAGGAAGTCACTAATTATCAACTAATTGAGATTTTTTTCAAACTTCCTGTCATACCTTAAAATCCTTTGTGAATCTGTAGTCACTTTGGAGAAAATATTCTTAGGTGGCCTGAAACAACAAATTTGTATGGGACTCCAAGTGATCTACATGGTCAGGATGTAGAGGCTGACTTAAAGTGATGTTGTGCTCTCAGTCTGACACTTGGGGAGAAATGTCTGGTAAAAAGATGGGTAAATTCAGAGGACATTAAATACAGTCACAGAATGAACCAGATTGTTTCTGTCGTGCATGTTTGCCTGGGAGGGTGAAGGAGCAGAATGTGGAAATGAGATGATGCTTACCCTGGATCAGTGGAGTATCTCCACTTAACACTGTGTTCTGTGTTAATTCTAGGCTCAGTCATGCTCATAGAGAATGTTAGCAATTGCGTTTTAAAATTCTCATGTATTTTAAAACGTGTAAAATATGGCCTCTGTAGGTCAAACAAGAATCTGTTGTGACTGACATCCTGCTGCTGTGATCAGAAACATGCAGAAATATAAGAAATAATGCTTTATATAAAGCGATTCTTCCCTGATCCAGTTTTTCTGTTTGTGAAGAATTCAGTATTATAAAGTGACTTAATCATTCTTCTCTCCCTTAGGGAAGTAGGGCAGGTATTGGAAGGGACCTCTGGGCTTTTCAGCATAATTAATCCATGCACTTTCACTTCCAGGTACCACAAAGAGAAGTGCCTCATTAAACAGACTGAATAACAAAGTTCCTCCACATTCCCAGCAGTCAGCACCCAAAGGTTCGCAGGTGGAACAGAAAGGTGCTAGAAACCTGTTTGTTTTGAGAATTGGGAGGCAGTAAATGGGATATTTGAAGATGACTTTAAACCATGTCCCAGTTCCATTATAAATGTTTTCACTCAGGCATTCATGCAGTCTGTGCACTGTGGCATAAATACCATTATGCACATTACAGTGCCAGATATTGAGTAACTGTTGCTAAACCAACCTTATTCCTCTGAAAGTGGAAGGGTGGGGGGAAAGCAAATAGTAGCCAAACCATTTAACTCATGAGAAAATAGTGCTTCATAGTGATACACTGATGGTTTTAGCTGATTAGTAAAAGCAAAGCATGGGATGGCAATTTAGAAAATCATATCTAAAAATAACTTGTTAAAAATTATCTTCCTTACGCTTGGTCTCTAGGAGGAACAGAAAAGAAGAGGAGCACATCTTTAAGTAGAATGAGTAGTAAACTCCAATCCTCTCCAGAGCTAGAAAAAGTGAAAAAGGAAGAAAAACCAGGTGGCTGTTTCATAAAACTGAATTTTTTTTTAAAGCCTTTAAGGTTTAAATAGGCCTAATTTTGCTAGTTTCCTATGTTCTTAAATTTTTAGGACTTTTAAATGGCTTTTTAGTTACCTAGTGTAAAAGATAAAATGGTAAAAGTTAATTTTTTTCTTTTGGACAAAAAAAGAAATCTTTTAAGAAGTCTTTTTTTAAATAGCACTGCAAGCAGATAGCAACAGGTCTCTGCGTAAGAGAGCAATGTATTTGAGAGCTGGTAGGATTAAGTGTCAGAAATGGTAAAAATGTCACTGATTTGTTCACTTCGTAAAGTTAAATCTTACCTTCGCTTTTTAAAGTTCCCTTTCATTATTCAGTTTAAAAGCAACTTCCCTGTTCTTGCTGCTGGTGTAAAACATGTGCATGCAGAAGGAAGAAATCTGTTCTCACTTCAGTCTCTTTTGGTCTGTGTGTTCCCCGCTAGGTTACAAATAATCTCTTTCCTAGGATCTCCTCCTAAACCTGAAGAATAGCACCTTCTCTAACATGTTTTTTCCCTCTGAGTTAACAATTCTGAAACTTTCCTTTTTAGCAGCTGTTGCCAACAGTTGAAATTATTTCTGCTTCAAAATCTTTCCTGTATGAGAGAATGATGGGTGCTTTCCATGTGAATCTGTGTGTGCAGATGATGCTTGACCATTACTGCTCACTTTGACTTGAAAGTCTTGTGTTTATTTTGTCAAAACAGCCTTTCCTGCAATCTAGAGAATGTAGCTCTGAAGAGCTCAGTCAAAAATGTCTCCTACTTTGACTGGATTCAGCACTCACCTCTGTTGTACACGTGCCAGTCTCTGCACATTAAAATGACTTGTACTAAGCAAGGCAAGAACATAAGAGATTGCAGTGTTTAACCCTTCTGTGCTTTTAATTTGGATTTCCCTCTCCCTGACTTCAGTATTGTTCTTCCAAAACCGTAATGATTTGCAACAATGCTCAGTCTTCCTTTGCTTTGTACTGCTTGTCTTTTCCATGATATGATTTCACGTTGGATCCTTTTTGATTTGTTCCTGTCATTCAGCTCGTCGCTCCCAGCTCAGTCCCCTGGACAGCAGTGTAATCAGCCGCCTCCTCGCCCCCACACAGGCCTTCCTAGCTAGGAGTAAAAGTGCTGCTACCTTGTCGGCTGATGGACAGGACCCCTCAGGTAACAGAAGGGCAGCAAAGCCTCAGAGTCTTACGCAGTTGCTCTTCAAGCAAGAGCTTAGATGATAGCTGCTAACTGCTACACTTCTGTCTGAATCAGACCGTTAATACATGGTTCTGTGTAATATTACTTACCTAGTGTTTTCTGTGGTCATTAATACCCAATTCATATGCTGTGTTGCATGTTTACTTTACAAAAACATAGAATACTACTGGCTTTTAAACTCCAGTGCTGGTTTACTTGCTCTGCAGAGAACCAGATGCTGGTGTTCATTCTGGGGCTTATGTGTGTGGATTTTTTAACTGACTGAGAACTGCATTTGTACCCTCAAATCAATATGAGACATTCTGCTTAGAGCAGTACTAGGTAATAAAAGGAAAAAAAAAGCCCCAAACCTATAATTTCAAAGTGCAAAACCTAAATTTCTGTAGGGGAAGAAACTCCTGCAGGAACATGACAATAGGGTTATTTTAAGATAAGTACAGAAAACCCTGAGCTGGCTTTGTTCAACTGATAGTAGAAGTCAAGGTATAATAGGAAAAGAGAGAAATCCTGGCTTACTCAAGCAGTTTTGTATTGGTCCAGACTGAGCTTATACGTACACACTGGGACTCAGTTTAGTACGAGAGCATGTATTTGCATTGTGGGCAAATGCATCCCACATGTCCTGGAATTGCTACTGGTTAATTAATAGTGTCTCAGTAAATGCATCTCTGGAACCAGAGGCAGATGACCTGTGTGGAGTCCTTTCTCCTCTTTTACCTTACAGCTTAAACTCCCAGTTTTGCTTGTTTCCTCTTAAGTATGTTATTCCCATCTTCATTTTTTATCTTACACCACTTCACTTGGTCCTTGTCAGTAATGGTGACATTTCCACACTGTTCCCCATGTCTAATCATCAGTTTTTATTTTTTGGTTTGTAGTCAGTAGTCGTATTTTTACACACCTGTGTATGTGCTGCTTTTATTTTACCATGAATACTTCATGTTATGTGGGGAAATACCATCTTTTTTTCTGTTACTGTTAGCATGTGACATTCACTATTGCTGAATTAAAGATATGTTTTTATAAGTTTACTTATAGGTACTTTTTTCATTTCAGTAGAAAAGTACCTGTGCTTCTGTCTGTGTACAAACAGAATGCAGGTCTCCTTGCAGAAATGCTGCAAATACAAAAATAAAATGTATTTTCCATAAAGTTACAAAACTAAGTGCTGGCATTTGTCACAATTTATTTGAATTATAGAAGAATCCAATATCTAGTTTTAGAATATATTTGCATTTTGTGTGCTTATCTGTGATCATCTTAGTGAAAAAAGTAATAAGATAAAATTTATTTCAATATCTTATATGTGAAGAGATTGACACTTCAGGTAGGAAAGGTATCATAGTTAAATAGAAATAGTTTACCTTTTCCTCTTGATAGATTTCTTTTACACCATCTTTGTAAAGAAGGAAGGTTTCCTCCTTGAGTATAGAGGAAACATGCTTAAAATCTGAACCCATCATGAAGAAATTGTCAGGAAAGATGCTAAGCCATTAAAACTGAAGCTTTTGTGATCAAATGCAACTTGACTAAAACTAAAGTAATGCTGGTGTATTGCAAATTTGGTCCATTTTTGGAAAAGCATTTTATTTTTATCTACTCCAGACTGCTGCTTTCAGAGTGGTTTTATTCTTGGTGCTGTTGCTTCCCCAGTACTAATTGTGTGGTGGTGGTGTCTGTCTGACCCGCTGCACTGTGCACTGCCTGCGGTGTTTCCCTGTATGGTTTCTAACACACACAATCTCTCTCTTTTTCTCCCTCTTCCTTCTCTCCTGTTCTTACGCTGTGCACTTGGTTCTCGTTTTGTCTTGTCAAATTCCTAACTTTTATAGAATCTCACCTCTGTCCTCGTTCAGCTTCAGCCAGTTCCATCAATTCCCCAGTCCCAGCTCCTAAAGTGCCGGTGCGCAGCCGTAGCATCGACAGGTTGAAGTCCTCTGTATCTTCATCTGATGCAAGTTCACCTGATTCAACCCAGGTTTGTTGAAAACCCACAGGAATTAAGTTTCTATTGACCCGGGGGGGGGGCATGGAACAGCTCAGGATGGGATCCTCTTTGCTGCTGCTTTCAATAAGCATTAATGAAATGTACAATAGCATTTGCCTAAAAAATATACAGTATTAAAATCAAATTGGAATTTTATGGTACTTGATCTCTCTTGTATCTCAAAGGCATATTGTTTGCTGCTTGTGGTTCCCAAAGTTTAATTTATGTAAAAATTAAACACTGACCAGGTTTGTATTTGGAACATAAAGGAAGTTCAAAGTGCATCTTTTTCAGAACTTGTTTGTTTGTTGGAATCACAGCTCCTCTGTCTGTAATGTATTCTAGAGAGTCAGCAGTATTTTGATTTTGTGTATCTTCTAGAAATCAGAGACAGAAAAACCATCCCCAGGTTCTGGTTTGAGGCGCCCTCCCTCACCATCTGTGTCTGTCCGTAGAAGATCCCCCTCTCCTGCTAATTTGGTGAAGCGTCCTCCGTCCCCTTCTGCAGTCAGGTACATGTCCAGATTAAACACCTTCTGCAGTCAAGTATGTGCAAACACCTTTTATTCAGCACAAAATGAAGGCTGCTTCCTGTCTCAAGACAGCTGAGCTGTTAGGATTTGGATGACCTATGCTATGCCTTGTTTGTACAGAAAAGACTTCATTTTGGGTCCAATTTCCCTTTCCCACAGTAGGGATGCAGCTTTTACTTCAATCTTTGTTGTGTGGACAAAGCACACCCTGATTTTCTGTGCAGTCTGTGCTCTGAAACCAACAGGAGGCCTGCAAGCTTTTGAATAAACTGATCCACCTGTATTAGTGTAGGAAGTTTCTTGGACTGGAATCATGAGGTTTATCCTAGATGTGGAGTAAATGGAGATCTGGGCTAGCAGTCCTGTTTTGATGTTAGCTCACAAGTAGCAAGTCTAGGTGCCTAGGGTGTTTTGGAATCCTGGCTTGAATTTTATGGGGAAGGCACCAATAGTTTGTAAGTGGGTTTATTTTTAAAAGTGAGGTATGTAATATAAACTAAACAAAGGAGTCTGCTGTCCTCAGATGTGTGGTTGAGATTTTCATTGTTAGCTCTGAAAATTAATCTTTATTTCAGCAGACAGAAGACTCGCCCACCTTCACCTGGCATTTCGAAACAAAGACCACCATCTCCTACTCCAGTCTCTAAATCAGCACCCATCCAGCGTCCATCTCTCACACCAGGTGTTATAAACATTACCAAAAAGAAAACTGAAGCAGAGAGCAAACCAAAGGATAAGAGCACAGAAGGAACAGGACAAGAACAAGGTGCTTCCCCAGCCTTGGAGAGGGATGCAGGAGCAGCTAGCACAAAGACCAAAGAAGGTGAATGTTTCTTATTGTCTGACTCACTCCTGCTCAAGGCCTCTCCAGTGTATGCTAGGAGGGGGGAAACAACTGGCTTGTGAGGCACAGCCCTGGAGGATAGGATGCTTTAAGCAGAAGCTGTTCATTGCTGATTATATAATAATTTTACATGGTATGACTTTGGGATGTGAATTTTAATGTAGTCGTTGGTTTATTTTACTTGGAGATTTAAGTCAGGAGCTTTCAATATTACTACTTGTACTGTAATTTTAAGAAAAGCAGAAATCTTCTTTGCCTTTTGAGCTTCTGCTGCTCTAGCTGAGGGATCTACTAGCTTAGGTTTATAAAGTCAGTAGTTAAACTACACAAAAGTCTTTCAGTTAAGTCAGTAGTTCTTAAAATGCTCCTGTAGAGACCTGCTTGCAGGACAAAATTGGGTCCTGTTCATCACAGGCTGAGAAAGAGTTTTCACAATGTTTGAAGGCTGCCTCGGCCTAAGTTCCGGTGAATGTGTAATCGTTGCTGCCTTGGGAAGAGTGATCAGTTCACAAGTCACACTGAGAAATTACCCTGCTCCATTAAGGAGAGCCATATACCACATGAGCAATTAGTGTCTTAGTCCTCTTCATTGTGCCACATGAGCCCAGCCTCTGTCCCTTGCTGGGAAAAATGCCATCTCCGACAGAATCTGAGAGAGCCTTCTGGTGAGGTCTGGCAGGCAGTTCACTGTGGAGAAGGACTTAGAGGACCCTTGGCAGGAAAAGGAGGGATCTTTAGAATGTAAGTTAAAGCCAGTGGGCAGTACTGGGGGGGAATCCCCCAGACACAAGGTAAGTGGGACTATGTGCTTGCTGCACGTTAATGCATGTGCAGTTCCTGTGTGCATTCCTCGGCTGCTGCTGTTCTCTGCTGCGACTTCTGAGGCTCCTTCTGACACTGCTCATGTTGGATGTGAAGAAGTGTCATTCAGCTGAAGAACTCATGGTACAGCTCTCTGGGCATGTGTTCCTGTGGAAGGAAGCCTGGCTGTCAGAGGTGGATGTTTGTACGAAGTCGCACATCCATCTTTGGTGTCACGTCCTTTGTCTTCACAGTCAGAACGTCCATCCCTTGATGTGCTGCTGTACTATTTATAAATGTCTTGTGTGCCTCAGAGCATCATTACTTCTAATCAGTGTCGTCAGTTGGTTGTCATCAGTAAGCCTCCATAACAATGTGTCCTAGTCCTGTATCTTCCAGTTACTTTGGAACAAGAATATCTGTCCTTGTTCTTGGATGCCTGATCTGTCTCCTCTCTACACTGACTTCTGAAACTGTATTAACCCAGTTTATCTGTTTCCCTTTTAGTTTATTTCTAATCTCAAGATACTCATCTTCATAGTGATTCCTACTGAGGCTAGGCAAAACTCTTTGACACATAGAAGGAAATATTGAGCATGTTCTTCAACATAAGAGATTATTTAATTTCTCTCTTTGAATTTTGGCAATATTGCTATGTGAGGCAAATTTTTTTTTCTCAAAAAGAAAAAGTTGCTTTCAGTTTTCAAGGCAGTTTTTGTTTTACACATCTGTGTCAGCAGTTCACCTCGTGGGTTGGTGCAATTCCCTATCCCAGACAGCTTCTGAAGTCAGAGCACACCAGCGAATGGCATGTGGCAACCAGTCCCTAGGTCTTGTAGGTTTAGCCTAATTTCAGCTTTGTGCATTTGTATCTTCATCCCATCTCTTCTCTTTCAAACTGAACTTGTTTGCCTGTTGCTGACAGCAATCAAGTTTTTGTTGTGTTTTTTGTGTCTTCCTACTGCAATATACTGTTCTGCAGTAAAACACTTTTTATTTTTCAGTGACTTGGAGCAGTTGTCATTTCTGGCAGCAGCCTCTCGCAGCTTCTCTGAGAATTAAAAGGCTTGTTCAACTTAAAGCATAAGAAGTGCTCCTTCATGAGCTCTCACCTTATGCATGATGATAGGTAATAAACTATCATGGAGCCTCACATTTTGTATCTGAGTATTGAAGACTTTGAAATATGATTCCCAAATTAATTGTGAATGAATTACTTACCTTGAAATCTGTTGGAATCTTGCCTCCATACAGCTAGTACTACGTTTTGCAAGTGTTCAGAGATTGTTTCTCTTGCCTATTTCTCTTCCCTTTCCCTTCCTAAAAGGTCCTTTGATAAAAAGGCTGTTCTTACCAGTAATGACTAGGAGTACAAGGAAAAGGAAGCTGAGTGTAAAAGACTATCAGAATTTTTTTAAGATGTGCAAGCAATCATATTGGGAAGTCTTATGTCCTGCCCTATGGAAACAGGCTGTACAGGGGTACATGGAGATGAAAACAGTATTGAAGTATCCTTATGGAAAGCATCAATAAAAGTGAAAATGCAGCAGGAAGGTCCCCAACCCTTTCTTTTGGGTTTTTTCCCCTTCTGTTTTTTCCATATCTGCAGTGTTCTGAACTGTTGTGACTAATTTTCTTCTGTCAATACCAGATAATTGTATTTAAGCTGTCATTATCACCTTGTAAACTTAGAACTTAAAAGTCTAAAACCTTTAGGCTTCTTGCTGAGCATTAGGTTGTCTTATTTAGGTTTAGTTCTGAGGAGAGGAAATGGGTTAAACCAGACATTAAATGTTAACCAGATTTGATACAACTGGGAGAGATTGCAGATGTGCAACAAAAAATGGCGTCTGCTGTAAAAATTGAGTAATCTGAACAGAAAGTACATTCATATGACAGAGGAAGAGAGAGACATTTTGACTTCTTCATTGGCTGTACACTGGCAACAGTAAATGAAACCTATTAAGTTACAGAATATAGGAAGAAAAGCATCTGCCTTTCTTGAATAAGCAGATCTGCTGATGGTTTTTATAAATGCAAAATGGTCTTGCTTGCTCAGGAGAAGGAGAACCCCTTTTGACTGAGTTCAAATTTGGAACAGTCGTGGCTGGTTTTTGTTAGTACCAACATGACTGCAACTTTTTCCCAAATCAGAAGCAATGTGTTGTCTGGGGAGGTGGTGTCTTCTCAGCTTTGGATAAGTCTAAATGTTAGAACACTCTCTGTCCATGCACTCTGTCTGATGCTTTTCCTACAGCTGCAAGAGCAGTTTTTTTGCACAAAAGGCAGCCATGATTCAGCTGCTGAGAGTTTGCTCTGTGTCATTATATGCTGCAGCTGCAGGTATGATTATTTGTCCATGGGGCCTAAGCAGCTTTTCAGGTATTAAATTTCCTATTGATGACATTGTGTTTGAATGATTTGTCTTCAGGTCAGAAGCAAAACAAGAGGTCAAACTCTGATGTCATAGTTCATTAAAATTACCTTGACTTGAAGGCTTTATGAATGTTTATGTGCTGATTTGTGAAATGTTCAGGACAACAACATGTCCTCACCAACATTATGATGCTGCTGTTTTACTGACATCAAGAGCTAATTCTCTGAATATTCAGATGATGAGTTCTTGAATCACATTCAAACAGAAATATTTCTAGAGAATAAAACTGATAGAAATCAGAGTTCTTTCAATGTATGTATTGAGAGCAGCTGAATGGCAAGATGGTTCTGTTTTGTCTTTTTTCATACTGTTAATAAAGTGTCTCTGATGTTCAGACACCATAACACCAATCAGGTCATGAAGAAACATAAACATCAGGACTTGCAAAGATCTACTTGCCTGGTGGTTGAAGCTGTTTTGATCTCCATGTAAATGGGAAACTGATTTGTTGCTAATATATAGAAATATAGGATTACTGAAGTCATTAGTATGTGCCTTCAGGGCCAGATAAAATGATGATTATTAGCACCCTAAGATACTCTATAAAGGCATGAATGTTAATGTTATGAAATAAGAAAAATTAAAGAGAGTTTCTTCTTTAGGGTCGTGGGCATTCAGTTTTAATAAAAGGAAGTTAAAGATATTTTCTAAAGCATTTTTTTTCAGTTTTCTTTTCAGTGTTCAAGCATTACAGAAATAAGGGTGTCTTGTCAGAGACATGTTTTTAAGTGCTGTGATAATTGGAGAGTATCTTTAAGTGCATCATATGCAATATGGCTGGAACATTGTTGAAATTGGCTGTTACTATTTCAGTGTCAGTGCAATATCATGGCTCTGCATCTTCAGGGCTCCCCTTTGGCTCTTGCAGGCCTTTAGATAAGGGTGCACTTGCTGTGTGATGAGCAATGATTGAAAAGATACTGAATCAGTTGGCCATAGGATCTCATCTCCCAGCAATAACATCTTCCTTAATTTTAAGGTACTGGAGCTTTCTAACAGCAGATTATTTTACCTTTTGCAGAATCAGGTAGCAAAACAGTAGCAGGGACCACCACAGCTGAAGAAGCTGCTAAAATCTTGACAGAGAAGCGACGTCTGGCACGGGAGCAAAGAGAGCGTGAAGACCAAGAAAGAATTCAGAGACAGGAAGAAGAAAGGTAACAACTGAGGGGAAGGAAGAGGTGCTTTCAGTGGTGGGGTGTGGTTGGAAGGGACACCCCAGCTGTGTATGTTTTCTAAGTTTTAATTTAAGTTCCTGCAAATACTAATTCAGTTCCTGAAGCTGAGAGGCACTGGCAGCAATCTGGGACATGTTGTTGTGTGTAACATCAGTTTATACATCAGTATATGTGTAATGCACAGTCCCTGTGAAATCAGTGCTTCTTTTTCCTTCCAGTCACCAGTGGGGCTTTTGTTTCAAAACTAAAATGTGCTTTTTGCACCACTTGTGTTTGGTCTGTTTGTATCTGGTTTGAAAGAGTCGACCTCTCTGTATTAAACTTTCCTTTGATCAGCTTAGGTAGTGGTTTAATGGTACCTTAAATCTCACTTTAGTGATATGAAATATCAATCAGGAATGTTGCAGGCAAGTAATTCAAAGTGTTAAATCAGTCTGCATTTGATTCACTGTATAGAAGTAGTTAGAAATGAATTGCTAAGTTAGTGCTGACTAACTTTATTCCAGATCAGGGATCACCTTTCTGCTTCTGTGAACGTGGTGGAACATCAGATTTTGTCTGTTTCCCAGTTGTGAATATGAAGCTGTCAGAAACTTGCATATAATCTACTCTAGATGTTTTATCAGAAATACGTCATCAGATCTGCTCTGTATGTCTGCAAGAGCTGGCAGTATACACCTTTAGTGTATCTCTGAATTCAGGCTATAGAAGAAACAGTCTTTTAGGAAATCCCACTAAATTTATGTTTGACAGTGATTAAAAGCTTCATTCATGTCATGGTTGAAGATGGCTTTTATTAAATGATTGTTTCTTAATCCAACTCTCAGTCAAACATTCCATTATTGAAACAACCTGCCTTGACTTAATCAGCAAAGAGCATTTGCTTACAGATAATTTCTTCCAAGTTATTCTGATTTTCCCTTTGACAAGTCTGGATGGTGCCATTTGTAATCCACACCAGAAAGAGTCTTTATGCAGTTATTTTTTGACTGGAGTGCATAGAACTTTCTTTCTTTCCCACTCTGTCTCTTGTGCATGCACACTTTAAAAGAAATAAATACCCAGTAATCTGTACCTTGGAAACTCTTAGAATCAGAGAAGAAGAAATGGCCAGGAGAGCAACTGAGGAAAAAGCCCGACGGGAGGAGGAGCTCCGGAAGCAGGAGGAGGAGAAGAGACTGACTTACGAAGAACAGCAAAGACAGGCTGAGGAGGAGAGGATCCGCCGGGAACAGGAAGAGCAGGAAAAGCTCGCAGAGCTTCAACAGCAGGTCTGTGGCTCCAGCTGTGCTCCTGGAAGAAGTTGCTGCTGTAGTTTTGAGAGGGTTGTCTTTGATTTTTCTTTTACAGAATGGTTTTGACAAATCTCTGTCAAGCATGATGCAAAGCTGAGTTCATCCTGTCTGAGATGGATTTGAGAATGTCTGTAGGTCCTTTCCTTGCCCTGGTCTCTGTGATTTTTTTTTTTTCCTAGCATTTAATAAATTCAAGTGTGGGTAGAGCAGCTATTTTGGAATATGTTTTTCAGCCATCAGAGATGCTCTTTTGCTTACGTAAAATAATTGTACTGAGCCCACTTCACCAGTGGACTGCTATGAGTTACAAGGAGATGGTCTGTGTGGGAAGTAATCTGATTTACTCTTGATTCCTCTTAAAGAAAGATTGGTAGTGTTTCCAAGTCCGCTTTTCCTGTTGCTGAATAGTCTTCCACAGCAGGTATCCATGTACCTTACAAAGGCATCCTTTGAACTGAAGGGAGGAGCTGTTCTGCAGAAAGTGGGCTTTTCTTAAATTAGATTAATTCTGAAAACTAAAGCAGTTTTACATTGAAATTATTGGTGTTCAAAGAGCCGTATTTTATGAATGGCTTTGGCATGGGTCTGGATATTTCTTTAAATGTTTGTTTATAACAATTACTCGGAGTATTAAGTATGTTTCTATCTTCTTTCCAGTCATGCTGGAAAAGATTTTTCAGTATAGAAGGAACAGAAGATGTTCAGTACCAAGCGTCCTGGTAGCAATACCTGACTGCTAAGATTTTTAAGTTAGCCTTGACGCATTCAGAATTTAATTGCTGGTTTGTTACTTTATAGATTGTCCTCGTTAGCCAAACATTCATCCCAAAGCATAGTTTGAACAACATTCAGTAGCTCAGCAATATTCAGAACATTTGCATTACCTCAGTATAGTTGAGGTTCAGTTTCTGAATGTCACAGTAATATATATTTCATGTCAGTAGCTGGGTAATTGACATTTAGTTGTAATGTGTGGTCATATTAAATAGTGATTGTCTGATGTTCCTGTCTGTGTTGAACCAGAATCTGTAACTGCTTTGCTTTTGACTGTTGGGAATGAGTTATGCACTGGGTGCTCATTTCTTTTTGTTTTATTTTCAGAGAGAAGAAGCTGAGGCAAAAGCTCAAGAAGAGGCTGAAAGACAGCGACTGGAAAGAGAGAGAATTATGCAGCAAAATATGCAGGAAAGGCTTGAAAGAAAAAAGGTAGCCTGTTGTGAATTCTCAGCCTAAAATGAGGCAAATGGTCTCAGATGCAATTAAATAGAAGTGTGTTTGTTTAAAGACTGCCAACTCTGGTTTGTGAATTTTAAAAACAGTGATTAAAGTAGTACACTCAAGAAATGTGAAAATATATTAGACTGATGAACATTTAACCAGAATGCTGAAATATAAAGCTCTCTATGTCATTGCAAATGTTTTCCATGTTTTAACAGAGAATCGAAGAAATAATGAAAAGAACACGAAAATCGGATCAAAATGAATCCAAGGTACTTTTTTGTTTGGATCTGTATAATGACAGAATAGGACTTTTTGCCTAATAACAGAGGACTATAACAGAGGAAGAAGTCCTCTGTTATCCTTATACAAAATGGCTTCCATGGGAAGTGCAAAGTTTTGGTGCACCAGAATAATTCCCAGTAGCTTCTCATTGCACACGTTCTTCTGCTTTGCTTGCGCTGGTGAAGAGTCTTTGTTATATTTTTGTTCAAGGCCTGTAGACACAATGTTATCTGGTGTTATCACTTCCAGATTGGTTTTATACAAACACTGGTTAGGAATTGATTTTTTTTTAACTATGTGCATTCTGCCAGGACTGTTTTTCCCCAGAAAACTTAGATTCCTGGCATCATCTGTTTGCTTAAAGCATGTCTTGGGTTCTCTTTGGATTGCTAGTGCTACAGTAACTGGATGTATTTTTGTTAATGCAGTGACCTAAGTTTTGTGGAAAATTGTGCATATTGAGGAATAGTTGTTTGAACATTCAAATAAATGTTCTCAAATATTCACGTCTTCAGATAGCTGAAAATCAATAAAAATTTAGCACACACCTTGGAAAAATGAGGGGAAAAGGAACTTGGGAATATTGGGCAAGAGGTGGAAGTGGGTCCCACAGGCTCTGGCTCAGCAGAGCATGTAGTGCTGGTTGACCTGGTTGGTTGTGAGCCTTTCACCTCATGTGGCCTCACTTCTGGGCACAGAATGGTCTTGTCTGGGAGCTGTGACTGAATTTGTGAAACTTTAGAGAACTGGGAGTTGTTCCAAGTAACACCGGCAATTCAGTTGCAGAATGAAGGAAAGTCTGCCTCGGAAGTGATGGAGGGAGAGGATATTGAAGAGGAGGAAGAGTTGGGTTTTGAGAAGTCTGATCAACCAGGTAAGGAAGCTGGATGAGTGAGGCCTGGGTGGCAGTGAGTGTTTAAGCGCTGTTGAAAAGGTCACTCCTAACAGCAGGTGTCATCATCCTAACAGGATGGTGTGAGACACCAGTCCCAGAGATCCCAGAGGGACTCCTTTCTTGAACGGAGAATCAGACAAAATTATTTGAGAGTGAAATGCAGGCAGCATGCTTTCATTTTACAAGTGGATTTTTAAAGATTAAAAACAAATTTCATGTTGGTATAGGCAGCTTGTGTATAGGCAAATGAATCTATTGAAGCCAAGTGCCTCAGGTTTTGGCTAGGAAAGGTTATTTTGGCACTTGTGTTTTATTCATTTAGAATAGCAATTCTGCTACTCAAGTTCTTTTTCTTCCTTGCATTTCATTTTTTCTACCCCCCCAATGTTCAGGAAAGCTAAATGGTGTTGACTTGCTCCAGAAAGTCAAGGGGGAGGCAGAGGATTGTTTAGAGACTGCACAAAGCATGATCTCTGCAGAATCTGAGGAACAAGATGAGTCAGAGTTGAAGGCCAGTGAAGTGTTCATGAATGGAAGTGACTTGAAAAGTGACGAGGGGTCTATGTCTGTTACTGAACTGAAGGATTCCAGGTGAGTCTGCTGTACTGTGGGAGCACTTAGCTCTGACACAAGAGATCTCTGTCTATGTTTAAATGAAATGCAGTGCTGTCTACAGCACCTTGCTGGCTTTGTGGTGTCTGTGTGCCTTTCTCCAGGCATGTGGTATGTGCTGTCAGCTCACAGCCTCACACAGAGCCGTTAGCTCAGGATAATTGTTTGTTTTGATGGCACCATGTTAACAGTGCTGTCTTTGTTGAGAAGTGAGACACACAGCCAAAAACATGGCAGTGTTGATTATAAAAACTAACATCAGCTTGAAACCTTTTCCATTGAAATGCCTTGCAGTTCTTCTCATTAACAAAACATTAAACAAGAGGGAAGAGGATAACACTGAGAAGGAAGAATAACCTACAGAAAGCTCTAGAATGCTTTCAGTTGTGCTGAAACAGCAGATACAATGCAGAAGCCTCCCTTAGTGAGGAATTTGGATTTTTTAGTATTTCAGATTTTATTTTTTGAGCATAAAGCATTTTCATCTGCTACTGGAAAATTGTCCTCTGATGCTTGTTCCATTTGTTCATCTAAATGCTAATGATTTAGAAATGACATTGTGAACACTTTCTTAAAGTGATGATAAATTGTCATTCCTCCAATGGTGGAATATAAAGACATTTTCCTGGTTGTCTTAAGAATGAATGAAAATTGATCAGTAATTTGGGCTTAGATTTTGAATCTGTTTTAAATATTGTTGGTCTTCTGAGACTTAGTTTTGTGTTCAAAAAGTCTTAGCTGGAGAA
Source organism: Lanius collurio (assembly GCA_020086605.1). Classification (NCBI taxonomy): domain Eukaryota; kingdom Metazoa; phylum Chordata; class Aves; order Passeriformes; family Laniidae; genus Lanius; species Lanius collurio. Next base: position 1,143,509 of record JACBWW010000045.1, on the reverse strand, counting down.
AAAAAGGAAAAATGCATGCTACAAAAATCAAGACTTAATGATCAAGGCTTAAAACTTGTTGCCTTCTTATATCAAATTTCTAGAGCCAGACCTTACCTGAGAGCTGTTAGTATAGTAAAAAGTGGATATATATTGCTGTGTTGTTCTTTCCCATTGGCTCTTGGAGGGGAGATCCCGTGTGGCAGCTGGAGCTTGTCTGGGAATGCCCTTTGGGATATTCAGTGCTTTGCAGAGTATGCAGACTGTTAATTGTCTGGCCTGGAATCAGTGTAAAGGTTAAACATGTGGAAACTGCAATACAAGTACCCATTCTCTTTTTTTTCTAGCCATCCTGCAAAAGAAATGGTTATCGATGACTCGGGGAAGCTGGGTGTTCCTGAAACTGATCATACAATTGGACTTATTCAGAATCTTAATGGAAAATCTGGTTCATGGACTTTTGAGGAGTTCATTGACGTTGGAGTACATTCCAAGTCAACCAAGCTGAGCTCAGACAGCATCTCTGCTGGTAACTGTAATCAAACCTTGAATGATGCTGCTACAATACCTTCTAGTCCCAAATTGGCTTTTGAGGAAGATGGTGCAGTGAATTCATTGACCAAACCAATAGATGCTTCATCAGGTAATGCAAGCTGACTTCCCTGTCTGTCTCTTCCCATTGCTAGGCAATTTACCTCCTTGCATTTTGCTCTCCTTGCCTTAACTAACTACAGCTTCTTATTTTCAAGGCACTTTTTCCAATGTGTAGACTGGAGGGAAGGCTCTTTCTTTAGTGTTTTTAACTTGAATTCTGTCAAAGGGAGTCACCAACTGATGCCTTTTTAGGGACTTGCTGAGGCCCAGCATTAAGGTTCTTCCAAAGACACAGCTGAGCCCTTGTGAAGTTCCAAACAGCATTGAAGCCCCTCTGTTGTACTTTAAAGTTTTTCTAAGATATGTTAAGTGGCACATTACTTTTGAAGATACTAACAGTTTAAAAGGTGTCTGATATAACTCTACACACCAGAGCTTTCCATTCCTAGGCATGTTCTGTAAACTTTTTGATGCAGACCTGTGTGGTCTTGCAAGGTCTTTTCAGACTCTTAGCAGTGTATTAGTCCTCTCTACTTAATGTAGAATAGTCTGTCACTTCACTGAGGCAGGTAACACCGATGTGAAATTCCACAGATGGTTGTGTTACATTTTGAGAGGAGTTATAAAGCTGTACACACACAAAATACTCTTGAGTTTTCTGAAAGAGGCAGGGCTGTATCTCAAGCCACATGTAGTTGAGAAGCCCAGCCCTGATGCAGTACAGCATTGTGTGTCAGAGAAGCTTCAGGAAGCCAGTTTATGTAAAACTGGACTTCTCTGGTGTTGGAGCCAAATCCCAAGTGGCCGTTTTCACAGGAGATCTCTTTTCATGGGATAAATGACTGTGTGATCAGTTGAAGTGAATGCTAGTGGAAAAACACGCCTTGCTATCCACATTTCCTTCCAGTGGTGTAGTGGTGTGTAGCACTTTCTTTGATTAAAGTGTAGCACTTTTCTAGACTGAACTGTTCCCTGAGTCTCCTCTGTCACTCTGCGTCTTGTGAATTTTAGCCCCATGGGCAGACCCTGATGGAGGCTTCCCTTGAGGCCACGATGAACTGGGCCACAGGAATAGACAGATTTATTGTGGTTCTGCTGATACCATTCTGTTGTGATCAGAATCATTAACTTTTTAGTGAAGGAATTGTGGCCTTTTAATTTTGGAGTTGAAAATGTTTAGACATAATATGGTGTAAGAATTCTGTACATAACTTTGAAAACCAATATTCCTGTAAAAAGAAAGCAAACCTACTGTGCTGGTTTGGACTGTAAGTGACCAAGTGGTTCTGTGCTGACTTCTGGGTGTAGACTGACAGTGATAATGGATGCATTTGGCATACACACAGTTAACGATAGTTAAATGTTTTCTTCTCTTTGCTCTTTGGACAGAACTGTGAACACTAGAGACCTGGAAATAATCTGATTGCACTTCAGTAATCCAGTGTTTTCTCAAGTACCGAAGGCCTTGTTTTGAAAAGCTGCTTGTTTACCTTTATCCATCTTCAAGTTTGCAAAAACACCAGGGGAGGGATGACAAACTTCTAATTTGCACCTTGAAACATTTCAGGGAAATGGTTGTGCTAATGTTTTTTTTCCATTCATTTAGCTAATTGTTAGATAAGGTTTCCTAGTTCAACTATTCCTTGTTTACAGACTTTACAGTAAACTGATTGAGTCTTTTTTTTTCTTTCATATCAGTATCATGTAGAACAACATGTCACTGGAGGCTCCCCACTTAGCTGCAGACTTTGCATATTTCTAAAATGACCTTGGTGAAATAAAAGACTCATTCAGTGTGTGTTAAAGCTGAGCTCCCTTTTTATGTCTAGAAAAATGTTGTTGCTTGTTGGTTCATGTGCTATTTAAAAAAGCAAAATTGAGTATCTTCAATTTTGAATGGACAAGAAAAATTCCTTATTATCTAATGTGAAAATATTGGCAGTTTCAAAATGCTGTGTTGTACCATCACTAATATGTTTTAATCTCTTGGCAAACATCAGAATATTTTACAGCATGTGCTCTAATATATTACAGAAATGTTGAGTCTCTGGGTTTGTCTGTCAGTGCAGTTTAAGGTGTCATGCTTTTAAAAAAATGTTTTCCTTTTGAATTGCTTATTTATCTACACTTATGGAAGTATTATTTTATTGTGTACATAACAGTATTAGACCACTGAAGTCATGTTTTGTTCATGTTAATTATTCTAAGTGTTTCAGTTCCAGCTTTGTAACAGTGGCTGCAAGCTGCATATGTCTTTCCCTTCTCCTAAAGCCTGCATTAAATAATCTATTTAACCTGAACTTGCCTGCTTTTTTCAGCATGAAGAGATTAACGAAGCATCTTCTGAAAATTGCTACTAAAAGTGATAATGCAGCCTTGTTCTGATGTCTCCTGTAACAGATAGACTGGATAGGTGATTACTTTAAAGAGTAGCTGTCTCAAATCCTGCTACAACCCACTGGCTGATCCCTCAATTCCAGTGATGCATCCAAGAAGCAGCTGTGTTTGCAGTGAGTTTGTTGGAACTACACCTTTCCTCGACACCTCAGTTGCAACAGGAGCCCTCAGCCTTCTCCCTCTTGCTGTTCAGAAATACTGTAGAACTGTTTTAGACTTTAGAGCAGTGCCTTAGGTAAAAGGAAAACTGTATTTTTGTATGATAGCTGTTTTGTTCTGGCAGAGACAATCATTCTAACAAAGATGCCGATATTTTTTTCTGTGCTGAGATTTGTTGGATGGTCTGATCCAGCCCTGTGTAAATACATGCACACTGTTAAATAAACTTTGCAGTTGAACAAAGCTTTATTTCTGTAATGTTAAATATGACCTTACTAGGCCTCTCTACCCCTTGCCATGCTGACCTGCCTTGGGATGTACTCTGGTGCTGCTCTAACTGCTCCAGCTGCAGATTCCCAAACTAGCAGCCTTTGGCAGTTGCATGTGTGTGATTGGGAGGGGATTTGCACTAACACTTCAGCTCTTGCTGCATTTGTCTGTGCTGATGGCATGTTCTGAACCGAGGAGTTCTTTAACCTGCTTTTCCCTGCCAGCCTTTACCTTTCCCCTGCAGCAGCTGCATCTCTGTTTTGTGAGGGTGAGTCCAGCAGTGGAGCAGTGACCAGCAAGATGCTACCTTTTCATTTTCTTGCAAGGGTTCTTTGTCAGTAGTTGAAAGGGAATGGCTGGAGCAGATCCAGTTGATAAAGTATTTCACTATTGTGAAAAAAAGCCCTCCTTAAACCAGCATTCAGGTTGCTGAAGGGTGGTAGATCTGTGCATGAACAGTAGCTGTACATATGCTGTCCAAGGGGCTTTTTCGCACAGGCTGTTTCTGGCAGATGGTCCAGTGTCAGTTATATATTTTAAAAATTATTAGTTTATGGAAATGGTTGCTTTAGTCCTCAGATATTTAAGGGTGCAGTGACAGCACAGCTGACTCCTACTTTGCCAATATCGATGTAGCAGACTTGGTTTCAGTAGCTCAGACTTAAGATACATCAATGTAAGATGGCAGAATGAAGAAAACATTTCCAGACTATAGATTCCAAGCAGGCACTAGTCTCACTTTTATTCAGTTACTAAACATACACTGACATGATAGGAGAGCTAGCATTGTCTGAGCTATTTTTAAGGCACTTGTAAATGCATGTGCATGCTGTAGGTGAAAGATTTACTACTTGTTAATGGATTAATAATTGTATACAGACAGCCTTGTTTAAACAATGATATAAAAAAAGCTGATGAGAAAAACTTGCAGGCAAACCATGCGTAGATCAAGACTAAAACAAGTGTATGGAAACTTAACTAAGCTAAGTATCACTGCCAAAACATTGTCTGTAAGATGAAGCCATTCCGTACATGTGCTGCAATGTGGTGTGGTAGAGTAAGCTAAGGTTTTTATTACTTATTAATGATGTGTATGTTGTGTATCTACTTGTAAAAGCATAATAATGGATCCCTCTGATCCCAGGTGCAATCTTTGCACCTCTGTGTCCGAGGTGCATGCCTTGTCAAACTCACTTCAGTTAAGTGCCAAGCTTAATCATATACCAGGTAAGTTTAAAACTGCATTTGTTTTTGTTTAAGCCACACAGAGATGATACAGTGTGTGGATCTCTAAATCTGACAGGATTTCAAGCCTTTATACTAGGAGTTTCTTGGACATGAGGTTAGATTTTTGCAAAGCTACATGCTTTAGTACTGCAGGAGCTTCAAACATCAAACCCAGTATATTGAGGCTAATTTAGTTCTTACACTAAAATGGAAATAGTTAAAATTCTCAACATGCAAAAACCTGCTCCTTTACCAGGACTGTTTGGGAAAGCAGGGCTTTAAAATCCATCTTACATCTGCTCATTACAGTCGTTTGGGACACTCAGCACAATAAATTTTTCCATTATGGCAAACAAAGCGCTTGTTGGCCAGACCACGGGCACACTTTGTGCATTTGAAACAGTAATCATGCCAGGATTCATCTTCGTAGTTAACCACACTGGTTCCTCTTCCAAATCCTGCTAGGAGAGAACACAATTATAGGACGGCGATAGTAGCTTTGCCTGGGCTGGGTTATCCCACCAAACAGCACAGCCTGTTCCTGCTGCCCCAGTGCTTCCCTACACTTGTGGGCCACAGGGGGTGCCTGAAATACCAAAGTGGCAACTGAGGCATGGTTTTGTTGCATCTTCTGATGTTTCTTGGAGAAACAAGTATCCTAGCATAAGGCTTGCATGGCTTGTCTCTGCAGTAAGCTTTTCCTTGGCTCCTTTCTCCAACACACAGTCAAGGAGAGACGTGGAGCAAGGACACATTGGGCTAAACACTTCGGGGCTCAGATCCATGCGGGATGGAATGTGACCTTCATGGGACAGTGCCCACATTTCAAGGCTGAGCTCTGTAATCCAGTGAGTTTTAAGTAAACTACATCAGAAGGGGTACAAATGTCCCTTTGGGACAATAAAACACCACTTGTTTTAGACTTAAGGGTCCCAAACTAAGATATGGGTGGAAACAGTTCTGGTTCGGGGAGTTTTGAAGGAGGTAAATTTGAGACATGGAAAGGCTAAAGAGCTCAGTTACTAGCTCAGCCTCCATCCAGTGCAAGCACACAGCTCAGAGATCACATGTAAAGTGCTGGGATTGGGCTTGGGTTACCAGACCTGCTTCTGATGTTACCCATCCCCTGGGCTCCCTGTCTTTGGGGGATCACTGTCCTGACCTTCAGCACCCACTGCCCTCAAGCAGCATTTAACCCAACATACCTGTAATAGGATTCTTGCAGCCAGCACACTTCTTGGCAACACACTCCTTGTAGCATTCAACGCAGTAAAACTGATCCTCCACAGCTGTGAAGCGCTTCCCACCCAGTTGCTTCTTGCAGTTGGAGCAAATGAAACACTCGGAATGCCAAGGCTGTTCCTGGTAAGTGAGGCCTCCAGAAGTGATGGGCTAGGAGAGAAAGAGCAGAGGTGTGGTTTAGAATCAGCAGGGGAGAAGAGAGGTGACCCAGGCTAGGGATGTAGGGTAAGGAAAGTCTTATCATGAAGAGAATCTTTCAAAAGTTTACAAGAAAATTTAGTTGTGCCATGCACTTGAGTCCCTCTAACCTGAAATTCCACATACTTTCATAATACTTTCTTTTACCTGCAGTAACTGAAATTCCACACTAATCAGTTGCAGAAGCTGTAAAACAGCTACTGTTTCACTTCTTGAATATTCAGGACCACACAGAGCTTAAACTAACCCCAAGGCATGTGCAAGACTGGTATCACTTCGTTTCTGCAGTGTTGCCATTAGCTAACCCAACAACCCCTGCCCAGATCCTGTAGAGCGCAGGAACCATCAGCTCTCCCATCATTCCACCAGCTGCTGGCACCAATATCTCAGTGAAAGAACATCAGCATTGGTGCAGCTTCAGCATGGTCTGCCTGCTGGTTCACTCTCCCAGCTCCCAAAAGGCACACGAGGGCTTGTTCTGGCAGCTGCCACTGCAGAGGGGAAGGACTTACATTCTTGCACTTAGCGCAGGTCTTGGCAAACTTGTGCTCATGGCAGGAGACACAGTAGAATTCATCACCCTTGGGGAAGAAGCTCCCAGATCCAATCACTTGCTTGCACTGGCTGCAGGTGAAGCAGTCTTTGTGCCAGACCATCTTCTTGTACTCAACATTTTGGTCTCCTAGAACAGACAGAAATAACTTGTCATGTGGGATTTCAAGCCTGTGGTAAACCCCTCCTCCTGTGCTGTGTAATATCTATGGGCAAGACCTGTCCTTAGCTATGCCCAAGATTCCACTGGAATGCAGACAAGGGATGAGCTGGTAATTTCTGAATGTGGTTTTAGCCAGGACCTGCTAGATTTTCTTAAAATAGTTATCAGACCAGCTGCCTGAGCCTTTGAGGACCTTGATTTACAGAGCGAAGCTTTTGGTAGAAATGGTTTAAGACTGACATTAGGGTTAATTATCCACATGAAGGTTAACTGCAGCATTTCAACACTTGAATAAAATGGACAGGTGAGAGCAACAATCAGAATTTGCTATTCTGAGGTGCTCCAGCCTTCATTTGTGATGCTCAAACCCCTAACTGCAGCCTCAACAGCCTGATAAACCACTCTGGTTATGCCCTAGAGCAGAATGTGGCCCTTAGACCCCTGTCACTGGCACAGTACCTGCAATAATGGGCTTGAAGCAGCCCTTACACCTGGGTGCATCCTCAGCAGCAGTGCAATTGCTGCACCAAACCTTGTTGTTCTCCCGCAGCATGAAGGGCTCGTTGACCAGGGACGTGTAGCACTTGAAACAGCGGAAGCAGTTGTCGTGCCAGTAGCGGTTCTTGAAATGCAGCTCCTGCAATGAACAGAAAGGGAGTGAGGGAGTGAGAAGCTTTTGTCTCCCCCTGAGCAGCCCAAAAGCCAAGCTCCTGTCTCATCAGCCTGGGCAGTAAAGGATAGGTTTGTTGTCTCCTACGTATGTCTGATTCAGTGGGTAGAGCTACAGCTCCTTTGCAATCAGTTGAGGGAAAGACATTTAACCAAACTCATTGAACACAATCACATTCACTTTGGACTTTGGGGGTGGGGGGCAGAAGATGCTTCAAATGTACAGCTTGGAGATTTGCAGTTCTGCAAGTGTGGGCTTTTTGGGTTCTTACCTTCCCTCTAGTTCAGGTGTACATTATTATTGCAATAAACATCTATCTGGCCCTGAAGGTACATGCTAATGACTTCAGGAATATCGTATTTCTATACTTAAGCAACAAACCAATTTCCAATTTTCATGGAGATCAACACAGTTTCAACCAGCACGCTTGCAGATATTTTCAGGTCCTGCAGTTTATGTTTCTTCATGTCCTGCCTGGTATGGTGTTTGAACATCAGAGATAGTATTATAAATTAATATAAGGAAAAAAAACCAACAGAACCATCTTGCAGTCCAGCTGCTCTCAAAAGATATATGTATAGAAAGAACTCTTGATTTCCATTGTGAAGCAATAAGCATCTGACAAACTGACAAAAATCAGACCTCAGTGATTTGCCCAGAAGATGAGTTTTGCAGGTCCTGTGCAGGCTGGCTCCCTGCAGTTCTCTCTCCAGGGCAATTCAGCATTTGCAGCAGTTCATGTGGCTGAATCTAGACCCTGAAATGAGGCCCTCTGCCAAAGCAGCCGACCATGAGCATTCTCTGTGCACACCCCAGTGCTGCTCCTTGCCCAAGGAACACACTGCTGGCAGCCAGAAGCCTCACCAAGAACTTGCTCTTTCACAGTAGCCCAGTGCCAGACCCGGGGAGGGCGATCAGCATCTGCCTCTCCTCATCACCCACTGAGGTGCTCAGCACTGACCTTGGAGTCGGCCCCGATGGGTTTCTTGCACTCCATGCAGGTGTTGGCGCAGAACTTCTCGAAGCACTTGACGCAGCAGTGCCGCCCCTCCTTCTGCACGTACTTCTTGCCCTGCAGGGGGTCACGGCAGTAGTGGCAGTCGAAGCGCTCCGACATCGTGCCCACGGTGTAGCTGCCAGGCCCTCCTGCAAGAGCACAGTGGGTGAGGGAACAGCACTGAGGTCCTGAAAACTCCAGGGCTCCAGCTTCTTGGGGCTGTGCAGGAGGAAGATGGCTCAGGAACAAGCATGTGGGGGTGTTATCGCACTCCTTGAGCGCTCCTTGCTAGAGAAAGCAGCTCCAGTCGAAGAGAGCAGAGTCCTAAACCAGCCTTTCCCCATCCCCTGATTAAGTGGAAGGATGCTAGATTGCTTTATTTGTGTACTGAGAATCGAGCAAGGGTAATGACACCTAATCACTGCCTGAGAGTCCCTTAGTTCGTTACTGCAGGCCTCAGTGAGGTCCTGTGTGCAGAAATCATCAACAAACATGAGCAGAGTGGAATTGTTTCCATGTTTCCAGCTCGCAGCAAGCTGCAGCCCTCCAAGGCCTTTTGTGTGAGATAGTTGTGCAGCTTCCAGCTTCCTCTCTTCACCAGGCTTTCACATATAAAATAATAAGGGAAAAAAATTAAAAAAAAAAAAAAAATCCAAGAAAAATATCTGCCTCTATGGAGATATACTTCTTCAGTTCATGCCAGCAAGTCTCTGCCAAGATCTGATGTTCCACCATGGCCAGGGAGCTGTCAGTGGGTGTGGGGGATCATGATTGGAGGGGTCTCTACTTTGGCTCACACTTTCTCCCTAAACACCCATCTGTTCCTGTACTCCCAGTCTCCTGCTAAGGGCACCCTCCATTGCATGCACCCTTCCTCAGCAGAAGCCACCAACACTCTTGCAAGGGGCCTGTGAGGGCTCCATCAGGATTCAGAGAATCCTGAAATGGTTTAGGTTTGAAGGAACCTTAAAGATCATCTTGTTCCACCCCCCCTGCTATGGACAGGGGTGCCAGCCACTAGATCAGGTTGCTCAAAGTCCCATCCAACCTAGCTTGGAACACTTCCAGGGAGGGAAGAAGCCTGTGGTGTCCCACAGAGGCAGCTCCATCCCTGCCCCTGCCACTCGAGCCCCCACAGCCCCAGAGCTGCAGAGCTCTGTTTCCCTGCACAGCAAACACCTCAGGACACAGCCTTGAACTTTCTGCTTCATCACCAGCCGGATGGGAGATGTGGCTGTGGTCTGGCAACAGGGACTGCCAAGAGGAAATGTCCTCTCTTCCTGATAGAGCAGTAGTGTCAGCGCAGAGCAAGGAAAGGAGAGACATCCTCAGGCCATACAAATTGCTGCTGCCTCCATCACGCCAAGGTGGCCTCAGCTTGCATCACTCCACCCAGCCCTGAGGGCCACCCTGGAGCCTGCTCCTCACAGAGCTCAGTGTACAACAGTGCTTATTCCATACATGCTGCTCCAAGCCCAGCACAATGTGCCTTTATAAGCCAAACCAGTAGGGGTTTTAGGGTGCAGAGATAGTGTGTCACTCCTGGCTGTGCCCTCACAACAAAGATGAGTCAGTGGGACCCTGCTGGCTGCAGAATACTCTTGGTCTGCCCTATTGTTATGGCCTGCTCACACAGATTTTTATGGACCCTTGCCCACCCCAGTAATTCCAGACTTACCCTCAGCTACAGGGCCCAACCTCACCAGTCCATTGCAGCACACCAGGAACAGCACAACATAGGTGGGTACAAAGCCACAGGATCCTGTACAGGAACATTTTGCCATCGTAGCAGAGCACCTGCCTCAACTGGGGCCAGGAAGAGTGGGACTCACACCTCACTCACCTTGCAGGTTTTAAAATCCAAGAGTCATCACACTGTCTCCTCTTTGTCACCCTCTCAGTAATATAGGGCCAGAACAAGGATTGATATTAATTTGAAGGATTTATTTTTCAGAAAGCAGGACAGAGAGTCCTAAAGAAAAGTATCACATGGGGAGGCTGCAGCAGAGGTGGAGGCTGTGTTCACACCCTATTCCTTCCCCTAAAACTTACAAAGGCAGGCTGGAGGCCAAGCTGGTAAGAATTGTATTCGAGGGGGGAACCAAGGTCTGGAAGTGCTCCCTTGGCAAGTCCAGGAGAGGTCATGTCCTGCTGACAACTACACCAAGGGCTATGAGATACCTGTTCAAGCAAAGGAAACATTGATAAACAGCTGGGAAACATGGAAACTATGTGAGTCACCACCAGCTCTGCAGAGCTCTAGCAAGCAGGTGGGTTTTATTTGGAAGAAATGCAATTGCAGAGTCCAGGGCAAATGGTATTGAAACCTTCCTGATCTTAGGTTTAGGGTTGTTTTCAATCTGAATACATAATCTTGAAAGTATGGCTCAGGGAGCAACATAATCCCACGTTCCCATGTAGCACATCATGTGCTAATGTGAGACACATTTATCACAACAGCTCTGGAGCTCCACAGGCAAATTAACACTGGGCCCTGGCAGCCCCCAGACTGGGCTGTGCATGCAGCTTCTGCCTGCCTCGTGCCATCTCACACACCAGAAAGCCACTCTCATACAGAGGCAGGGGCATGAATTTGCTTCCATCTTTTCCAGAAGCTTTCTGCACTCAGTACTATCTATCATTCCTGAATTCCTGATCTAGAGCCAGCAAAGGCACCTCTGTCCCCTTTCCTGCAGTGAAGGTGCAGTGGTTGCATTGCCCCTGCAAATGTGCTGGCTGCTCGTGGGCTCTGCCTACATCAGCCAGACCATCTCCCACGACCTTCCCACAGGGGCAGCCCACACAGGGTATGGTGCACAAGAGCCCTGAAAGCCACCAGGGTGGCAGTGTGGCAGAGTGGAGCCCCAGGCCAGCAGCAGCTGTGCTGGGACCACCAGATTATTTTCACCAAATAGAGCAAACATCTGTGGGCACTTCAGAGCTCAGCTTCATTTAATATCCTGCAGCTGCTCCCCTCAGCAGTCCTGTCCCCTCTTATGGAAGGTAAATAGAGCAGATATTTCTTGTGCTCAGTATAAAAATAAATGTATTTCTAAAGCCTGCTGGCAGCAGGTTGTGGGTTTGGAGTTGTTTATCTCCTGTTCTCCCTCTGGCTGCACCAGGTCCCCACTGCTTAACTTTCCAGAGCTTCCAGGTATATTAACCCTGGCCTGTCTTTACTACCAGAAAAGTGGAAAAGTTATGAAAGTAAAGGCACACTGAGTATATGGAAAAATCATTACTTCCTTGGGTCTTTATTTACTGCCCTCTGCATCACTTCCCAAACGTGCAGTGCAGCAGCTGCAGAGTACAGACTAGGGATTCACATCAGGGGTACAGCAGTGCTACAGCAACCCAAAACCAGGGTAAGCACTCACCAAACTGCCACTAAAACCCAGAGCACCGAACCTCTGTGGTTCTTTTCACAGTGCTGTGCTTAGAATGAGAGTGGTATATGCAGATGTTTTAGCTTGGAAGTTACTTGAACACAAGTTTCTGTGGCTGTACCTTTACACCAGATTGGCATCTGAGGTGACAACATGGTCAAGCATCTCTTGTTTAGCCCCAGGAGAATCACATACCGTGAGGACATGCATGGATCCAAACCCCATGTCAGCTTGATACTGAGGCCACAGAATGGGATTTAGAAAGCAAAAGAAATGTATGGACAGGCTGGAACTCTTCTCCCACCCAGGCACATGCAGAGGATTGTTCTGCTGGAGAGAAGCAGGTGAAAACAGAGAGCACAGGCAGCTGGGGAGAGGGGTAAATACAGAATGTGCCCATCCTTAAATAGCCTAGAGGACCCTCAAAAAGAGATGAAGAAAAATCCAGCTGTATGTCCAGAAACTAATCCCCCTCTGAGCAAGGTGTCCCTGTCCCACCAGCCCTGGCAGAGTGTCCTCTAAATGTAGCCCCCTGATGGATCTGACTACAGCTGGAGGGTGCAAGGCCAGGCCAGTGGCCTTCTCAGGTATCAGGGCATTTGGCACAAAGACCCGCTGGAATACAACCCTAATATTTACCTGACAACAGAGATGCCAGTTTGCCACTTGACCCCTGAAAGCATCTTCTACTTTTCAGAAACAGCACCCCAGCCCTTGGACAACCACACCTTCCATCCTTCAGAAATCTCAAACATTTGGGCCCCAGGAGCCTCCATGCACCTCAAGTGGTACCAACACCAAGCAGTCACAGGGCTGACTGAGGGTCAGGGCCACATCTGCACCCTGCAGCATGGCCAGCTTTGGGATGGGAAGGGTTCAGACCTAAGAAGAGCACCCCACCAAAGCTACTGCATCCACGCAACCCCTGCCTCCCCCTGGGTTCCTGCCATCACCCTGGGCTGGTTCATCCCAGTCCAGCCATACACCCAAAGCAGCATCACAGTGGTTTGCACAACAAATGGAACCAAAGCATTCAGCAAGGGAGCTGAAGCACAGCTGATATGCAAAGCTCTTAGCACAGGATATGTGTTAATGTCTCTGGGGAATTATGTTTAAATGTGATAAACCACCAAGAAAGAACTTGAAGTGTGGTCTCTAAACACAACCGGAGAAACTGTACTTACACTTTAGAGATTATTCTGTCACTTAAGAAAGAAGATGAGTTTGGAGTTGTTAACCCTGCCCTGCACACAGTTGCATGTAGAAGAAAAAGAGCAATTGCTTTTTGACTCTCCATTAGCTTTATTTTTCTCAGCGGACTGAGCACACAGCCCCATACTGCCAGGCACTGGCTACACCTGCCTCTTTCAGCTCAGTCCTGGCAGCCCTGGTCTGTCACCTGAGTTACTATTCTCAGCATTCCTCTATGCAATGTCACATGGTTTGCTATAAATACCAGGGAAACCCTTAAAAGAAAGAAGGGTCCTGTTAATCCCAAATGCAGTGACACTCAGGACTGCACTGGCACAATGCCCTGGGAAAGAGAGAAAGAGAAAAAGAAAGGAAAGAAAGGAAAGGAAAGGAAAGGAAAGGAAAGGAAAGGAAAGGAAAGGAAAGGAAAGGAAAGGAAAGGAAAGGAAAGGAAAGAAAGAAAGAAAGAAAGAAAGAAAGAAAGAAAGAAAGAAAGAAAGAAAGAAAAAATAAATTTCTTGTAGGTCATTTTGTCTGGGAGGGCTGAAAATACAGGACTGTGCTCTCCCATTGTCAGGCTGGGGCACGTGCGAGTCTCATACTCCATAATTCAAAAATTAGTCCGTTGATAAAATGGAAGCTTCTTTATTTAGACCAAGAACAGCTCCAAGTTCCTCAGGCAGTTGCCAAAAACATTCCCTACAGTCCTTTTGCCACTATGTTTGAGCACATCTCAGTTATTACTAAATCTTCGCAGTTCCCCAGGGAAGTAGGGACATGATATTTATTAAAAACACTGGCCTAGCCCTGCAAATGCTTCCCCCAGGGATTGCTTTGGCACTCAGTGAGGAGCTCAGTGAAGGCTAACAAGGCACCACTGCCTTGAGTAAGGCTGAGCACTTTAGGCAGAGTTTAAGCAACAAAGTCCAAACCTTTCCAAACTAAACAAATTCTGTTCAGTAACTAACTCCGGGGCTGCATTAAGTTTTGTCCTTTGAGACTCTGCTGTTATGTTCTCAGCTATGCTGTAGTCTGCCCTGCCTCATCAGCTGGATGCCCTTCTCACACCCAGCTCCTCCCAGGTGCCAAAATGAAATTTTCTCCTGCTCTAGAGGATTCAGCCCCACGGTACCCCCACAGCTGCCCTGGGGTTCCCAGTGGTCTGCAAGATTGGACACCGTGCTGTGACTTTTTGGCAGCAGCACTCCAACCTCAGTGTCTGCCCAGAACACCCTGCAGCATTTTATAGTAATATAAAATAGCATCAATTCTGGGAGTTCTTGCCCCAGGGAACATCCCCTGAAGAAGATGAGAAAGAAAAAATATATATAGCTGGGAATAAAATGGAAGGATGCTACAGCATCAGTCAGTCTTGTGGGCTGAAGTTAAACATCTTCTTACATCAAATGATAGCACAGAAGTCAGGTTTTACTCACAATGGTGCCCTGCATAACATGTATGTGCATCCTGCGTACAAGCAAATCCTGAGCAGTTACATGCTGTGCAAGCAGCCTCGTGTGTGTGCCTTATCCTGGGAAACTGAGCAGGAAGCTGAGCAGCAAACTGTGCCTTTTCTCCCCTGTTTTGAGGAGGGTCCATGTTCCCAAGTCTCACGAGCACCCATGGCTCCTGGTGTGCAGCAGCTCAGTTTGATGCCCACAGGAGCTGTGCCCCAAACCAACACCCTCTCCCCAGGCACATCCACCCTTGAGGCTGTGTCTCACCAAGAGATGCAATGCCACTGCCATTATACTGTGGTGCAGGGCTGTGAATACACAAAAACATGCACAGAAACAGCCTCTAAGAGTCAGATAGGCTTTCAAAAATCCCAAAGAGCTTCTGATTTTCTTCAGCTTCAGGGCTAGAGGAATTAGGCAGGATGGGAAGACGCAACAGAGCTGCATGCCATGGAGACATGAAAAATACAATCGATCTCAAGATTCCTGTCAGTGTTAATGGAAAAATTAACATTTTCCTCTCACTGGTGAGGGTCAGCCCATTTGAACTAAAAGACAAGTAGAGAAGAGGGAGTAACCACAAACTTCCCATCAGAGCAGAGCCATCTGTAAACCATCTGGGTTTACACACCAGTCTCCCCTCTGCTGTGGGTTTCTCTGCTCACTGCAATAAACTTGCAGCAAGCAGGAGCATTGTTCCCCATTTTCACCAACTCTTCCTCAAATAACAGCTGAGCTCCAGCCTTCCCACAGCAGCAGATACAAAAACATTTCCTATCCAACCCATTTTACAAAATAAACATGGCCACCACCACCACTCTGCTCCAGCACCAGTCTCCCACACTGATTATCAGCTCATTTGCCATCAGGAGTTAGACCTGCAGATTGCTAAGGTTTAAGACTGCATTAAGTTATTTCTCTGGCACAGGATCCTGTTAGCAAAACCTGCCTCCCCATTGACCAGGCATGCTCCCACAACACCTGGCAGCACATCCACTTTACCTGTGTGCCTGTGGAAAGCCATGGTCAGCAGCCCAAAGTCACCAACTGCCCCTCAGGTAATGGAGTTCACAGTCTCTAGGCTGATAAGGAGCTGCCCCATTTGATAACATACATTTAAACGAGGCTATTAATATGGACGGGACTCCTACCAGATGTCCACTCCCCTCCCCAGAGATCACAACCTTAATCTCCCTTGGAAATTCTTACCATTTTAGGTGATCTGAGGGAGAAGAATAGGATCCTGAGACCTCTAGGTCTCTGCAGGCAACAGTCAAATACCTGCCCAGCTACTCAGCACCCAAATTAGTCCCAAAGACAGAATGAACTCATGAACTTGACCCCATGCTGGTACTATTTGGCCTTGGCGTTAGAGTGAGATTGTGTCTCATAACAGTCCTGAGCTAAATTACAGACCCAACATTAATGCTGCTCCACCATGGCTGAAAGGAAGAGGTAGATCACAGCCCTGTGGGAGCTGGAGACTCTGCAGTCCTAGGAGACAGCAAGGGGCTGTCTTCTGATTGTAGGGCCCAGAAAGGATGTGGCTGTACCTCTGGACACTCAGTTGACAGCCCACAGAAGTACCAGCACATACATTCATGGGTGGGTTGGATTTGCTCTCAACATGGAGGTCATGCTGAAGTTTTCCTTCCAGTAAAACTGCGATTCCTGGTCCTTCCCCAGCTTTTTCCCCTAAGGAAGCTCACAGCATTAACTGTTCAAAGGGTCCAAGTCCCTGAACAGCAGCACTTACAAAGATGGGTGTCATGATATGGGGCTTCTCTAGCACCTAGCGTGGCTTTAGAGGATAGCAGCTCATGCCTCTCTCATCTTTACTCAGATGTCCACAAAGCTCTCAGGAAGATCCCAGCTCCATGGCTCCACCCAACCTGTTTCCACCCAAGTCACAGCAGGAGGGGAGGGAGCTCTGGCTCGGGATTCACTCCTGTGGGGACCCCAGGCTGCAGCAGCTTTGCAGCCCCATACTCACTCTGGGTTATGCAACTGCTGCCAGCGACGCTCAGGGCCAGGGGCCAGGGACGCCCAGCTGCTAATTCTGCTTCCCCACTGACGCACTGCACGGCCGTGGGAAAGTCGCTGAACCTCCCTGACAGCCACTGGGAAGAGCCAATGTTTATCATTCCTTCCAGGGAGCCCATCGTGGTGGTGTCTGGCCTCTGAAGAGCAACCCTGCTACAGCCAGGAACATCTCTGCTTCCTGCTTGCAGAGGTCCCAAGAGCTCCTCAGCCACACACTGTCTCCAGCCTCTGCACTGGGCTTGGTGAACCCCTGAGCCTTCACACCCATCTTAGCCCCCCATATGCACAAGCTCAGCATCTCACCAGCATCCTGATGTCTCCAAGTTTCCAACACGGCCCGGAAAAGGCCACTCTTGACAGCATGCCATTCCAGAAGAGCACAGGATGGATCCACTGGTGTAGCAGATTGAGGCTGGGAAACGTGCTAAAGTTCTAATGCACTGAAACACTTTGGCAAGGAAAAACCCAATGTTATTCTACCCCAGCTCATCTATAAACTCCAGCAAATTGTTTGCATAATTCAGATGGCAACAGAAACCCTAACAACTGGTATTTTCCTGTGCTAATCTTGCTGTGTGCAGTGTAATATTTACAGACATGAGTTCATTTTTGGCAATGCACATAGTTTGCACCATTAACCATTTTCATTCCTTTCTAGTTCCTTACACAAAGCTCTGGCAGCCTCCCACCTGGCAGCCATTTCCTACTTCCCCCAGAATGCCCTGGTATTTCCATTAGAAGCCTTTGCTCCCATCCTGTGTCTCTGCACAGTGCTAGTGGCTGCCACATCCAGGGCGGAGGTGGCTGCAGTCAGCAGTGGTTTGGCAGCTGCAGAGGGGTGTGGAGAGCAGGGACGGACACTTGGATGTAACAACATTTCATGTGCACAAGCACATGTGTGTTCACAGCACCACAACAGGCTCGGGCTGGAGGAGAGAGGAGAGAGAGAAAGCTTGGCCAAGAAACAGGAGGAAGACCCAGGCTTGCAGATGCCTATGGAGCTCCCTGGCGCAGCTCACTCTGCAAAGCCCCTGCTGATCCTCCACTGCAGACTTTTACAAAAAGGCCCTTTTTTTTGAATTTGTGGCCTTCTGGTCCAGCAGCAGAAATGGGCTGGGGAACAACCTTACTGCTGCTCTTGGTTTCTTGCCTGGTTTTAGCAAGATCATTTTGGCCAATTCCCATTTCCTTCCCAAGCCCCTCTACATCCACACAAGCCTAGGTGATTAAAACACAGCAGTGGTGCAGGTGTAGCACAAGTGCCAAGGAGGGACATCAATGCCCTGTGAAATGTGTCAGGGAGCAGACACCTCCAGGAAAAAGAGGGTGCCCCAGAATGGAGCTGTGCCAGCCCTGCCTGAACCCTTGTCTGTGCACCATGCACCCACTGGCCCCAGAGGGAATAGTGCTACAAATACACCAGTGAGTGCACAGCAGGGCATAGCAGGCTTGGGATGTAATATTTTTAACATTAAACCTATCCTGTAGGTTTTCCAGGGAGCTGCCCTGGACACACTGATCCCACCCAATGTGTCCAACTGCAGAGCTGCATGGTTGGGGCTTAATGTCATCCACTGGGATAAACAAATGATTCACGTTGTGATTTCCAGAGTATTTTCTTGCCCTAAGAATCCTGCCAGAAAAGGTCTGGGTCTCTCAGCTTGCTCACACATCCTGCTGTCACTCAACAAGCAGAAACTCCTAAAGCGAGCTGTTCTAACCCAGGCATTGATGAACTATTAGTCACCATCATCAAAGAAAGCAGCAGTAAATACCAGCAGCAGAGCACCTGTGCACCTCTTAAAGTAATGCTGTGCCTCCTGCTTCCATACATGCTGCTGGCAGTGCACAGTGCACCTGCACAGAAGAGCACACTGCCATTCACCAGGCTCCCCATAAAAGGAGAGTCCCAAATTTCTCCCTACCCTTGCTGAGGGCAGATCAATTTTTATAAAAAATTATTTTAAATGTCTCAGGGTGCATGAATGTGTCCTCCCACAGCAGAGCACTCCTGCCCAATGGATCTCAGTTACAAATTTCCTTGGCTCTTCCTAGGCAGAAACAAACCAATTTCTTAGAAGTGTTTCTTTGTTTTAATATAAAGACAAAGTTTGCAGGATAATTGCACAATCAGTAAGAGTGTTGGGTTTGAGAGGAGAGAGGACACAGATACAGCTTTCCTGAAGGAAAAGCTCTCTGACGTTGAGGCAGATCCATCAGAGACACTTAAGAGGCAGCCGTCCCCAATGCCACAGAAATGCAGGACAGGTCTGGCACCAGGACTGACACTGGGGGGTTAATCCAGCTCTCCAAGCATTCAGTATCCAACATGCTTCCTGCTCCCAGCGCTGGCAGAAGGAACTGCAGAGCAGTGTTTGCAGATCATCTGGAGAGGACTGCCAGGGGATGATGGCCCCTAGTCTCCCCAGCCTTGCATGACACAATCACACCTGAAACAGAACAGGGATTTTCCACCTAAGTCCTTTCAAAAGTGGACAGTTTCTCTTTGAAGCATGCCCCAGAAGTCTCAAATCCAGCTCTGTGTACAAGGATGTGCCTCTGCACCCCCGAAGCATCCCACAGGCACTCACAGGAACACAAAGCAGAGACAGCCAGGATGTACCCACCTCCAGAGCAGAACCAGCAAGGACATCACTGCAGTGACAAGGGAAATGAACACACCAGCACCAGGGGAGCCCCTGCTGTTCTCGGGGAACCAGCTCAGAGGAGACGGTAGAGAAGGAAAGCAGCAAGACATGGCAAAAGCACAATTCCTCCATGCTGAACTCCAGTTCACAGCTGGGTCAGAGTGGTATGCTGAGCCTTTCAGTGCCAAGGGAAGCTTTTTGGACCAGCTGTGGAGGCAGGGGTAGAGGAACCGGGAATAGATTTATGAGGAAGCAGATGCAGGGTGGGCAACCTTCAGGAGCTCAGATACAGTGTGAGTAGAAACAAAAGGCAGAAAAGAAGGCAGGATAAGAAGAGACAAAAAAAAAAAGGAGTAAGGCTGTAATAATAGACTGGAAGGAATGGTCAAGAGATAACAGAGCTGGAAATAGAGGCACCTGAAAAAAAGCAAAACCAGGAAGAGATATAAACCAAGTTTTTCCCCATCTGCCTCTATCCACAGGCTGGACTGTTTCCAGAACTATTCCCATGGCAGCTCCAAATTTATTTCCCTGCTGCCATCTGCTTTGTGGCTCCCCTCCACACACGCTCCTACTGGCACTTCTTCCCATCACCTGTTGCTGACATGGCAGACCTCTCGCTGCTGCTGAGAGCCAAATGACACTGAGGCCTGGGGGGAGTGTCTGCACATAAATCAGGAGCTGCTTTGTAGTCCCAAAGCTTTGTTCAGCTCCTGCTGCCTGTCCTGGCTATGGTGGTGTGGTGGGATGCTGGCAGCAAACAGCCCCGTGGCAACAGCCCCGTGGCAGCAGCCCCAGGCTCCAGAGAGGACAGGGGCGAGGAGAGGCTGCAGCAGGTGCTAGGCAGAGCTGGCTTTGAATCAACTTCACAAGAAAGTCCATTTCCTCCTATCCCTGCTCCTCATTCATGCATTACAGATAAGGTGCCAAGACTATCTCCCAGCAGCAAGGGTGTTGAGTGCCTGCTGTAGTCCCAGCAGTAAGACCTTGAGAAAGGGATGCCCCCAAAAGACTGAAGAATTTTAAAAAATATCTTGCAAAGACAAATGTCTTAGTCTTTAAATGCACTTGCTTAAATGCGAGCCATGTTTCTCTTCCTACCTCTGTCTCCCATGTCCTTCTGCTGTGAGTGTGCAGGCAGTGGACTGGGAGGCTCAGCAGGCTGCCCACAGTTCCCTTCATGAGCTGCAGGATGAAACCCACAGGTCTGAAGATACTAATGAACACCACATAACCCTAAGAGGAGACAAAGACTTCCTCTGCTCCTCTTGGGGGAAAGATCCACATGTACTGCCAAGACTGGTCTGATTCAGATGCCTCATAAGAGCACCAAGCCCATAACTGGGCTAAAAATCTTCAGTTACTGCATGTACCTCTTCCTGCCCAGCAGTCCTACAACTGGGTAAAGCACAGACCCACTTAGCAGTGCTATGGTGCCTCTCAGTCACTTCCACCAGGTGATGTGGTCTTGGGAGGAGCCATGGGGCCAAACAGCTGCACCACACTCAGTTATTCCCCAGTTTATTACCCCAAAGCTTCACACTTAGGACTATGGAGCTCCTTGGGGCCATCTTGGTTCAACTTCAGGTCTTTCTTTGTTCAAGTTTAATTGCACTCATGTGCGGGAGGATTGACCAGTGGAGCCAGACGTGAGGCAAATATTTGCCAGTCACAGCTTTCCCCTTGTGGCATAGCCCTGGCTCCAGAGCTGAGAAAAGTAACTCAAGTCCCTGTCAAATAAATACCACAGTGATCCAACCAGGCAGCACAGCAGTCTTTCCCAGCAGGTGTGAGGAACAGGCACAGCAATATAATCCTGCCATACCCACATAATAAATGTTCACGTCAGGGCTTCACCAAGCAGTGAGTGAGCCATCACTGAAATAATGATTCACAGTGTCCATCAGGCTCTCTGCACTTCTAACAGCTCCCAGTTCCTTCTTGTGGGCACAGCAGCTGGCTGGGCAATGCTCTGCCCCAGTGAGGTTTGACAGCTCACGGCGGAGCACATGGAAGGAAGTTCAGCTACTAGTTTGCCTTACTGCTTGAAAGCTGGGTCATTCCTTGGAAATCGACCCACTAGGACCCAGAAACTAGCAACTACCCAGACATCAGCTACAACACACATGCTCTCCAGCATTCCCTGACACCCTCCTCTGCTCATTAACAGGACCTGGCAGCAAGGAAGACTCACAAGGTAGGTGCTGCAGGCTCTGCCCAAGCTCTTCCTCCACAGGCTGGGAATGCTTTTCATGTGCTGTTTTGTAGCAAAAATACCATGTTTCCAGGAAGCTGCTGGGCAGATGGCTCTGCAGACTTCCATCCTCTGCCCACACAGGACAGTGGGCAAGCCAAATCTTCACACCAGCAGTGCTCTGTGGCACCAAGGAGAGTTGGTGTTTCCCCTTAGAGATCTTGATTTTCAGGGGAGGAGAAGAAAGGGCTGTTTGTGGATGGACTGTGATCCTGGCAAAATATTCTCCAGAAATTCAGCATGTGAGAAACACTGAGGTTAGAAAACTTCAGCTCACATGGTCAGAGAAGGGCAAAGCAAAACCCTCAGAAAGAGCTGCCTGGCTAAGGGTGAAGACAGGCCACCTCTTTGATGAGGACATGCCCTTCCAAGCATTGGCATGCCACTTGGGAAGACTCCCTGGCATCCAGTGCACCATCAAAATACTGCCTGAACTTGGCACAGGCTGCGGGACCATGCGGGACCATGCCCTCAGAACTGATTTAGGGCTGACAGAGCCAGCCCTGGCACATGGTTTTAGCAGGAGAAGCAGCCCAATACCCTGGGCAGGGCAGTCGCCTTGAGCAAGATTAACATTTGGCTGTCTGCATCCTCAGTTGTCAGCCAGAGCTGGTGGCTGAAAGGACCAAATCACCCTTGTTATGTGGCCATTTTAAAAATAACCTTTCCCAAAGCCTCACAGTGCATAACCCTGTGTCAGTCTCAGCTCCAAGAGCTGAAGGGGATCAGCTTGCAGGGCTGACGGGTATTTTTGGGCACTCTGACTAATTGTCAGGACATATGCTGAGCATTCTTTACAAGGAAAAACAAAGCTGCAAAGTCTCCTCCAGTGAGGCCTAAGGGGTTGGATTAGTAACAAAAGTTATTTTTATAAACCACTGCTTTAGGGAGGTTTGATTTAACTTCCAGCTTCAGATAAGTACAGTTTAAAAATCGAAGAAGAGGTCAACTTCCTTGCACCCCAACACTCACCTCGAAGGCTGGGCCAGACTGGGCCACATTGCACCAACAAGGGCAAGAGAAGTGGAAACTCTTCACCTTGCAGTGGCTACAGATTCACAAGTGCTTCTTTGGCACCACACTGAGTATTTTGCCAGTTGTCTCCCTCTTCCTCCCTCCTCTCTCAGGAGCAAGAGCTCCCAGCTCAGAGGTTCCAGAGCCTTAATGTCCTGCAGCCCTATGTGAAGTGCTCCTTGAATGCCATATCCTTTGAGAGGAGCAGAGATCAGCCAGTTCTTGCAAGTTCATTTACCATTGAAAAGGTTTTATTCTAAAAGCAACCTGGTTTGAGTGGATTTTCTTGTTGTAGTTCCTTGCTTCTTCTCCTCCAAAGGGCATCTTTCACCAACCTGAGAACCTCAGCAACACTTCATTCACACACCAGTTTAAGCCAGCGCTCATCCAGTTCACTTTCTCTACCCTAAGACAGAAAATAAAGAACACATGCGCAAAACCTCCACAACGCCCTGGGACACACAAGCCGGAGCAACCCATATTTCCTCACCACTTTGCTCTCCCTTTCATCCCAGAATCTCTTTGGGATGCTTTAAGTCCCTCTGCTCTCTCAGCCCATGCTGTTGGCCTATGGACTTTTTCTTTCTCCTTTCTCTGGCGCATCTCAAACCTTGCTCTTCTCAGACACACTGCACCAGAAGCACACACATCTCAAGATGACAAGAGCTCTCCGAAGTCTCCAACAGTGCTCTCTCTACATTTTCCCCCCGAGCTGCAGAGCAATTTCCAATGAGGATAGGTGTTGTCAATTAAATTTCTAATAGCAGCATTAAAATGTATGAGCCATTTCTCTGGAGTCAGGGATAATATTTTCAAAGTGCCTATGTCATACAGGAACGTAAATCTCATTTTTCATAAAGTGATAAGGATCCTGAGTCTCTGTGGAAATATGTGAGATCAGAGCTGGGCAAGGACTACAAGGAAAGCATTCCCCGTGGGGTCGGGTAGAAAACACAGCTTCAAATGTTAAAAAAAGGAACAAATATCTTTAAATCTATCATCAGGGTTAGGTTTCAATTTCAGCCAAAACCAGAGAGTCCCAGCTCAGCATGGTTTTCAGACCCTTGCCCGGGTTTGTGGTATCCCAGCTGGGTGCCATCCACAGGATAGAGGCTGTTTTGGAGCGGAAAGCAGGGGAATTCTTCACCCTCACCATACTCTCACACTAGTTTTTTGGTAACCTAGCAAAATTTGAGTTCCTTTTGTGTCTTGGAAATGTTAAGATCAGTAGATTAATACTTGGTAAGAAGCAGTTCAGGCCAAAGGAGAGTGGGGAGGTGAGGTTACTGAAACTGCTAAATTTCATCCCCCTCCTCCACATTCTGAGCCCAGGGAAGATCTCTCCTCTTCCATGCTCTTCCAAGGGTCTCAGAGCAGCTCTGCATGTTACAGCATTTCTATCAGTGCTGACTCTTGGAGCAATGGCAAGTTCTGTGTGTGGGTACATTCATTAAACACAAGCTTCGGAATAAGAAAAGTGAGATGCTTAGAAAAGTGTTTTATTTTAAACATAGAAATAAACCAACTGGAGTTGGTAAAAGCACTTGAGTGTTTGATTAAGCCTTCTCCTGCTCTGAGGCTGGATTCAGGCCCAAAAAATTACTTTGTTTTTTTTTTCAAGTAGCAGAGAGACAATAAATGCAGGGACAATGAGCAGCACAGTCTGCAAAGACATGCAATCTCTTTGCAATACAGTCTCTTCTCAATACAATCACTGCAAGCTCTGCAACTACTGCCCACATCCAGCTAGTAGAGGATGGGCTCCATGTGACAGAAAAGCACTGTTAATTGCACACAAATGCTAGAGAAAGCTGTCAAAAAGCTAAACCATATGTGAAAGAGTGGTTTGCTTTCTTTTAAAACCAGCTTGCACAGCCACATTGCATGAGAGCCCACAAGCACTGTGTCCCTCTGGGAATGCTGCAGGACAATGGGGAAAGGGTGAGGTTTCTAAGTCATTGAGGGCTTTTCCTGCAACTGCAAGGACTCTGCTGTCCCTTTGGTAAAGTTATACCCCATGAGACAAATTCTCAACTGTGCCAGAAGGAAGCCTGGTAGGAAGCCTTGCCTGCTTTGTGCCAGGGCTGAACAAGGTTAGGCTTGATCCTGGATCTATAAAGCACAGCAGTGGGTTTAGTTACCTAGAGACAGCCTAAAGGCAAACACACCTTGATACCAAGAAGGTGAAACACTGGGGGACGGCACAGGGAAGACCTGCAGGGATGCCTGTCCCGCTCCCAAACATTAACACCCAGCGCTGCACCCCGCAGGAAAGAGATGTCACAAAGGAACATCAGACACATGTAAACAATTCACATTAGACTAGCAGTGCCTCATCTCCAAAGAGCTGCTGAAAACAGAAGATAAAATACTTTAAGTGGCATCTGTAGGCTTTAAAGCTTTTTAGCACCCTGCCCAGCTCAGTTACAGGCAGTTTGGGGTCACAGTGGCTGGGGCACAGGGCTGTGCTGCACAGCAGGGCCAGCCACTGGGACAGCCCAGGCCCACCAGAGCACTGCCCACCTTGCAGATTTGAAAGGTGAACTCATATCTGTCTCACTCAGATCTCATTCAGCTACATGACCTTACATGAAAATCACCTTCTTTCAAATGCCAGCTGCTCCAAGAACCAGACTTTCCTGAAGCCTTTCCCTGAAGCTGATGGCTGGATGCACAGGTGGCACCGAGAGTTGCCTGTTTTTCTGAAGGACTTGGTTATGTCACCAAAGCATTTCCCACATGGCTCCAGAAAGGAGCTGGAAAGAATCCACCAGCAGTCCTGGAAGGGACTTGCAAGAACACACAATTATACAGATCTTTCCATGATTGTAAAATTATAATAAAAGACTTCCAAAATACAAAATACCCCTGCTGAAACCAATCTCTTTTTATAGATTCAACCTTCATCTCTTGCTTCAAAAAGCTACGAAGTTAATCCAAAAAAAGGATTATGTTTTTTCATCACTTGGGTAGGTTCACAGATCACTTTTCAGGGGCTCAGCTTTTGTTTGCATTTGTGCTGTTGATAATTGTTCCCTGTTTTCATTCACTGGCAACTATGTCTTAAAAGATCTGCTGAAATCCATCAGTGGGCCTCTGGTAAGGGGCTCATGCATTGTTTCATCGAGAAGCTGCCAGGTGATGTTCTCATGTATTTCTACATAACTTCATTAATTTGGTAATTCAACAATGGGGAGCAAAACCTAAGCAGAGACCACTGCCACACCTTTGTCAGCCTCCCCCTGCAGTACTGTGGTGCAGAGGGATAGGCAGTTCTTCCTCCTTCAGTTAAAAGTTGTACTTCAGAAAATGCGAGTTCATTGAATGAAGTGCATCTGGAAACATCTCTGTCTTAGCAGAGAAAGGTGCAGGGTGCTACAGGAGCCCTGCCTAGGCTGCCAAGAAACTGAGTGCATCACAGCCTCCTTATCCTGCCTTTCTCAGGCATAGCTGGCACCCCACAAGAGCCCACTTCAACCCCAACCTCCACCAACCCTGAAAAGACATCTGTGCTTGCAGCAGCTGCTCCCACAGTGCCCACTGTGCCCTGGCAGGAGATGACTCCAAAAGTCCAGTCCTGACCTACTTAAACTGGGGACACTTCTGGGTGAAATAATGCCAGAGTCCAAATTTTCAAGCTCCTGCTCCAGGTATGTTGCAGAGGAGGGTGAGATTTTTCCAAGCTCCTGCTCCAGCCCCTGGAGCAGCAGCAGGGAGAAGCTCTGCCTCTCAGTGCTCCTGTCCAGCCGGGTGCTTAGAACCAACCCTTATTTACAAGTCAACCATCTCAGTTTTCCCTACAATCCTTTCTCAGGGAGAAGTTTCCAGGATAGGGGGCATGGCAAAGAAGGCCACCTTTGCAGCATCTTTACCACCCCCGGCGCTCTCCAGCCCACAGTCCCACGAGGAATGTCATTGCCACACTTTCAGGAATTGCAAAAGCCCTGTCTCAGCAGCCAGCTTCACGCACCGTCCCCTGCACCATCTCATTCAGAAGGCAAAAGCTGTTTGGCAAAACAGCTCACACAGCATCCAAATGTCGGTGGAGCAGACAGGGTTCCTGGCGCTGGCTCCCTTTTCATCCGGCTGCTCCCGCTCAGGCACCGACGCTGCTCCAAGGATGAGCTCATAGCTATTTCAGTTTGCATTTGCACTTGGCAATCTCCCTGGTAACCAAAACAAGATACTCCTTGGTTTATAAGATATTTATTGGTTGTTTGGTTCAGTGTCTAGTGGAGCACACAGAGACTTCCCCACATTACAGCACCACCGCAGGCTGGGGGAGGAGCTGGAGGGCAGGAGGTGCCCACAGCAGTGCTCCGGAGATGGGCAGTGTGAGCACTGCAGGGCGGAGGGAAAGCTGCCTTAGGGCTCACGCCAGCGGCATGGAACAGAGGAAAGGAGATGTGAGGCATGGCTTTCACTCACACACACCACAGGTGAGCCTTTATGGCAGCCCCCTGCCAATTCAAACAAGTGTTACAACCTGTCCAGCACATCAGAGTAACCACAGGGATGCTGTTTGCAGCCCTCTCCAGCCAAAAATCTGCAAATCTTTCCCCAAACAAGAATGGTGTGTCCTCCACCCACTGGAAGAAACCCATCCCACCACAGGAACAGAACCAGAGCTGAAGTTTCCCCTTTTGGCTAGAAATCATTATGGAGATAATGGCATAAGAGAGAAAGGAATAATATGGCAAGGGGTGGATGACATGTTCTAGCATCCACCAAAGCAAATCCAGACAGAATTTAACAGGTTTGCATCCCTACTGGGTGCCCTTGTGCTGCTGTGAAGTGAACGTGGGCTGCTCTCCAATCCTGATACCATACTGTCATCCTGGCCATCTCCAGAGGCAGCACTGAAATATGTTATACATCAAGTGGCATTCACCTGGCAGGCTGTCCCATGGGGAAGCATGACATGCTTTCAATGGGCAGAGCAAAGGTAGACAGGAAATTGTACTTGAATGTGTTGAGTGAAAAACATGGCTCTCTGTATTTTTAAAGTGAGATGAGACCAGGAGAGAGAGAGAGAGAGACAAATCCTTGCACCTTGGGCAGTTTATTACTGCCTCTCCACAGTACTGTCAGAAGCAAGATCACATCAGGACAATGCTTGGAGATCACCAAGGAATTTCCAAGTGGAAGCAAAGCCACTCAGTCTCCAGATTACTCTCTCCAATTATCCAATCCAGAGGAGGACCACACACCCGTGTTCTGGAGGTGCTGTGTTTGCATTCCCTCAAACCACTGACTGCCCTGCGTTTAATGCTGTACCAAAGAGCAGGACAGAGTGCCAGGCACCTGGAATGCTCTCAGGATCCTGACACTGCCCCCGTGGGCTCTTCAACTGAATAAGCATCAGTTAGAAATTCATCAAACTCATTCACTGGATGAGGTAAGTCAAACTAGAAAAATCTCTGTAGCACACAGCAAGAGCATTGTGAGTGCACACAGCTGTCCCAAGGCAGCAGTTTCCTGGGTTGCTGCAGCCCTGTGGATGACACACCTACCAGGAATTTTAAAGAGCTCTTTGCTGTCTCAATGCAATGAGAAGAGGGGAAAACCAAGAGGCACAGAATGAGGTGGAGAAGGTTCAAGAGTCCAAAAACGAGACCATAAGACAGAAGCTGGAAAGGGAGGCAGGCAGTACCTCAGAAGTGACTAATTCCAAACCTTTGCTCCAGTGTTTATTATAGAAAAGAATAGATAAGAAAGGCTGATGGTAACAACTGCCAGGGGTAGTCAGTCCCAGGGTAAACAAACAGCAAATGCCTTGGGAGCAGCCTGCCAAGTCCAGATGGTTCCCATATCTTGAGGCATTTCTTTAAAAGAAAAGTTATTATTTTCTCCCACCCAGTAACCTCCCAGGAGTGGCAGGGCTGTATGTAGGGTAGTGTCATAGTTAAGGGGATCTTTGGTCAGAGACCCCTGGAAGCACATGAAGCACATGAAAACTGAATATTCCCAGATGAAGGCTCTGAGGAAGAGCTGGGAGCCAATTCCCTGCAGGAAAGTCAACTAACAACCAGTGTGAGCTGGACCAGCCATGGCTTTAGTGTGATGAACCATTTCTATTTTTTCTTAGCACAAGAAAGGCACATGCAGCATTCTGGTTCATGTGAGAGAGTTTTGGAGAATTGAGGGGATTTTTTGCTCTGTCCAAGCAAAACAGCAAGAGCAATTCTTGCTCTGCCAGAAGCTCTGAATTCCTCTGCAACTGAGATCTGGTGTAGCACAAGAATCCTCACACTCTGGGACAGCTGCTGCAGTGCTAAAGGGATCTTTAAGCAAAATAGGTGGGTTATAGATCCCTGTACCAACTATGCCTCCCTTCAGGAGTCCCTTGGCATATGGAGCACATGCAATTTCTTGTGAATGGGGTCTCTTAAACATGTCATTTCAGCAGACAGACACCACTGGCACCAGCCAGTGTTTGATTTGAAACTCCCTCATAATATGTCAAAGCATCATAAAGCATGAAGGTCTCTTATGCCTTGAAGACAACTGGGAGGATTTTCCAGGAGAGAAAGTTTTCTATTCCATTTGGTCATTTTAGCTATTTTTTCCTGTTCTACCTCCCCATCCACATCACAGCAGAGATAGGAGAACAGATTAATTTCACTGTAGCTCTGCAGTTCACCACGTAAACCGGCTCTGAAACATTTTGATCCAAACTATTAAATCTCAAGCTATACCTCTTAGGCAGCCTCTTGTGAGGCAGATTTTAGTCTTGTCTCTTCCACTCTGCTCATTTCCCCTTTCCAGGGGTGGAAAGGGATTAGAAAAAAGGAAGTCAAAAAGCTGCCTTGCCGTGCTTCTTCCCAACAGGAATAGTTTTTCCCTGTTCTTCATTAGGTGTCTGGGTGATAAGTGGCATTCTGTATTTGATCCCAACAGACCACAAACGCAGCCATGTCCCACTGCTTTCAATCCCTCACAGTTCATGACTGTTGGCTGCCATCTCACACCACAGACAGCTCTGCCGAGCAGCAGGAGGAGGGATGCATCACAAATGACATCAATCACTGGGATCACCTCAAGGAACAGAAAAAGATGAGGTACATATGTGGAACAAGTGGGTCTTCTGAAAACATCAGTCCAAAGTCAAGAGGGTTTGAATTTCTTATTTACAAAAATAATGCAATTCTGTAAGAGCATCCAAACCAAAACTGTAACTCTGCCTGAAAGTTTCCAGTCAGGCACACAGCAAAATAGCTGCCCTTCCACCCTGGATTGCAGCTCCATCCCTGCCGGGAACCCTGCCTTAGCTGTCCAACTTCTTCCAGGGAACTCTAGTTCAGCCTATTTTGAAAAAAGTGCTTCCAACCCTGTCTATCCCATTCCAGCATGGCTATAATGCAATCCTTGCCCTACTTTGATTTTCTCCAAAGCCTCAAATGTAATTTTAGCCCTGTCTTGCCATAGGACACAAACCTCATTTCCTATCTATTCTGATGGAGATGAAAAAGCTGGAGAAGTAGAAGAGCATCCGTCCATCCATCCATCCATCCATCCATCCATCCATCCATCCATCCCTTTGTTCTACAGAAAATGCCATGCTCTCTTTCTCTGAGAGTAGGAAGTTGCTCTGGCAGCATTCTTGGCACTACACGTGCCTAAATCACTCTGGAGGTATCAAGGGCCAGCTCCTGCCTCAGTGGGTGTTGCAGGGAGGAGTGAGCATTGGGCCCATCAAGGGCTTTTCTGTGACTATCCAACAGCAGCTCGGAGCAGAGCAAAGCCTTTGCAGGAAATGCTCCAAGCAGCAAGATGAGCCATTTCTGGTTTGCCTACAGACCTGGGGAGGTTTCACTGAGAGAAAAGCTCATCACACACCAGCTTTGGCCTCTTGGCACCAGTTCATTCCTACAGAAGCCACCTGGGGTGATATTCCCAGAGCTGGCTCTGGGCTGGTCATGTACAGAAAGTCCCAGTTAAAGCCCATCAGGGAGAGGGTATATCCTGTCTCTGAACTCCGGGGAAGCCCCAGTCCCTTGGTCCTACACCCAGCCAAGTGGCTGCAAACAGCAGCTAGACCAAAGAATAAAAGAATTGAAGCCAGAATACATGGCACAATCCTTCCAAAACCACACTGCAGAATTGGAAGCAAGCATTTATCTAAATAGCATTTAATTCTTTAGAATCACAGTGTCTCAAGAGACAACTGCTTAAAACTCCTCTCCAAACAGAGTATCTGAAAGAAATATGAGATCTCTTTCTTCCTCCCACACTCCCTCTGCCAAAATCAGACATGAAATGACTGATCTCAGACATTTCTTCGTTACTTTCCCTGTCTGCATTTCTATAACAGAGAAATGAAATAAAAAGAGACCCCAATGAATCAAGTTCTAGTATTTTGACTTACAATGAATTTTGGTTTTTATGAAATCACAGGTCAGTTCTGGGAAAGTTTATTGCATAGACATGATTTCCATTATCTTTTTAAGCAAAAGTGAGTTCACCCTGCTCAAGGTATAGAATTGAACCTGAAATCTCAGCTTTTCTACCTTTGCTCTCCTACCAGCAGGGCACGAGGTGACAGTGGCTGGGGACCATGAGGGTGACAGGCAGACATTGACTGCTTGGCTCAGCCTTCCACACATCTGCATCTCTGGGTGACCCTTGTGAAAGCCTGGCACCAGAGCCTGCCCATGGCTTTCCAGGGAGCTGTTCTGATTTAGGAGCAATCAAAACCAATCAAAAGCATGAGCAAACTTTGCACATCACTGGTGGTGAGATTTATCTTCTTGCATTTAATGCCATTGGGTCTTCAGGGCCAAGCAGCACCACAAAAAGGGAAATACTAAACACAGGCTTGTGTGATCCTTGTCTCATCAGCAAAGATCAGAGGAATTTTACATGTGAATCCCCCAATGCATCCACTGGATGGTGAGTAAACTTAAAAGAGCCTAATTCACACAGGCTACTGTTGAGGGATGGTTTTCTTCCTGGCTCACATCTATCTCTCTGCTCCACTTTGTGAGACCTCACCTGCAGAGCTGCATCCAGCCCTGGGGTCCCAGCACAGGAAGGATGTGGTGGAGCTGTTGGAGCGAGTCCTGAGGAGACAACGATGATGTGCTCTGAGGGATGGAGTATCTCTCCTATGGAGACAGGCTGAGAGAGCTGGGATTGTTCAGCCTGAGGAAAAGAAGGCTCCAGGAAGACCTCACAGCAATACTGTGTTTCAATGCTTCAGCAGGGGCTCACAAGAAAGATGGGAAAAAACTTTTTATCGGGGCCTGCTGCAACAGGACAAAGGGCAGAGGTTTTAAACTGAAACAGGTTAGATTTAGACTATATACAAGGAAGGAGATTTTTACACTCTCAAAACCAGTAAAACACTGGCACAGGTTGCCCAGAGAGGTGGTAGATGCCCCATCCCTGGTAGTGTTCACAGCCAGGTTGGACAGGGCTCTGAACAAGCTGGTCTAGTTGAAGATGTCCCTGTGGACTAAATGACCTCTAAAGGTTCCTTCCAACCAAACTATTCTGGGATACAAAAGGAAGTAAGTTGCTTCTTGGGGGCAAGGAGGTCAGTTCCTTAAACTTTTTGTTACATCCTAGTGTAGTGGGTGTGGTCTGCCAGTCATATTCATGTGATAAGGACTTAGATTACAGATGAAGTGCATCCTACAGCATCACTCCCTATCCATGGACATGAACAGGGACAGGACCAGGCTCCCACCAGTTGCTTAGTACTCTATGTCTGGATTTTCCATTCAAGGTACAGTTCGATGGAAAAGCTGCTTCTGACATAAAGGCCAGCCAAGATAGAGAGTGTTTATTTTCAAGTGTTTGAGTACCCTAAATGTTGCTTCCTTTTGAATAGCTGCCATTGTTTACATTCAAGCAGAGAATTACACCAGCATAGAGGGAGACAAGCTATCACTCACTGCAGGGAATAACTTCTGTTAGAAACAGTTCAAGAGCCCAATCCTAAAAACCTTCCCAAGCCACAACTCCCAAAGAGCAGTACACGTCAGAAGCCAGCTGCAAAATCCCAGCCCTGAACTCGTTCCTCAGAGCCACAGTCCAAAATCTGAGAAACTGGCTTTCTGCTGCACTGAGATCTGGAGGGACTGGTGGTTTTTTGCACTTGTGGTGCCAGCTCTGAAACATCTATCCACATTTTTCTCTCAGGTATTAGTCAAGAAGGAATTTTTATATACTGAGCTCTTTAAGGAAAAATTAGGAACTGGTTTGTATTCAAGAATGCTGTATTTGGAAAAAAGAAAAGGGTGTTGTCACTGAAGTATGTGGGTGCTTTTATCATTACAAAAGAAAGTTGAAGTTTCAAAGCCATATTTGGTTGCTTGATCAGCTATTTGCTTTGTATATCATGCCTTAAGAATTTAATCAGTTTCCTTTCGGAAGTTTTTTTTTTGTTGTTGTTGTTGTTATTTTTAAAAGGAGCACGCTTCCTCTCAAAACAGGGTAAAAGATTAATTGTTTTATTAATTTTCCCCATTCCATGTGCTAGATTTCAGTGGTTTAAAGAATAGACACATCCCTTTCTCAACTTTAGACTGGCTCCTGCTTACACAACACAGACTGGACCGGAGTCATGTGCATTAACTTATCTTTTGACCAATTACTAAAGAAAAGATTAATGACAGAAACACCCATCTTGCAAACACACGGTAAATACTTCACACATGCAAGTGACTTCTCAAATCTGTATTGATACAGGGGTGCAGCATTTGTGCAAAGCTAGAAGTGTTTGCATTCATGTGGTTATAGCAGCAGGAACTCTGTAACTGCCTGGTATTCCATAATACAGAAGGAAAGAGGAAAGTGTGATAATTATTAGGTAAAAGCTTGCATTTCCATATTCCCCAATTCTGTTACTGCCAGTCTGCTCCCAGGATTGTTCCTCACATCACCTGAGACCCCACAAAACAGCCTCTGCTTTAGCTATTTCCTCCCCAGCTCTCATTATAAAAGCCTCAAAGAGGCACATCTGATCACCTGCCCAGGAAAGCACAGAGCTGACAGCTCTTACACAACTCAGTACCACAGCAAATTCTCCCCAGTCAACAGCTCAGCTTGGAAGCAAAGGGAAAAGTTGTATTTATAAACCAGTGTCTGCCTGCACTTCAAAAGCAACCACCTTCCAGGAGGGAATATGTATATCAGAAAAAGAGGATGCAAGAAAAATCAGAAGCAAGAACGTAGATAAATCCTATTTCCAAAACAACCCATAAAATAGGCAGTTTCTGAGGCTAGCTCAGTGAACCACGGAGAAATTGCTTGCTAGAGAGTGTTTCAGAAGTACATTACACACCCACAGGCTTCCCACTCCCCATCCCTACTCTCACAAACCCTTCTCCGGCAAAGCAGTCACAAGGCAGAGAAAAGACCAGCACGAGCCCTGAAATCCGAAGATCTGCGAAGCGTGGGATGCTGAAAGGCTCCCTGCCCTGCTCAGTGAGACGATGCTCGAGAGGGAGAGAGGGAGGCATGTGCTTACTGGCTGCCGGAGAGCCCGGGAATGCTGCGCGGCGGCTGCTGCCGGGAGGAGGGAAGGGATGGACCGAGCGCTGCGAGCGGCTGCGGGACGGACCCGGGAGCGCTCTGGTCCAGGGCTGGGCTGGGGTGTCCGGAGGGAGAGACGCGGCTTCCACACTTATAGCAGGGAGGTGCATGAAAAAAAAAAAAAAAGCTAGTCCAGCCCATAGCACAGATCCTGCCCGGGGAGGCATGCTCCTCCCAGGGTCACTGCACCATCCATGGGGGGGAAACCCCAACCAGCGATGGCACTTTGACAGCAGAGCTGTTCCCTGCCTCCCCAATACAGCATCGCCCTGTCATGGGAACCCTGGGACACAGCAGGCTGGGGAAAGCCCTGCTGCCCCCAAAGTGCCAACAGCTGCACTCACAGACAGGGAAAATGAGGCACAGAACCTTTGCAGGAGGATGTGTCACCAGGTTCTTGTCCTGTCCAAATAACCCTCTCTCAATGCCTTTCCTGGAACCTCAGTTATACATCACATTCAGGTTCATAGACAGAATGTGCAGGACACAAAACAAACAGCAGGGATCTATTGCAAGTGAGAAGTCTGCAGGGAGGGAGGGGACCGAGCTGAAGAGAGCACAGAAAAAAATATGCCCAAAGAGGAGCCTTTTCTTCAAAGCAGGCAGGAAAAAATGTACTATCAGGTAGCAATTCATTCCTATTTTAGATAAATCTGCCTGCCTGTGCTGCATCACATAAAAAAAAAAATCTCACAACATCCACATTTGTTTTCTTTTCTCCCTTTCTCCATCCCTTATTCTTTTTATATTCTTCTCAGTTTATCCTATTTTCTTCCATTCTTCTGCTATGGGACACATGGTCCAGCAAGTAGCTAAGTTTGTTTTTTAACAAGAAGTGCTTTTGTTGGAGCTCTTCCTCTACAAACAGGCTTTTGTGGTGCCTTGGAGAGCCACCACAGAGATCCTGACTAATGGCAGGAGAGGCTGGTAGGTGTGCTGGACACAGCACCAGTATCCCTGGAAAGCAGATCACTATACTTGGGCCAAGGAACTTTTCTTCATTAGTAAAACAAAAAACATTGTGTAAGAGCAAACACTCTCTCTTTTACAAAAGCATTAATATTTTTCTGTGTCTCTGTTCATTCAACAGGTAAGTCCCACAGATTCCTCCAACACTGCATCATCCACATTAACAACATCTCTAGCAGGGACAAGAACACTGGGCTGCCCTGAGGTTCAAGCTCAGACAGCCACAACTTGCCAAGAACAACTCCAGGCATACATAAAACACAGATGTGAAACACCAACATCATTTATCATTATGGCCTGAAGTTTACATTTGATTTTCAAAGGAATCCAAATACCCATTTCCAGCTCATTTTTCCAACAGCTCTCCCATCAAGCATGAAACTTAGTTACCATTAGTGAGAGCTTTTCTCTAATGGCGTAACCAACCATCAGACCTACAAGATCACTAGCAAAACCTCCCGGCCCCTAAGGTGTGATGTGTGTTAGTTACATATTTGCAGCTGCAGAGCTCCAAGATTCATGAGAAATGGCAGAGATGAGACCCTTCAAGGATAGGACATTCAGACAGAACATTCCCAAGTAGATAAATCAAGCCAAGATCTCCAGGAGAAAACAGGGTTGTGGAGTGTGAGGATACAAAGACAAACCAGATGTTGCACAGCTGTAGGAGAATGCCACCAGGGAAAAGTTACCCTGCAGGCAGCTCCTGTGGGGTTTCTTCTTTCAAAGGAAGGATCTCTCCTGCCTCTGGCCATAAATGGAGAGAGGAATAGGAAGGGCACAAGGAAGGGCAAAGATGCTCAAGGAGCATCTGTACCAATGGAGTCCCTTCACAAGAGACCAGTCACTGCCCCTGCCCCATAGGAGTATTTGGGGACTAATCCTGCACCTCTGCAGTTGCATTCTGGAAGATCCCAACCAGATGATGTATCCTGGAGAAGCACAAGTGCTCTGATAAGTGCCTGACAACCTGCAGCATAGCAAGCATCCCATATCTGCAGGGAATGTCATCAGGCTGCTATCAGGATCCTCTTTCTCTTGTTTAAAGTATTAGATGCCTTCCACATACAACACAAACTAGAGATTTCATGGCCAAATCCTAAACATTAGCTATCATCAAAGCAACTCCCAGGAAGCAACTCTGTCAGCTTAACAGAGTAGCAGCTAAATAATAAATTCTTCTATTTAACATGGTTCTCACTGATGATAGCAGAGCAGGTTGTTATTTGAGTAATCCATTGCTTATTGGATTGCAGCTCAAGGCCTCATCCTGCTGTTGCTGCATACTTTAGATCCCTGTTGGATTCACCATCCAGCCCCGTGTGCACAATGCCACACCCAGGAAAAAAAAAAAAGCAAAATAGAGGTGTGCAAAGGCACATGTCACAGAGCAAGTGCTTTACCCCATCTTCAGTATTGCTACTCCTGCCAGAAAATGAGTGTGTGCAGGATCAGACTGTAAATCAGAACTTCAAATGACCAGTATACCTGATAGAGAAGAATTTAAGCACTCTAGAGCTTGCACTAATCACAGCAGCAGTTTTATTCTGTTTGGAAAAGAGCAGTGGATGATTTAGAGTGTAAGGACAGCATCCAACCAGAGCCAAGGAACAGACACTGGGGCACTGCCATATTACAGATACGGTAGAGCACTATAAAAATCTCTGCCAAAGCATTGGATTAAACAAGAATAAAGTGCAAGAATGACACAACTCATTGCAAAGGACTGAGTCAACTCTGAGTCAATCCCCTACTACCACCAGCACTTGCTAAGGAAGATAATCAGTTACCCTAGAAATTGATTTTTGGCAAACACAGTAAATAAATCTAAAAAAGAAGGACTCCAATGATCCAATATATCCTTGACTAGTTATCCAAACAAAATGAACTATAAGCAGAAGCACTTAAAACTGAGTTGGTTGAATTACTCAAATCTGTCCGCTAAGAAACTTTATTTGGAAATGGTAGAGCTTGCAGAGGGTGTGGGGAGGCTAATCTACAGCCAAGTGCTCTCCAAGAAACCCCGAGGGCAGGACACCCCCAAAGTGAAGGCCTCACCCCAGAGCAAGAATCATCTGCACCAATAAAGGAAAAGACGTGCTTTGATTCATCCTTTGGGTCTCCATTCTAATTCCATTAAATCCCTCTCCAGAGGGGGGAAGTCTTTCACACCGTGGGGCCTGGTTTTGCCAGTGAAAGGAAGCCACTGTGTCTTGGGGTGAATCCAAGTAGAATGCCATTCACATACCCCATGGGTGGGTTTGGCTGTCCTGGTTCCCACATGCCAATCTGGGGCTGGGTGTGACATGTCCTATCCATGGTGTCCCCTAGTCAGGGCTGACAGTGGTGACAATCACCCTGTGTGAGATGGGGCTGCCCCATTCACCTGCCCTCTGTGGGACTCCATGGCCACACAGAGGCACAGCAGCAGAGATGATTTCTGCACATACATCCTTCAGACCCCTCCTCTCCCAGTGAACACCTCAGCCCTTCCCTCATCTGCAGGTGAAAATTACCAATCCCCCTCGTTGAAGTAATTACCATTTGTTTTTCCCTCTTGCCCTTTTGTCCAAAACATCTGGGAAGGGTTCTTTCCCCCTTCCAAGTTGCAGGCTGAAGGATGCAGCTATTTTGGGCTTAAGGCACCATCACAAACCCTCTTGACTCCCTATCCACACTGACTCCTCAGGGCCACTGCCCTGTTAATTCCCTAACTGACAGGCTCCATCCTCCTTTCACCACACAGCCACCTGCTTTCACCAGCCTCTGAGAGCAGGAAGCTTTCCCAGCAGAGGCTGCCACACAGGCTGGCCACTCCTGTGACATCTGTGTCCCTAACTGTGTAGAAGTCACTCGTGCTTTGTTTCGGATGGGTTCCCCATTGGAATATAAGGCACTGGTGGCCCACACAGGGCCTCCCAGCTGAAAGGAGAACTATCATGTTGGAAAGCTGATCCCTTGAGGCCCCAGTGATGGCTCTGTCCTCGATCTGTCCTCTGACTTTTGCGAAGTCTGTTTTCA
This sequence comes from Lanius collurio, assembly GCA_020086605.1. Classification (NCBI taxonomy): domain Eukaryota; kingdom Metazoa; phylum Chordata; class Aves; order Passeriformes; family Laniidae; genus Lanius; species Lanius collurio. The sequence continues at coordinate 1,105,537 of JACBWW010000045.1, read as the reverse complement.
GCCCCAGGGGCACAGGAGAATACAGCTTGTCCTGCGGTGAGTCATTTCAAGAGAAGGAGAGAAAGACAGAGAGAAAAGAGGAAAAGAAATAGGGAAAGAGATCCATCAGTCTCTACACCCTCCACTATCCCACCATCCTGCTACCCTAGGGGATAACTGGTGGCCAGATGGAGCCCCAGCCCTGCAGGCAGCTGGAACTCACCTGACACCAGCTAATTACCTCACAGCCATCAGCAGATGGTCTCCAGGCAGGCAAAGTAATGGAAAAGCTGAAACATTTCAGAGTCATTCCTCTCTGGGAGTAAGTAAGGGAGGGGTTATGGAAGGTTTGGAATGGTGTGGTTAAAACATCAGAGATGCAAAGCCTTTTTCGTGGAGTTTAAACACATAACACGCAGCTGTCCAAGCTGATACGAAGGAGAGCATTGCAACCTGTTGGTTGTGTACTGTGAACTGTGGTCCTCAGTGGGAGCAGCCAGGCTGCCAAAAAACAGACATCTCTCAGCTCTCTGTGCTTCTGCTGCAATTCTTCCTATCAGCGTGGCTTGGAAATCACGGGAGTGAGTGTGAAATTGCTGAGGGATGTCAATGGATTGCTCTTAATCACAGGTTGAGCAAACCAGAAAAGGACCAAGTTGTCCTGGCCTCAGGTTGAACCACGGGAGGTTTAAATTGGATATCAAGAAATATTTCTCCACTCAAAGGGTGGTCAAACATTGGAACAGGCTGCCCAGGAAAGTGGTGGAACCTTTGTCCCTGGGAGAGTTCAAAAAACATGGTGGTGCTCAGAGACATGGTTTAGAGCTGGGATTGGGAGTGCTGGGTTAGTGGTGGTACTTGATCTTAGAAGCTTTTTCCACACTTTATGGTTCTGTGATTCTTTCAATTTAGTGGGAAAAACAGCAAGCCATGAAAAAAGGATTATGATTGTATCAGGTGACATGCACAAGACTCGTACTCAGCTTTCCCCAATTTAGTGTCAAAATATTTCTGTAGCATAGCTCTAAGATACCATCAGCAAACCTGGATCAACACATCAAGGTGATTTCCAAAAGCTGGACAATCATCTGCTGAGAACCTGCTAGTTAATAAGCCCATGAGTAATTACAGTGGCTGTGTTATTTGTGACATCACTGCTACTCAGATTTTCCTGAGTGACACCAGAATCTGCACATGGAGAAGGGATCTAGCTAAAGATTGTTCCCACCTTTAAAAAGCAGCTGCAGGGATGGCTCAGCTATCAGATTAAGAGAAGCAGCCGTGTCAGCCCTCTTGGCATCCTTTAGCAGAGTCCAAAATGCTTCTCCCAGTACAAGTTGCTCCTTCTGTGCATGGAAAATTACAAAGGTGACTCCCATTTATAAAAGATGATGCACCAGAGTCCTGCAGGAATGGACCCATCTGTTGGCTGTAGCAAGGCTACATTTGGAAAAGGCAAGAGAAACTGACATTTCCAACAGTCTTTCCAGCAACAATTTAAGTTTTCAAGGAATGTTGGCAACAGTCACAGCTATTTATCTGCAGCCTGCAAGGGGCTATTCAACCATGCCAGGTTTTCTGCGAAAGGTAGGGCTTGAGGTTTTCTGCTCTATGGTCATTTGAATTTCAGCATTTCCATTTGCATTCATGTGCTGGGTCCTGGTGTTTTTTCCTGCTGGATCACAAGCAGGGATGTGGGAGCAGCAGGCAGCTTGTGGCCATGGGTATTGCCTCACCTGGGCCCAGATCCCTGGGACAGGGTAGCCCTGTGCATGCAGACTTCTGGCCCTGCATCTCCACACACCGACCTCATGGTCTGTGCAAACCCTGACTAACCCTGAGCAGAGCCCACAAACTGAAGTGTGGAGAACAGCCTGGGCAAAACATAGCTTTTCACCTTCTCGACCACTGCTATCACTAGAACTTTTGAGCCACCCTCTGCTGAAGTCAAGTAAATTTCCATTTGCTCCAACAGCTGCTGGGGCACAGTTTGCTTAAGTGTTTCCAGACTTTGGCCCTTCCAGCAAACACCTTGGCCAGACATTAAACAACAACAGGAATCCATCAAATATTTGAGTATTTGAATAAGCGGAACAGATAAAATTTGAGACAAGGTTCGGTTCTTGGTCCTTATCAGTTATCAATTCCTGGGTGGATACCTACTGAGAGAGATTTAACAAAGGTTTCTAATAGTGATGAGGTAAAGAAATAACAGTATAATATCGGGCTTTCCTTCAAGTAGAGCAAAGGGATTTGTGATGATATGTATTATAGACACATGTAGATCTTTATCTTACTCTACATAACTATCCTAAAGTTGGTCTTTTTCCTTGATGCAAGGCTCACCAGGAGTTTCATGTTCCAGATTTGAAAAGATGACTTCCAGGCATCAGACCAAAACTAAGCTTCTTTATTAATTTTAGCTTTAGATTTTAGTCTAGGAAAAAATTCATTTAAGGTACCCACAGGCTAACATAAGTAAAAGACATGTTTTAATAGCAGAAGAGATTTTCAAAGCATGACAAATTTCATTTTGCTTGAGTCTGCAACTAAAATCAAACCAATTAGAAAGCTGAGGATCATGAAGAAACACATACAACTGGATTAGATCATTCCATGAACATGAGAGACAACAGGCACAGAATGGGCTGGGGCTCACAGTGTTTGCTACAACTCAGGGGACCAAAATTAAATTCCTCATCATGGTACAAACTGCTTGCTTGACTTGGGCTTAGACGTAACCTCAGCCCCTCAGGCAATACCTGCCTGGCTCCAGGGCTGCTGGGAATGCTGTGGGCACACTCCAGAAAGGAGCAGTGGTGTTCAGTGCCTGCAGTCCCTTTTTGTGGCCGCTTTCACCTGTCAGTATGACCACAATGGAGGGATTTGCTCAGCATGCCTCAGGTTCCTGCATGCACACAAAGATATAATAGCATTTGTTGTTTCCCTCCTAGGGAGGCAAAGATATGTGAAGGTTTAAAATGCAGGCTTTGAAACAACAGACATGTAGTTAGAGGACAAGATTTCAGACTCAAAAGCACCCCATGGAGAAGATTCCAGCTCCAGAGCAGAGCTGGAGACATGGAACCACTGCAATAGACTCACACAAACCTCCTCTGCTGCCACAGTATCTTCCAGTCCATGGGATGAGATGCAGAGTCCCACCCCAGTCCCCTCCAGCACTTGCCACCAGCATGTCCTTGTCTCTCTGGATGCAAAGCCTTGAGCAGGGGAGTCTTAAATGTTCTACTGGCTCCTACATAGTGATTTTGTGTGACTCACAATTAATGCCAGTGAAAGTCATGTTTAGTGACATAGTTAATGGCATCTGAACCTGTGCAGAGGCTTAAATTTGGTGCGCTCCAAGGCACCAACCTCAACAACCCATACGGTGCTCAGGGTTACACCAGGAGCAAAGTGGAGAAAGCATCCAAGGCTATGGATGAGATCTGTCCTAGGGGCTGGAACTGAACACCAGCCCAGCTCACCACACCCAAGTGCCTCTGCATAAATCAAAGGCTTTTACATAAAGGCTCAGGGAATTATACTTACTGCTCAGACCTGCACTCATGGTGATGTGGAAAAGCCAGGTCACATCTTTCCACCATTTCTGCTTTCTCCTTGTGTCCGACAGCATTGGCTAGATGAGCATTTTGAATTTCTATATAAAATCAATTTTCCTTCTGTTAAAAAAAAAGATTGTATTAAAATTACAAGATTGTTGATGGAAAACTTAGACACAAACAAGGTTGTGGTTTTTATTCTCTATGCCAAAAAAATCAAGTGAATGGTATCCCATTAAATTGTATGCTTTGTGTTAGCTTCATACTCAGGCAAAAAGTTAATTTGTGTAAGATTTCCAGAGGCTTTCTTTCACAAACAAAAAAAGAAATAGTCATGGGAAAATTACAAACCATTTGGCACTAAGGAAATTATGAATGCAATTTCCTGAGCTCAATGTGCTGAAGGAGCTGCAGTAAATAGCTGTCAAGCAGCTTTCTCAAACAAAAGATTTGAGAAGGAGATTTGTCTGTGCTGGACTTTTGTTCTCCTTACAGTCAGATGGGATTTTCAACTGGCTTAGTTCAGCTAGCATGAAGGGAACATGGGTGTGTTGCCTTTGGTTTAAACCAAATTTTCTGGGAATCATGTCTTAAGATGAAATGACAAAACTTCTTTGTTGAGTTCTACTGAAGAAAAGTGATTTAAAGATGATTTGAAGTCAAACTGAGAGACCCAAGAGAAAGATCTCAGACATATGCACGGCTACAGAGAAGCTGTCTTCCTGCCACTTCCAAATTGAAATAAATCTCTTCAGTAAAAGCAGATTGGGATTTTTTTTTCCTCTCAACAGCTCAAGTGAGGGTTGGGAACAGAAGAAGAAACTGAACCAACAGCAGGAAAAAATATTTGGCATTAGATATTCTGGATCTGAGTTACAACATGAGAATTGTGCACAGACTGCTTAGATTTTGATGAAGCAGCCGCTGAGGAGAGCGGCTCCCTGCCATGAGGGGTGACAGAGGCATGTCCCAAGACAAAAAGGGCTCTGAGTGATGCACATTCCCTTCCCACCTCCCTCAGGCAAACCTGAGCCAGTCAGTGAAAAATGCTGCCAGATCATCTTTAGGGGGCTGGTCAGTGCCTCATGTCCCCCTTCCCAAAGATGCTGGCTGGGATGCAGGTGCTGGTGGGTGCAGTGGGTGCTGCTGTGATGTGGCAGCGCAGCCAGAACCAGCTCTGGCCACAGGAAGGGTAACTCAGAGCCCTGGGTGCTTCTGGAAAGCACTACTGCCTCAGAGAAGTGCCACAGCATTGCCCCTGGCTCCATGCAGAGAGGATCCTGCCCCTGCCAGTGTCCTTGGCAACTCAGGGCCACAAACATCAAGTGGTAGGAGCCAGGAGGGACAGAGGGATTGGCCAAATATGAAACCTGGTAACTGGCTATAAATATTTACATGCTGAGCCTCAGCTTTACTCGTTCTGCTGCATCAGAGGCACGGCCAGCCAGAGTCCAGGTATTGACTGTCCTGCTTTTCATGCTCCAGGACTTCCAGCTGGATCACAATCTCCACTCAGTGGAGTCAGATCCGCTCCTGGGGAGGCCCGTGGATGCTCCTTTTCCCTGCTGGAGAAGCCAGTGCATCCTTCTCTGATGGTGGTGTATCCACAGCAGAAGTTTTGCTCGCAGGACAGCCCAGCCAGCTCATGCTGCAGCAAACAGAACTGCCTGGCCCCCAGCTGGGCTCTTCACCCTAGAGCAAAGGAATTCAGTCTTGCCAGCATTGCCGAGGCCAAATGCTAGTTATGGAATCTCAGACTAAAGATCTGTAAAGCCAGGATGATCCATTTTTTCCAGTGAGATTTTTCACTCAACCCCTTCACCCTTGTCACAAGCACCATCAGTCTATTATCAGCTCTGTCATCGGAGCACAGATTGCAGCTGAAGCAACAAGTCTCTGATAGAGCTGAGTTTAGGAATGTCACAGTGCCACTGGCCTGGCTTCTCTCTAGCAGGACAATAGTCTGAGCCCTCTAAGGCATCTGACCAGAGCTGAGGTATTTTATCAAGAGCAAATATCTCAGCAACAAAGCCCCAGCCAGTGCATAGCAGAAACCAATCACAAGGGAAATCTGTTTGCCTTTTGTAAGAATTTTGACATTTTCATGTGAGCAGAAGACGCTGGTCTGGGGTCCCAGGGTGGAAAACAAAATCCAGACATACCTTGTGCAGTTGCAGAACTGTGTCACTTGACTTGCCTCGTCAGAGGAATCCTTGATTTTGCACTATGAGAAACGGACACTAATGCCAATAGTGACCTCAGACCACTCAGACATCATTTAGATAAAAAGCTTTAGGATGTTCAGGGCTATTTCAAAGCTAAAAAATAATGGCAGAGTACACAGAGATGGGAAGAAATTTGTATTAAACCTGGCCCATCTGTCACTGACATACATAGACATCTCCACTTCTCTCTTTTTGCAGATCTCAAAAACTTCAGGACCTGGGAGAATTCAGATAACATATCCAAAGCACCAGTGATTAATATTAACTACCTGAGAAAAGGGAAAAGCAAGCCATGCTGTGTCTCTTGTTCTCCTTCCTCTTGTCCCTCTGGGAATTCTAAGAGTGAGCTGTATTACAGAAGAGCAGATTCAGCCATCCATCATCAAAGGGTGCAGAGGAGATACTTCAAGGCACTGCAGAGAATGAGGATGCTGTGAGGATGTGGAGACCTGCTGTCCTTAGCTGTCTTTTAGTTCATACCCTTGGAGCTACTACCCAGAAAAGGTGCATTTTGGTTCAGACCAGAGCTAGGTGGAGAAAGGGCAAGAGAAAATCTTTGCTGCTGTCTCAGCCCAGGCATGTTTACATTGCCAAGTGTTTCCACACTCAGCCAGTTGGTGTTTTCCTATTCTCAAAGCATCCTTTGCCCTGCAGTGCCTGCCCTGACCAGCACAGCACCCGTGTGGGTAGGTTGGCATAACTACCCTGGCTGCTGCAGGTGGAAGGGCTGACATGCTGTACAGAGCTGACAGCTTTAATTTATGCACATTTTTAATCTTTTTCCACATTCCTGGGAGCTTATGCACACAGGAAGGGGAGCAACGTTCACACATATCCTTAAAAGTAGCCATGACCACACTATTGTGGAACATGGAGGGTTAGGAGATTGCAACCATATATGGGCTCCTTGGGGCTGGAGCATCCCTGGCACCCCTGGGAGGAGGAGAGCTGGTGGAATTTCCTATGAAAGGACAATTAATAAAGACCAAATCCTTTTGTATATACACATGTCTAAATATTGGACAACAGATTCAAGGCTTTGCTGCCCCAGAGTCCTGAACCTTAAAGGACTCCTACACTCATTAAGAGTGCAGCCTCTGACCCAGGTTCTAAGTGCAGGGATGGTGAGGGCTGTAGAAAGGAAAATCACCAAGAGGGGCTGTGTAAGGACTGCAGGTCCCAAAGGAACATGCTCCAGAGCCACTGGTCCCCAAACACTGTTCTGAGAGCAGACCTCCGGCAGCACTGAGTGCTGACTGGCTGGAATTCTGCTTTCCCTGTATTTGATCTCTCCAGTCACAGCCTCACCCTGACTTGTCACCTCTGCAGCAGCCAACACACCGAGACTTTGCTTTACTTCTTATCTGAGGTTCAGGAGCTTTCAGGGACATCAGAGCCACTGTGCTGCTGCACCAGTCCCCACTTAGCCATAGCAGGGAGCAGGCACCAGGGGCCAGATTGTCCCCAGCACTGCCCCTGCCAGCAAGGTGCAGAGCAGCCTCTGATGTTAATGTGGCTGAAGGCACCAGGTGTGTTGCAAATGCCTTTGGGATAAATGACACACACAGGGCTCCCAGTTGAGGAAGAAGGTGGAAAGCAGAGGGCACACAGGGTGTTTGTGCCTGGCAGTGTTACTATGCCTGCACTGGACACAGAGTACACAAACATTGCCAGTTCCTGGCTTCCTTCAACAGCTTGGCAGATTTTGTTAGGGTTGTCAGCAAGGACACCATTTCTCCGTTTCCATATTACTTGCCTTGTCTTCCAATTATTCTCCCATTACAGACACATGTGGCCAAAAGAGTTTTTTGCAGTTTACTATTGTGAGATTATATTTGGGCCCTCTGGCATCTGAGAGGCACTTCCACCCTCACCTCTTCTCTTCACCTCACCATAAAACTCCCCACATCTGGTGAGAAACACTGTTTTGGAGTTGTGACAAGAGAAACTCCTCTTGTAACAGTGCAAACAGGCATGATGACCACAAACTGGCTGCAGATGTCAGCAAAGTCTAGTGTTAGGAGTGGCCCAGTGCCCAGGTGATGTGAGACAAACACCTGTGAGGCATGAGAGCATGTGGGGGAAGGTGCCCTTGCAGGCTCAGTGCTGGGGGCAGTTGGACCAGCTCTGAGATGCAGCAGCAGTTCAGCAAGGGCTGCAGCTTATCTCTGACCAAAATTCATCCTGCAATCAGCTTGTGGCCACTGGCCTTAGACTTCTCATTCTGAAAGCTTAATAGGGAAAAAAATGGCCACAAGCAGCTGGGCTTAAAGAGGAAAACAAGGTGCCAGGGAGATGTCTCTGAGCACATCCAGACTCCCAAGTGTTTGGAAGGTGGTGGCCCCTGTGGAGGGGCTCAGGGTGTCAGAGCAGTGGGTTTTGCAACAGGGTCTCCTCTCCTTTGTGCAATAAGGACTCAGCTGGATGGGGCATCAGGTGTGGTGAACACAGCAGGGGATGAGGAGGATCTCTGGAGCTGGGGTGGGCTGGTGGCTCTGCATGGCCTGCACCCACAGGGACACCATGGTGCGGACAATTACTGTCCTTTCCAATATTGCCATCTAGAGGACCCAGTAAGGACCAGAGCTCCTTGCAGGCCATGGTGAGATAAGGAAGAATCAAAGCCTTGCTCTTAAAAATTTTACCTCATATAAATGCTACCTCAGCATGATGTGGAGATGCAGAGCCAAGTGTACGGAACTGTCTGTGGCTTTGGGCATGGCAATACAGGATTGCTCTAAAAACAGCCCTGTGATTTTTTTGAGGCTGTAGATTCCCAGCGTTGGCCCCTTTCCCAGCGCTTTACTGATCTCCACAGGAAGGTGGACAGATGGTACTGACTGAAAACTGCCCCTCATCAGCTCAAACTGAACAGAACTAATAAAACAGGGACTAATCAGCAAATGGCAGCTCAGTGCACCTGCCTGCAGGGAAAGCCCCCCTCCCCAGAGCATGCAGGGAACTGCCTTGTTCATGCTTGCAGTGCCTCTGAACAGCACCTATCCAAAAAGTGTTTGCATGGCTGATATGACATGCCAGCTCCTGGCACAGAGAGCCCATCCCAGTGGGTGCCCACCTGCAGCTGCCTGTGCTGGGGAGGGTGGATACACACCAGAGGGTTCCAGCCACATTTTGGGTGTTGGGGATACTCTCACCAATGGTGAGGGGCCTGAATCATACCTTGTTTCAAGGAAACAATCCTTTTGAAAGGGTCTGCTACACTTCTTCTGAGGGTTTGGGAAAGTGAAGAGCTGCCAAAAGGCATTTATTCAATTGCTAAATGATGTCCTTGTTTGTTTTAGTTACATGCCCAAGTCTAACCCAGGCTGGGCTGGGCGGCACATATCCAGCGGGATTAGAGGTGTTTATTCTGACTGTCAGGATTTTGAGGTGTGAGTGTACAAAGGAATTAGCATCATTTAATAGCAAGAAAATAATATAACACCTTTGTCTCCTGTCCCACTGCTGTGACTTCCAGTAGCACAGGCCACCCACAACCAGTGTGATGCCGGGCAAGTCCCTCTCACTTGCAGTTTCTGTGAGCTGCCATCTCAGTTTTAGGACAGCCCAGCAGGACAGCTCAGGACTCACCACCCCACAGTCCCTTTGGAAACAGCACAGACAGCCCCTTGGCTGCCTGCTGCTAGGGGTGGGAGGTAAGTGTGTATAAATAGGTGTCAGGGCTACCTTCCTGCAGCAAGGCAGAGCTGTAACAATGTGGTTTCACACTATTCAAGGGATGAAAGTTGCCCTTTGCGAACCAAAGCCTTCAGAAAGAGATTCCTGAAGTTTCTGAGGTGCCCTCTGTACTGAAGGATTGTAAAGCATTTTAACATCTTGCCTTTTCAGCACAGGGAACCAAAGGTAATGGTACAGCCTGAGTCAGAGGGCAGAATCACCAGCCAGGAGCCCAAGTGCAAATTCAACAGACACAGGGGATATAAAAGCCTGGGAAAGCTCAGGAACCCTGATTTTGCAAACACCCCATGGTGATGCCTCTATGCAGGTCCACTCACTGCTCCAGGGCTGGGAGTGAGCAGCACTCTCCCAGCTGGATTTGTTGCTCCTGAAGGAGCTTTTGGAAACCAGCATGGCTCTTCTCCCTAGAACCTGTTCCTGCAAGGAAGGTGTGTCCCTAGAGCTGGGGTGAAGGCAGAGTGTGCACTTCAGCCCAGCTGCCCTCCAGTCCTTGGGGTCCAGCATCCATGGTTGCTGCCAAAGGCCATGAACAAACCGGTCTCAGAAGGTCAAGTGGCACATCGTCACTTTGCTACAGATTTATTTCTGTGTGAATTAATGAAACAGTACACACAATTCCAAAAAAAAAAATAATCTTTTATAGGCCCATAATCCTTCTTTCACAGTACAATGCAACAGTAAAGGATTTAGTCAGTGTAAACAGAAGGTCCAATAGTGATCATCAGCTATCACAGATCAGCTGCACAAACATCATAGCTATGGGGTTAATGCCATTACCACACAAATCGACAGTACCAGAACAAATCATAACTTTACCTACAGTGCTTTTTCATGTGCAAAAACCATGAAAATTCAATTTGCAGAAGAAGGGCACTTTCTCTAAATCTTCATGGGGGTTGTAAACTGCCTCATCAGGGCTGTCTTATCTATTTGGCAAAACATCTCAGGCCCTGATTCTCCAAGGTACCCTTAACTCCATCTGCAGCACAAAGCATCAGGGCTCTGACTCCACACACCAGGCATTCCTGTGTGCTCTGCTGCAGCCCAGCAAAGAAAATAATCAGCTGAGGATGAATCCCATTAATTTATGAAATCACTCTTGAATTTCATTCATTGACTAAGGCTATTCAAAAGAGTCCTGATAATATTATATATGGATCATAGGGTAACTCATAAAATCATCATTGGTTAACTTCTTTTTTTCCTTTAATGTACTAATTGAATTGTTATTGGTGTGAAAAGTTGAGACTTATGGGTAATGTGTTGGCAAGTTTACAGTGGGTGGACAAATTACTGAAGTCAAAGGGTCAGAGAAAGAGAGGAATTGCTACCACAGCCATGGGAAAACATCACTTTGAGGCCACCCCACAGTAAATTGGCACCTCAGCTGGGAATGCCTGGGAGGAAGCCCTGGGGCAGCAGAACTGTCCTGCACCTCAAGCTGCACCAACTCTGTAAATTGAATTCATAGTCAGGCTATACAGGAAAAAACAAGAGGTAGTTATTTATCATACCTCTTTGAAAAGGCAGAACAAACGAAAAACAGGATGTAGAAGTGATGCAGTAAACCTAAAATCAACAGGTTCCTACTTTTTTTTTTTCTCCTTTTTTGTTTTTTTTTTTTTAAACACATGAAGATAAGTTACAGACATCATATAAAATGCACACTCACTTTATGGAATTCCTGCATAGTAGGAAACAAAGGCCAGTGCTAATCCAACATCTTTGTTAACAGCGGGATGCCATTTACAGGTGCAAGGAAGATGCCCCAAATATATCCAAATATAAACAGAGCATTACTCCCCTTCTAGGGAAGTCCTACAGCAACACGTACACATTTTGTTCAGAAGGAAAAAGAAAGCATTTTCTTGGGGATAAACTGCCAAAATAATTATTGTTTCACATCCATAAATTTAAGGCAATGTTACTTAGACCTGAGAAAATTAAAAAAAAACAAAGCGTAGATTTATTTTCTCAGCTATACATATACACTTGAAATTCCAGGATTTCCTGTCTCCTCCAACTCTCAGGTGATACTGGGGAAAACAGCTGTGGGGACACTGCTCTGAGATCTCAGGGTCATCCTGAGAGATGCAGAGTTTGTTCCAAAGACAGCCAATGGAAGCTGTGAGTGCTCAGACTCACCTGGCTCTCTTTCATGTATTTTCACTTTAAATACCTCTGTTTAAGCCCTCTGGAGAGGGTTAATTCCAGAATGGGCCTGTAGTGCACCAGTAACCCTGAAAGGTTTGTATAGAAAAACTGTAGATAAAATAGACAATAAAATTACATACAGTAAATTTCCATTATTCCCCCTTTCCAGGAGAAAAAAGATGTCAGGGTTAACAGTTTCACTGCACCTTTAGCCATTTCCATAACTACAGAAAAAATCCTTTAACACTAGTGTGTAATCGCAAATTGTTCTGTGCTCTTCCTTGGAAAATAAAAACGTAAATTAAAACCAAAAACCAGCTTGCAAACATTTCTCATTAAATGATAAAGAGACACAAGAAAGGTCAGGTGGGGACTGCACACACACAGCATGCTAAGGAGTTATCAAACAAAGTGCAATGGTTTTTGACTCTGTGGGAGGATGGACGGAGGGCTCCCCTTCAGTACCAGCTGGATGCCTCTGGAGAGCTCCGGAGGTACCGTGTGGATCTGCAGTCCTAAAGCTTGAGTTTGAGGTTGGCTGGGCTCCACAGCCCCATGTGCAGCTGTGGCATCTCCGCACACCTTGGCTACAACTGTGACTGCAGGACAGGGATTTGCCCGTGCAAAGACACGGCCACTTCCCAAATGTGAAATTTAGTTGCCAAAAGAGGATCTGATGGCTGGTTCTAGAAAGCTGCTTGAGCCACAGCTGAAAGATGGAATCAGATCTAAAATCTGTGCACACTTGGTGTAGTTTCTGTGGGATTGCCTCCTTCTCCTGAACACAACTACAGACACCAACCGTCCCTCTCTCCTTCTCCCATCTGAGCAGCCGGACACCACCTGCTGTCAGCTTTGGCCAGGGTCTGCCATGAGCCCACTACAGCAGGGCTTGGGCAGAGGGTCACTAAAAAGCAGAAAGTCTCCAGGTTCCCACAGTGAAACAAGTTTATCACCATCCACTGCCTGGCGAGAGGGTCTGTGGGCAGATTTTTTGCTGATATTTGAAACATGACTATCCAAAGATCACAGACCAAAAGAAATTCAGCAATCCTCATTTGACTAGAAAGCAATTTCCACTGCTCATCAGCAACTCCCCACCCTGCTCTCCCAGGTTCAGAGGATGAACAGGGAGTCACAGCTCCTTTACTTACCCGCTGGGAACTAAACCCTTCATCAAATCACACATTAACGAAGCTCACTGTGTGCAAAAGACTCTTACGCTAAAACAGTTCCACCCTACATAGTGCAGTCAACACAGTTTTTAACTTAAATTTGCAGCTTGTTCTTTACAAGTGCTTGGCAGAGAATATTTATATTCTTCTGACACCATATAAATAATATTTATACAGCTTAGACATTTTGAGACATGCATTAGACTTTAGGTAGTACATACTTCTTGATCATATATGCAAATATTACTGTCAATTAAACCGAGCAACCTTATGCTGGACCGTGTCTTGCATTATCCAGGACGTTTGATGGGGGCTCCGAATCATCCATGGGCAGGACCAGGCGTGTTCCCCGGATTACGAGTTCATGGTCCCCAAAAGCCAGCTCCCGGTCTAGGGCATCCTCTGAGCTGTTCCCCACGAACCGCCGGGATGCGCCGCTGGATGCCACCGAGTCGGTGTTCACCGTGGAGTCCCCATATGTCAGGCTGATGTCCCCGTCGTTCAGAATGAGGTCAGAGTCATCGTCCTTCAGCTGCTCTTGATTCTGGGGAACAAACAGGAGGAAAGTGCTGTTAAACTCTTCCAGAACAGCTATTTACAACTGCATAGTGATGGTGACTGAGCAGACACACAGGCACCGAGTCACACTCTCTCCTGCACCATGACCAGAACCAGACATGGCACACACACATTTAGAGCCCAGGTGACTCACATCCTGCAGAATTTTGCTCCAGACTGCCTAAAAGGGCCCTCCCACCTCTCTTCTTTCTGTTGCCATAGCCAGGTACACAGGAAATGCAGTATTGAGTGGCTGTGACAGGACCAAACACTCATGAGCACAGGAACTGCATTGCTGACCCATCACAGCCATTTCTGGCTAGTAAGGGAACCTGATGCTGATACCGTGCAGACAGGCCAAGAAGACTCCTGGCATGGACAGCTGCTACTGTAAGGGGCACCTGGCCATGGCAATGCTGGCAACCTTTCTGGCTGTGAGTGATGCAGCTGAAATGGTTGCAGGAATGGCTCGGCTGCAAGGCTGGAAGCAAGCAGGAGATAGGGAACTGTGTGTCCTCCCAGTTGGGCCTGGGGAAGGACAGCTGTGACAACTTCACTAAGCCAGTCACTGAGGAACCACCATGAATATACCACAAACCCCTTCACGACCCAACAGTGGGCTGGAAAAGCAAAATGCTCATGGGAATTAGCTCACCCATCAGCCCCAAGGTCTCATCTCCCTCATGCTCCCAGCTTGATGCTGCAGCACAGCATCCAAAAGAGAAACATAAACAAGTCAAACCCACAACACTGTGACAGAAAGGACACTAAAGGACTCACCTCGTATGCCTGTGGGCTCGTCAGGCACCGGGCAACAGGCCCACAGCACCCCGGGAGCGTGGTGGTCAGTGGGGGACCGCTGTGCGTCAGGAGAGGCTTTAGATAGCTACAGAGAGGGTTAAGGGAAAAAGAGGAATGGGGCCATGCCAGTGAGTCAAAGGAGTGAGATGGAAGCACTGAAGGACTTGGCACTGCAAGGAAAGCACAGAAAGCAAAGAGACACAAATGTGTGGAAGCAGAGAAGTTGCAATGGTGTGCAATGAGAATGCAATGAAACACAGCAGGACACAGTCCTGTTAAGACGCCCAGGATTGCTTGTCCCATCACCCTGTGCCCCTCAGCCTGATGTCACTCCTCCACTAACTCACAGCACAGCATCTGGAAGGGAGGAGATGCACAGATCTACCTAGAGGGACGGCAAATAAGAAAACCCCCATCCCTTCCTGCCCACCTGCCACTGGGAGTGAGGACCCCCAGGATTGCAACCTTGGAGAGCCCAGCTTTGAACGGAACCCCTGCTGCATTCCCACTGACAGCAGGTGGGAATTATCATTTCCCACAGCCACAGACACAAGTAGGTGCAAACCAAAACACAGCAATGTCATGGGAAAGCAAACACCGGCTCCTCTGCCAAGCAGGGAGCAAGTCATGGTCCAAGTGAGAGGTGTCTGGGCAGACAGATCTGACACCGGCACACGCCGACTGGAGCTCAAGGATACTTGTGATCAAAGTTGTACCACATGCGGAAAAGCCAAGCACTCTCAGCCTTTGTGCTCCTCCTCTCGCTCTCTGGGACACCCTGTGGGAGAGCAAAACATTAAAGAAGGGCAGGACAACAAGCCATGACCTGGATCAGGGCTAGGAGACCCCATGGGACACTGGATTACCCCCAGGGGACACAAAGAGACAAACACTTTCCCCCTGACTCTTCAGAAGAAGCCTTTGGGCTGCTGTGTGTAGCAGGATGTTCACACAACAGGCTGCACCGAGCAGCATTCAACCACCTTAGGGAGGTGGTATCAAAGCACAGTGACTGTTTTGCTGCTAGAGCCTTCCAATGTCTGGCCCAAGGTTTAAAGTGTCTCAGAGCCAGCAGCTGCACCCAGACATCTTATTTAATAGTGACTGACAGGTCCCACCTCCATCAAATCTTGCCTGATATTGCTGTATGTAAATAATTTGCATTATGGCAACTCCAGGCTTCCTTTTAGTCAAGAGAAAAGAAGTATAAAACTGTTTGGAGGGGACTATGAATACAATTACATATTTCATAGAAATCTGGCTTACAGATTTATGGCCCTGGGCTGCCTGTCATATTTGATGCATCCTCTCCAGGATGTGAACAGCCCAATAAATGTCTGTAAATAAAATGAATCTCCAAGGTGCAGAAACTCCACACTGAAACCAAGGAGAGCCACAGCCACAGCACTACCAGGCTGCAGACACATGAATGACACAGCTGGATCTACCAGGCAGGAAAACTCCTGAGGCTGTGGGGCTCCAGCATTCATCTTAGTGTGGTCAGCAGTTCTGGGGCTGCCACATAACTATCCACAGGAAAAGGGGGTAAGCAGGGGCTGAGGGTATCCATGGGTAAAAGATGGGCAGAAGATGCTACATAAAATGAGTCAGAAAATGGTGGGTTTGTGCTGCCCTGGACGCTGGGATGAGGCAAAGCCTCCATGTCATGCTCACTTTGGGATTTATATCAAACCCAGCAAGGGAGAGACTGAATCTATTGCAGCAGCAACATGGACTGACTAAGCAGTCCAGCATTACTTCTGTGCCCTTCTTTCCAGCTGAGTCAAAACAAGGCTCATGAAAACCAGAGAGCACAGAAAAGCTGTGACTCCCACTGACTGCAAACTCTTTCACTTGGGGGCCTAAAAACTGCCATAGCTGGAAGGAAGCAGAGCACACACAGGCATCCCCAGGGTCAGGATGTAAACCCAGTCCTGAGGGTGCAGTGCAGATTCCTCTGCAGAGGTGCCCAGCAGTGCACACTCACCACATTCTCCTGATCCGCATCCACACCGACCCTGTGAGGAGAGAACAAGCACAGTGTCACACACAGTGCCGGGGGTGCAGGGTGGGATCCGGGGGGAAGGACGAGATCAGCCTCTGGTCTCTTAAAGCTGAGCACCCTGAGCTGAGGGCAGGCCGAGGGGAGGACGTGCTGAGTCAGGGCAGCCCCACACTCACCGGATGTTGAGGCAGGACAGCATGGCCGTGGTGCCTCCCCCGAACACCCACACCGTGAAGAAGACGATGAGCAGGGTCGTGCTGAACATCATCTGCCGGGCGTACGTGGCCGTGTCACGGATGGCCAGCGCGAAGGCCATGGCTCCTCGCAGCCCTGCGGGAGGGGACAGCAGAGGAGCTGTGTCAGCCCAAGCACAGGCCACCCCCATGGCCAGCTTCCCATCTGGGGTTTACATCCTGCTGCCCCTCTGCTGGGACATCCACCACTAAGGGAGAACAGTGATGATTTCATCACCCCTCTTTCCAAGCCCAGAAAGGCAAACACTCTTCCTGCCCTATGCCATTCATTCTAAGCAGGACAGGAGCTCATTCCTACATCTCAAACCACTGAGCCCCTTCCTGCCCAGCCTAGCCTCCAGACATTGCCCATAAGAGATTTAGAGTTGAATATTTCCAGGTTCTCAGGGGCAAGGACGTGCCAGTGGGCCACATGGTCAGAGGAAGGATGCAGTAACGTACCAGCAAACATCATCATGTGCTGCAAATTCGTTCCAATCTTATTTCTTCTCCCCAAATTCAGTAAAAATGACAATGGGTAAATATTGGCAGCTCTTCCTAGGAAGATAGCAAGCTGCATTTGCACATGTTAAGGAAATTGCTTTTCCTATGTCTCCCATCACATCCCACCTGCACACAGAGCCAGTTTCTACTGCCCAACAGAAACTGGGAGCCGCAGAAACGCTGGTGCTCTGGCTGCAAAGGTAAGAACCCAACTCTGAGTGCTACAGCACTGTGGGAAGAGCAGGCTACTGCCTCACTGAAACACAGCACGTACTGCAATTCAGGAATATCATACAGAGACAAGCACAAATAAACAAGGGAAATGATGAAAGGACATGTTAGACAAGTGAGAGGAGAGAAAAACCACCATTTCCCACAGTATGCTCTCTGCTGCCAGGTCCACTTGGCACCCCAAGAATTACTTGTCTTCTGTGAAGCTCAAGTTATCACAGCTATGACAACCCCTTCTGACATTCCCCAGCTCACCACACTTCACAGCTGGGTTTGAAGCTTTAAGCCAAGTCCCATTCCCAAAGATTATTCAGCAAAATGAAAGCAGCAGCCGTTGAGAAGGAAAAAAAAATCTCATACTCATTCTGTTTTCATAGCCTGCAAGACACAAGAATCACCAGCCCCTTCATACTGCTTTTTATCTTTGAAGCTGTGTCTTTTAATACCAGCACCCAGATGGCAAAAATAATCTTGGAGCCAGTATTCAGCACAGCCTTGAATAATATGGAAAATGCTTCTAGCTTTTATGTTCTTTCCTGAACATTACAATTTGCATAAGAGACGTATTTCCTGATCTCTCTCACGAATGAGCTATTTCATCAGCAAGTTAGACAGTTCCCACTGAAGAGGCACAGTACAAAATTCCAATTTAACTGCCCAAATGGCATTTATCTGCTTTCCACACCCTCTGCCCCACTGCAATCCCACAAAAGCTGATCAGAGAAATTCAGCTGAGCCTGCTGCAAACCCACAGGCCAGCACTGGCAAAAAAAATGCTTTGTTTATCAGTATAAACTTGCTTCAGTGCTGGCAAAGGGTGAAAATAATTCTGCACATTTAACTGGCTTCCCTGTGACACCAAAAAAAGTCCTTCAAAATTCTTGTTTTTCTGAGACATACCAGGGCCCTTGTTCCTGTTAGCATCAGCCTGCAGAACGGGAAATCCTTTCTCATGACATCATTCAGAGGCATCTACTGTAGCTGTAACTGTGCTGTTTGACCAAAAAAAGGCCTTTTTCAGGGTTAACCAAGTGCACTAGCAGAGAAAAGAGGAAATAAATAGCTAAACCAGGCAGCTCCCCTTTGCAAAGCCTCTCCTGGTGCCACATGACAATGCCTGGCATTGGCATCATGGTCACATTAAATGATGAGTTCCTGCAGCAGCTGGTTCGGGTGCCCACAAGAGGAGAGAAGACAGGGGGAAGGAAAAAAAAACAAAACAGAAAAGCTGGAAAAAGAATCTCAGTCTTCTTAAAATAACCAGCAAAGGCACCACTACATGGCAGAAATCCCTTTTTAAAAATAAAGCCAGACTGATTGAAAAAAACAAACCCACTCATTTGAATGAAAAACACAAACTGGGAAGGAGGCACCACTCCCTTTCTTTCTTTGTCTTACAAATTGGGTTCCAAAGGATACAAAGGCCCCCACCACAAAGGTAGGGTTAAAGACATGATTCTGGAAGGTGAACAGTGCAAGTCCCATGTAGGAGAAGATGAAGTTTTCTGCCAAGAAATTCAGAAGCTCAAACAACTGAAAGAGAAAAACAAATTAAAAGTGAGTTAGACATAATATGGATTTAACAAGAAAAGCATGTTAGCCCATCCATCATGCAATAAATACTTCTGCAGAAGCAACTCTACTGAAATGCAGCTGTAAAAAGACAGATGCACATAATTATGACCAGAGGGAAGGAAAAATATTGAACTTGAAATTCAGAAAGACTGAAGGGGTCTGAGGAGTTCTCACCTGCTTAGTTCTGTGTTGGGACTCTGTAGATAAGTTGTTATAGGTATAATGGGCCTGTGTGATCCCACAGAAGAGCACAGCCACCACACCTGGGGAGCAGAGCATCACATTAGATTCCTGGTCAGGAAAACGGAGCTGAGCTGCACCCCAGGACTGTAGGGAACTTAATGGAGTAACCCCAGAACCCAGAATCATTAAACATCTGCAAGCAGAGGGAGAGCCACAGCTGCAGTCAATACTGAGAGAAGCTAAACTCAGTGGCCCCATTAGCCCTGCAGATCTCCATCCAAGAGGCAGGGCTGTGCTGGAGCTTGCCTGTAAAGCCACACGCTTCAGCCAGCAGGAACGTGCTCCAGGACATCAAGAAGAACAAGCCGGTCTCCAGCAATGGGAACTCCCGAAGTTTGGTGAACTTGGTGACGTGGCAGATGGTTAAGGACAATTTGGAGAGACACCGCAGGCTAGCAACCTATCAAATCCAATTGTGTATCATAGCTACACAGTCTGTCCCTAAAAAGGCTATGGCACCATCCTTCATTAACTGAGGAAAAGAAAAAATTAAACATCTGGGTGAAATGCAGTGCAGCAAAAAAAAAAGAAGCTGTTATGCAAACACTCAGAAAAAGAAACAAACAATGAAAAGGATATTAAAGCTGTCACAACTCCAGTAGCTGCTCCCATTGCAAAAGATCCACTGAATATCCCCAGGAAGATCCCGATGGACTTGAACATCGCTGTGACATCAAATGTGTGGCTGTTGTCACCTGCTGGCTGATACGCAACTATTGAGCTGGAAGAGGAGGGAAAGCACAAGAAAACTGCTTAGTCTGGAGGGAGAGGCACCTCATGGTGCTACACAAGCCTTGAAAAGTGCTGCAACTGCTGCAAACACCAAGCCTGAGGAACCAGGGAGACACAGCACACCGCAATCCCCTGGGATCACAGTGTGCAGTGGCTGCACATGCTCCCTGCCCGGGGGAGTTTGGGATCAGCTACCCCACCTACACCTGGCTCTGGATTTACTCCTGAATGTTAAGAGAGCAGGAGAACAAAGCCTGTGCCTCGTGTGATGTGTCATTTATAGTGGTATTTGTGAGGTTTGGCACCAGCTCTCTGTAATGCCAGGTGCTGTGAGGCCACAAAGCATTCAAGTGGGAAACCTGCATTTCTCCACTGAGGCAGCCAGTGTGAACATCCCCTGGAGAACCTGTAACTTCTCCCAGTCTGCCACAGTTACCATGCACTACATTTAGTTTGCACTGCTGTGAGTTCCAAAGTGCAATACCACGGGGTAGCAAGGGCAGGCAGTGGCATGCACAACAGCAACACCATTCTCTGCATCCACCAGACCTCAACAGATCTTTGTAACGAGATGGCAAACAGGTCTGCAGTGCTGATCCCACCTCCCAGTGTGCTCCCTCCTAACTCCTGATGAGCTGAGCCTTGCATCAGTTGTTCCACAGTTCTACCTGGACAGGCTGATATACAGGGGGCCCTTATCCAGCTCCTAAATCCCATTTATCAACTCCTTACATCACTTTCCTTGATGTAAACTTATCGAAAACATTAACTTCCTAGTTAGCAATCCCTTGGTTCACTCTGTTAAAATTCCTGGACGTGGACTTTAAACATTTGCTGTTTAATCTGCTGAGAACAGACACTTACTGCCTTGCACACACATCCCGCAGCTTTCTCCCCAAACTACACACCAACATTTTTCTGCAACACCAATGACAAACCTCCCCTTTCCAACACTTCCCAGGTAATTTCCCTTGCTTTTAATACATCTCATTTTTCTGCACTGCCTTTTACACTGCAAGCTGCAGATTTCTCCATGATTTAATTCCTTTCATCAATCCCATCTTATACTTCTCATTCACCAACATGTTCTTATTCTGGGTTTCAGGTTTCATTTTTTTTTAAATCCAGACAGGTTTCATTTCCCCTCCATAACCAACTCTTTGGATGTTGGTTTTGCATTTTAACCTCTTACAGTTCTCCTTCTGGTTTTGTTTTTTGCATCGGCAATAAGACATTATTGCCAGCTACCCTTTATTTCCCTTGTTCTTGCCCAAGGGGCTCCCCATGGTGTTTAATCCCTGTGAATTCTCCCTTTGGAAGAAGCAGGTAGAGACCCTGCAGCTGCATTTACCCCTCCCCTCCCAAACTGCAGCCCTGGCACCTCACTGCCCACTGGCTTTCAGTTCTGGGTTCAATTCCTCTTCATCCTGCAACAAGTTCCTGCTGCCAAGCCACGCCAGGCCAAGACAGGAACAGAAAGGCAGAGAGTCTGCTCCTTAAGCACGAGAACAGACATTTGTCCAGGGCTGAAAGCAGGCAGGAGAGGAGCTGTGGGGCACTCAGACCCAGCAAAAGACATCAAAGAGCCCAGCTCCTTATCCTCCCCTGCCTGCAGTGCTGAGGCAAAATAAAATAACTGTTGCGTGAACTCGGAGCTGCTGCCTTGGTACAAATTATCCTGTTTTGGGGAGAGGGTGGACTGAGCTCAGCTTGTGGAGAGAGGAAAGCAGGAAATCAGAGCAACAGCTACAGAGCTGCACTGAAGCAGAGCAAGAGCCAAATCACTGCACGCAGCCCCGTCACCCACTTGTGCTGAGATCCACCACAAATTCCATTCCTCTGAAGCTGAATCCACCCATGGCCACCCAGAACCTCCCAGCACAGGCTGGAAGACCCCCATCCCCTCCTCACTCATGATCACTTCTGAAACACAATCTGGCTGTGCAGCGTTTCCTCTCGCACCAGTGATGACACATCCAGTAAAAAAGCCAGAGTGAGCAATACAAAGAATTCCAGAAACCTCAACAGAAGCACTCAATTCAGTAAATACAACACACAGCTCACAGTGTGTTACTTGCTGCCTCCAGTGAAACCCACACAACCAGCACGCTGGAGTGACAAGTATTCCAGAAATATTTTCTCCATTAGTCTTAGCTATAATGTTAAGCTGTCACCATTGCAGGTATTATATATTCCTGAACAAATTCCCATGATGGCAACACAGTGAAAACACAGATAAAATACGTCCTGCATGCAGAGGACATAAAATATTGAAGAATATAAAATATTCTTTAGAAAGGCAGCAAGTTTCCTATTTGTTCAGTCAAGGGCATTAACTTGAACTGTAAGAACATTTAACTCCTCAAAGTGGGGAGAGAAAGGAAACAGCTGCTTCACCAGCTATTTCCACCTAAACAAAAGCAGGTACTTATGAATGGGAAGCAATGCAGGTAGGAGCAAAGCCATCAGCAAGGTGTTTCAGTGGGATCTTGTGGCTGAAAAGCAGATGTGGTGCTTTTCCAGTTTTAGAGGGACATAAAATCTTCCCTATGGATGGGTCAACTGCCCACAAAAGCAAAACAAAGCTATCAATCATGCAGGAGGAAGTTGTAAGGGCAATCCGTAATCCCAAGCAGTGGTAAGCAATGAGGACATGCTTCAGAATGTCATTACAGCTTTTTGGGACACTTAAGATGCTCTGGCAAACATCCATGTTCCTATTTTACAGGGGCAAGGCCAAGTCACTCCCTCCAACTCCTGACATGTAACATCTATCATCTGTAACAATTCTAAATAAAAACAGAAGACACTTACGAAGACAGCACTATGGCAACGGCATCATTGAGGACGCTTTCGCCAAAGAGAAGGGCATACAGCTCAACATCGACCTGCAGTTCATGGAATATGGCAAGGACGGTCACTGACAAATAGAAAAATAGAGAGACATTCAAAAAGGTGCTGTTATTTCAATGTAATCAAAGAAA
Organism: Lanius collurio; assembly: GCA_020086605.1. Taxonomy (NCBI): domain Eukaryota; kingdom Metazoa; phylum Chordata; class Aves; order Passeriformes; family Laniidae; genus Lanius; species Lanius collurio. The sequence continues at coordinate 1,082,876 of JACBWW010000045.1, read as the reverse complement.
AAACATCCTTTTTAGAAAGCTGCCTTCCTGCACATCTGTGTGACTACTGCAATTGTGCCAGCTGCCCCTCGTGCTCCTTTTGATAGTCTTCCTTCTGATTTTTCAGATTTGGATTTGATTCATCATTACCCTCCTCCTTTTACTAAAACACATCCAGGCCTATTGAATCTTTTGCAGGCAGACATAAACAAACTCTGCTCTGAGCTTCCCAGGGTCTGAGCTCATGGGCTGAGGCCACAGTACCAGACTGGCATGAGCCACCCAGCTGTTGGGATGCCGCTAGCTCGGAGCGTCAGGGAGAGCCTTCCTCCACCTGCAGAAGACCAGAAGGAGCAGGATTGTCCACAATGAGGACAGCCTTTCCTTTCCATTCCCGATACTCTGAGAGAAATCCCTGGATTTAACACATTCCAAGTGCCAGCACAGACACATAACATTTTGGACTTGACTGGAAATAGCCAGGCATTGGCTCAAACCCCATGTGGGAGTTTCTGTGATTTACAGCCACATGGCAACGATCAGAGACCCCTCAAGCTCTTCTGTGATCCAGCAGCTCCAAGAAGATAATGGAAAGCAGCAAGTTTTGCATATCAGCCTCACGGGAACATCACAACATCCAAGGCAAGCAAGATGTACCACATGGTGCATCGGGCACAGATCAGGACGAGGGCTGAGCCAATTCCAATCAGCTTCCGTGAAAGTCTTTTCGAACAGCACTCAGGGCACACTGAAGGGGTTTAACCCATTTATGCATAGGGAAATACTCCATTTCTACCTGCAAAATCTTCTTGTTCCCATTTCAAGCCCAAAGAAAGGATGTGACACTGACAGCTCATCTGCAGCATTTCTAAGCATTAAAAGATTTCCAGCCGTGCTCAGCAAAGGGCAGGAGCAAAGAGAGGTCTTTTTGGGTCCTGTGTTTTTACATTAAGTGAGAATATGCAAGTAAACAGCTACCACATGCAAGCTGTCATGAACTAAATTCAATTTAGTTGGACAAGGCATTTTTCATAGTTTTGATTTATAAAGTGCATCAGTAAACCAAGATGTCACTACTGTCCTCAGTACTGCTCATTAAGGTGTCTCATTAATCTAATTTAAATTAGATTAGCCCCTGCCAAAATCCAACCAAACTGGAAGCAGTAGAAAATAGCTAAACTAACTAAAACTATCAATTGAACCTTCCCCACATTACACATCTTGTTCTGCAACAGCTGCTGGCACAGGGTGGCAGACACACAATGCCAAACCCCAACCAAGTCAAGAGAGAGGCTGACGAGGACTTCACTGCAAACAAAGATTCAGGAAAGCAGAGGTTTGGAAGCTGTATTACACATAACTGAAGAAATTTAAAAGGCACAGAGACAAATCTGACCTCTAAGAATGTCACAAATAAATTAAGGTCCAAAATTCAGAAGGAGGGAACTCTCAGGGTTTTAGATTTTCTTCCCCTCTGCCCCACAGCTCAAAGCACACCAAAATGTAGGGAAAGCATGTAACATACCTGGGTCAGTGGCTGACACAATGGCCCCAAACAGGAGGCAGTCAGTGAAGTAGAAATCTCCCCCAAGCTGCCCAGTGACTTTCATCAGCGCCACACAGCCGTACACGACAGAGCTGGGGATCAAAAGAGGCAGTTACACATCTCTGCTATGCATCAAAACAACATTCATATGGGTTTGATTTCCCTGAATTTGCCAGATTAAACCTATCCAAATGCCAGAACAACAAAGAACTGCATGGGATGGGCTGAGCCTGGTGAAAACCTATGGCCATGATCTTGGGGGTGAGTGCTGAACCACACACACCAAAGCACCCTCTGAACCAGAACACAAACATGGTGCCAGCAGGGAACTGTGAGCAGAACTCCTCCAGGAGCACAACATGGCTAAAGAAAAGCAGCAGCCAGGCTTATGGGGTTGCACAATCACTTTGCAGTGCTGCACATTAACACAGTTCAGTGAGATGACATTGAACTGATTCTGAAATGGCCAAAACTTTCAGTGAGGAGCAGATAATGCAGATGCCGAGTTTGCTTGAGTCCACTGGAAAACATCCTGTGCCAGCCTGTGTGCTACTATCCAGAGTGGGAATCATCCAGCTCCCTCTGCACAGAGGGATAAATAATTTGAGACACATCTGTGCTCACTAGCCTTTATGATCCTGCCCTCTACTCTTGTGTCTCAAGTTTATGAGGGCTTATGCTTTCACTAATTTGAAATTGCTGATTTTTTAAGACAATCTTCAGAGAAGTGTGAATTTTTTCTTGCCATGAGTAACTATTCTCATGGAATGCTGAGATGCTGAGAGAACACTTTGCAATTAGACAGCAACCACCCTGTTCATACAGCAGAAGTTTGGGCAGTAAGTAGTATTATTTGCTGCTGCTGAGCAGAAGAAGCAGAGCCTGTGTGACCTTTCAGAGCTGGGATTAGCAGCTTCAGCTCCAGGCTCAGAGCACTTCTCCCAAGCACAGCTCAAAACCCTGTGGAAGAACCAGACCAGCTCCATCTACTCACCCAATCACCAGGCAGGAAATGGCAGTGCCAAGGAAAGCATATGCCAGGATGGATCCCAAGTTTCTAAAGAAATGCCTCTAGCAGGAGAAAAAAAACAAAAACTGAATTACATTTTGCTAACATTTTATTTCAAGCCCACACAGGCACCCACACAGTGTCTAAAGCAACCTGGACCCAGCTCAGACACCACAAACTGGACAGACACAGGGTGCCCAGCACAGCACAGCACCAGACCAGCAGTTAATGCAGCATTAATAAACATGAATGTACCACTTTCTCATACCCGTGCATTTAATAAGGTGCTACTCCAAGTCCTGGGAACTGATTTCCTAACCCAGCAGCACTCCTCCTTCCTTCTCACACAAGCTAAACTGCATCATTCTCCTCTCCTTCCAAGTCAGCATTTCAGAGAGGTGCTGGTTTCTAAAATGTTCCCACACTCCTATGTGCTTGGAAAGGGATGGCTGAAATGGCCTGGCTGACCTCAAAACCCCTGCTGGAAATGGCTGAAGTTGCTGACCCTTCCCGAGGCAGACGAGAATGACAGGGGACTCTCAGTTTTGCTTCCCACAATCCCACATTTGCTGGGGAAAACCATACCCACCCCTGCAGCCTCAGCCTGCTGAGCAAGCATTAAAGCACTTGCAAGTATTAAAAATTCTCTGGAGGCAAAGGAACTAAAAACATCGTCACTGTAACAGCACGTACCCTTTTCAAGCTGTAGCCTGCATAAAATATAATGGGAGGAAGCAAAATGTTGAAGAATACTTCAGGATCAAAAGTCACCTATTAAGAAGAAAAAAAAAAACCAACAAAAAACCAGTAAATAATTTGTTAAAACTTTGCAAGACAAAACACAAATAAGAACATAATATATGGAGAAAGCCCTGTACCCCCATCACACAAATCTTGTTGGGACAATGCTGACAAGGTATCTGGGAACTTTTGGAGACAAATCCCAGAGTCTAACAAATTAAGATGTGCTAAAACTAGAGTTTCATTACTTTGTGTTCAACATATAAATTACTACTCATCACAATCACAAGTTAAAAAATCAAAATAAAAACACTTAATCCAGCAGATCCAGGATCCATCCCTATGGAAGGAGTGGGAAGCACCACCCACCTCTCCATCACTGCCTCCATTACCTTTCTCAGCATCTCATTATCCTGGACGTTGTTGAGCTCCTGGGCACTGATTTCCCCCTTCAGGGTGTACTCATAGTACTTCCCACTGACGTTCACAAGCAGCGTGGCAGGGCTGGTCTGCACTTGGCAGCTCAGGGTCACGTTGTTGACGTCGCTGGGGACGTGGATGCCGTAGCGCAGGACCACACCAACCAGGACACCTGGGGAGGGACACGGGTCTGTGAGACAGAATGATCCCTCTGAGCACCAGGATGCAGCACCAGGATCCTGACTGTCTGCTCAGCTGCTGAGCACAACCACCAACCCAAAAACTGCCTGTGTGAACTGAAACATCCTCATCTCCTGTGAGCCAGGCAAATACTCTGTGCCCATGGTGAGGTTCTAACACAGACATGGACAAGTCCTGAAGGATTCGAACCACCCAGCAATCAGTCAGACCCTCACTCCAGTGCAGCAAACAGCCAACATCGAGGGCACACTAGGTTTTTTAGGGTGAGCACTTCGCACTGCTGGGCCAGGTGCTGCTCACACATGGCTGAACATGCCCTTGGCACCTTGAAACCTGACATTGATACATTAAACCCTTCATTTTGGCAGGGATTAAAGATGATACCCAGCAACCACTCTGAACACTTTGAAGCTGGCAAGCATCCCTTCCTAAGGTGCTGCAACACCATATAGCCTCCTCCCAGGCCTTCCTGTTTTTATAAAACCACATTTTAAAATACAAACATAAAAACATAAAATGCTGTTTCCCAGTCCATGCTGACCACCCAGACCTACTTCTTGCCCCTGCGAACTCCAGCCCTGCACCACAAGCAGCAGCCCCAGGGCAGTCCCATGAGGCAACTCTGCCTCCAGCTCATCTGCTAAGTAGGGGCATTTTGGGGTTAATTTGCAAGTCAGCAATTTACAAGGCATTTTTCTTTTGTTGTCTGAGGTCTCAAACCCAGATACAAGTGTGTTGAATGCTCTCCTGGCAGAGTGTTTTGACATCTGCAGGCTGGGGAAGAGGGGTGTCCCACAAGACACCTTTCCACATAGCCTTCAGCACAAAAGAGCTTGGAAACTCCTTGATTAAGGTGGCCCCAAGCTGCCACGGAAATCCTGGATCTTAACCCCATCTCTGAACCACATATTTATGAAAAGCTTTCAGACACGTGGGAACTAAACACAGACCGCAACGCTCTGAAGGCTTCTCCATTTGCCTCCCAGGACACTCCTGCTTCCTTACTGCTGCCTTAATTAAGACCTTGCTCTGTGCTTTCCTACAGGCAGGGCACAACCCCGACTGAGGGGAACACCCAACTCTTCCTGTGCCACCACCTCTCGGAGCAGAGCCCGGGCAGGACACTGTGGGGCCCCAGCTCATCCAGCATCTCCTGCAGCCACTTCCTCATCTGCCACCCACTCTCTGACTTCTCCTCCCTTGGCCACAGTTTTTCCAAGACAAGATTCACTATTTTTACTGATGGTCAGGTGAGAAGCCCCCCCCTCCTGTCCCAGGGAGAGCTACACAGCAGGGCAACCAGAGCACACACCCAGGCCATGAGGAGAGGCAGAGGAGGTAACTGCACACAGAGTCATCACTGCTGACCCACCACACCACAGCTCAGGGACTGGACCTGACCTCGGTCTAATACAGCACTTTGCAGCACAGGTGAGCTAAAAGGCTACCAATGCTTTCAAGCCATGCACCATCACGCAGGTGCTCACCACTTTGGGCTTTATCCTGCCCTGAATCACCCCAACAGTCACAGAACAGTTCCCTCTGGGCACAGCCAGGCACAATCAGCTCCAGCAAATAGAGTTCAGGGCATGTCACACCCTGCAGAGCAGCTGAGATCTGCTTTTACACCACCTGATGGTGTAAAAGCAGATCACTTAGAGGGGACACCAAAAGGAATTCTTTAGCTTACTTTTCTGCCAGCCTCTGTTCCTGTGATCTTCCACTGCTCCAGAAATAAAAGTATAGAATGAAAGCAAGTACGTCAAGCACATCAAGGTACCACAGCATGTATTTACATGAGCATGTGGCAGTGGTTGCATGGCACCACAGCAGTGGGACAAAACATCCTATTTTCCTTTCACCCAGATAACAATCCCAGAGGTACCACGGGAAACAACCAAAACCCTACACTGGGATAAAAAGAGTTTCAAAGCGTTATTTACATCTGCTTATGGCTATTAAGCTACACCACACCTTGCAGCCCTCCAGAACTATCTGGGGTGACTTCTAAAAAGTTTCTTCTTAAAAACAAAGTTGATTTCAGAGGTTCATGCAGGAATCAGATACAAGCAGCTACCTTCCCTTGCTCAGATGGAAGGAAACCCACCCAGCAACCCCTTTAACAGGTGGGCTCAGCTCTGTGAGATGAGAGGCCCCACAGGAGGAAGGAGGGACAGACACAAGGAGTCACTGCTGTGAATTCAGAAGGGATCGTGACTCACCTGCCTCTCCATTCTTAATCCCTGTCCCAAGGCAGTGCTACATCTGATAGCACCCTCTGCCATCTCCTTATCCGGGCAGCTGCTCCCGGCCCTGGGCGCCAGCCGTGCTCCAGACAGGGCCAAATTCCCATTCTGGCCAGGAATGGGGTAAGGGAAAAGGGACAGTTAACCTACAATATCTGCCAAGGACCCCTGTTTGGAAGTCACAAAGTCAGACTTTTTGTATTGCTCAGTAATAGGCTGCCTGGGAGGCTGCTGGAGCTCCCCAGACCAGGTGGGGAAAGACACCCACGTCAAACACACAAATGCACAAATTGCTCCTGGGCACTGAGTGTGACCCTGCCAGCAGCTCCCAACACAGAGACACTGTCAGAGTCACCTGCAGGGAAAGCATCCTGCTGCTCTGCTGGAAACCAATTATTCCACCAACATTAAACAGCCCCACCAGCAGCCCCTCTGCTCCACAGTGGATCTGATCCTTCCCAGCCAACAAGGCTCACTGGAAGCACTTGGGACAAACCAGACAAGGTTTTCCAGACACCAAGTTCAGTCCTGAGCTCAGGCTCCCTGGACCAAGCCCTGGGGACTGTGTAGGTGCTCCTGGTTCCAAGAGGCTCGTAGGAAATGCTTCAGACTCTCTTGGAACTCACAGGGCTGCCCCAGCAGCAACCTGTGAGCCAGTATTGACATGCTTTTGCAGCCAGAAGTTTTACAAAACTGAGCCCTGGGAGGGAGCTGAGCTGAGCAGAGGTAACCCAACACCAGGGAAGCTGCTAGCCAAAAGCTGCAAGGAGTTGAGAAGCTGAAAGCAAAGCCAGCAAATTAATTGAGTTCTTTTATGCAAAGTGCAAGAGATTATTTTCATTGCATTTCTCCTGACTTCATTAAAAAGAACGAAAGCCCATGGGCTTTTTTTTAAGGTGTTGTTGAACATTTCCGAGGTAATGGTTTAAATGAAGACTAATATATTACCAAACCCAGCACTTAAAAACAATGGAAGCAGACAGGATCCCCAGGCAAGCATTAATCTGGACACCAAAAGGAAAGAAAAATGTAGCAACTGAAGACATCCTGACAACAAGCAGTTTAGACACACACAATCCAGGGACCAAGTGGGAACAAGTACAAGGAAATTAAACTTCTAGAGAAGCTCCTGCACATCCACCATCAGACTCTGAGAAGAACTGAAAAAATTGTTAAATTAATTATCCTAAATGCTGAGTACCTCAGATGTGGGAACCTCATTTTAAACACTGGAATGAAGCTTAAGGGCTACTAAGCAACTCTTGTCTATCACTGTGAAATTACTCCAGCCCCTGTCCAGCTCTTGAACATCAACTATGAGCTGACAATGTGATTTGCAAGACAGAAACCCACATGGAACAAGAGCTTCTAACTTCCAGTAAAAACAAAGACAACAAGGAAACTGATGTGTTTTGCCGAAAGAGATATATGCAAAAGTTTTGACTTAGTTATTGTTGGTTTTTTTTTTTTTAAACAGAAAAGGACAAACTTTTGCAAATTGCTTCTCTTGCTCAGATTTCAAGGTCTGTTTTGCAGCCCTTCCATGTTTTCAGTGAACTTCCTTGGGACTAAAAACATTGCAGGGAGGCAGGGACAGTGATACCTGCTTTCTTCCCTGCAGATTTTAAGTTGCCACTGTAAAACGACAGCATTTCACCAGTCATTGGGAATTACACATCCCTTTTCCTACAGCAGCTGCCACTTCCTGAGAAGCAAATGCCAAAATCCTTGATACCAGGGAAAACTTGGGATTTTCTGCATGATGAGACAGGTGACATTACTGATTTCACAGCAATTCTCTAAGCACAGTCTGCAGAAGAGCAGACAGAAAAGGTGCATTTTATGGATCAGCAGGAGACTGAAACGACCCAAGTTGTGCTCTGAGAAAAAAGTGAGCACTCAGGTAGGTCAGGGAGAAAGGAGAAACAAGAGGAAGAAAGCTCCAGGAGAAGAAGAACAAGGTTAAAGGCAAGTGTGAAAGCATGAAAAGAACAGAAAGTCACATGTCAGGAGCTCTAGAGCAGCAAGAGAGAGAAGACCTTCCATGCTGGAAGCATGTCCTCCCACAGCACAGATCCTGTCCCAGGAGGTGACCATCCATGCCCTGGACAGGAGGCCAGAAACATCTGAACCCCCTGAGTGGTGGCTGGAAGGAATCTGAAAATGCAGAGCAGTATTTTGTGCCCCTGAAAAAGCAGACCAGTATTTCATGCCTCCGGGCTGATGCAATTGTCTCCACCCCTTCATTTAAAGGATACTTCCAATTAACTGAAACTTGGGATCACAAAAGCCAGTGGCCCAAACAGGTCAAACCACAGCCTTCAGATCAAAGCTTTCTGCTGGGTGGGGGATTTGGCCATGTCTGACTCTGTAACACATCACCCCCAGCCAGCAAGGGCCACACAGAGGACAGACACTAACTACAGCACGCAGCAGGAGATACCTACTCAATCCTAAATTCAACAGATCTTCCCCAGATATGGATCCAAGGCCATGTAAATCACTTCTCCAGCACAGCTCCCAGCCCTATTTCAGCTGAACTCGAAGTCATGCCAGATAACCCAGGGACAGCCATATACGGCCCCTGCATACGGTGGTTGAGGCCACTTCACGAGGCCATGTCACCTCAGTAAATCACAGGCCACCACTAATACCCAAATGTCTATAGACTCACTCCACCGACCCACAGCCTTGCTCCACTTCCTGTGGGAATACACATGGGGCTCCTCTCCAAGAGGTCCTGTCACAGCAGGAGGAGGAACTCTAAAGGTAGGAGCTTGTGCACACAGGTCACCAGGCAGCAGGATGGAAGGCTGACGGCTCTGCAGGTCCCTGAGCGTGGCAAAAGATGGGAGAATCCCCCAAATGGCCTCTCCACTCTTCTTGGACAGCTTCTGGAAATCTGGATGCTCTAAACACAGGGTGGAAACACAGCCTCTGGCCCCAGCATGTGAAATCACAGAATGATTTGGATTGGAAGGGGACCACGATGATCATCCAGTTCCAATCTCCCTGCCATGGGCAGAGACACCTTCCACTAGACTAGGTAGCTCAGAGCACCATCTAGCCTGGGATGTGCTGCCCCAAGTCCCACTCTCAAGCCTGGAGCAGATAAGTGAGACCTATCAATGCTCAGTGATGTGGTAGCTCATGACCCCATCAGCTTCACCCTGTGAGGCCGTCTGGAAAAACCCAACCAGTTCCTCACTACCAGAGATTTGGGAGTAACTCTGTCCTCGAGAGCCCTCCATATCTAGGGTTTGGAAAACAATCAACCCTCCCTCCAGCAACACCCAGATAAGGCTCAGCACAGGACACACCAGGACGGGGCTGTCCCGGTGACACAACAGTGTCCAGCTGCACCCACGAGGGGATGTGTCGTGTCCCCCCGCCCACCAAACAAGCCCTGTAGCAGACCCTCGGGCAGGGGCCACCAGGCACTGACCGAAAGAACGGTGCGCTGCTGGTCCCCAGCCGGTGCTGCCGTGGGAGTGGCCGATCGGGCAAGCACCCAGCCCCGCGGATGGCCCAGCGCACAGTCGGGACTGGTCGGAATGGGGCTCCCAGTGCTCGGGGCAACTCCCGCACGGGTCTCCCAGGGAACGGGTGCGCGGGGCGGGAGGTGCCCGCGGGGGCGAGGTGCCGCTCACCGTAGATCATGGCCAGCCCGGTCTCGTGGAGGAAGCGAGCGCGGCGGTGCTTGAAGAGCCAGATGGTGAGGATGGTGAGAGTGAGCAGCAGGATGAAGACGAGGAGGTTGGCGCTGTCCTGACGGTGACTCTCCTCCGCCGCCTTTTCGGACACGATCTCCTCCTCCAGCGCCCCGGGATGCGCCACCTCGGCGCCCGCCGCCCCCCGCGCCCACAGCCCCGCGGCCACCGCCAGCACCAGCCCCGGCACCGCCATCGCCCCGGCACCGGCCCGGCCCCGCCGCCACCAGGAAGCGGCTCTGGGCGCAGGCGCTGGGGGCGGGAACAGAGCGGGGAGCCCGGATAGGGACGGGCCGGCAGCGACGGAGCGGGGAGAGGGGGGGACGGGAAGCGGGGGTCGGGGACGCGGGTGGCCGTTGGCAGCTCGTAAGGAGAGGTTTGCGAGGGAAAGGCGTGCCAGGGACTGCCGGGGGGCTGCGATGAGCCCTTGGGAAGCTGGGACGTGTCCTAGGGAACGTGATGCGGGGGACAAAGAAGTGCGCAAGAAGGGGGTAGGTGATCAGAGTTCAAGGGGGTTTGCAAGAGGGGACAGAAGTCCTCAGACAGACTGGGTTCAAGGTGGTTTAGCGCAGCCGCGCACAGCAGTGGGTGTTGTGCGCGGGGTGCTTTGGAGGGATGTCCTACAGGACACGCCTCGGCCCGGGCTCACGGGGTCCAGGGGGAGCTTGGAGGGTGGTCGTGCCTTCATACCGTGCCAAGGCATGTGGATGGTGCCAAGAGCTGCCGTCAGCCCCGAAGTGGGATCAGGGTAAACTTCCCACCTTGGTTACGAAGAAGTAGGGGCGATGTGTGGAGCCGGTGGGGCAAGGGCTGTAATAAATGCCAGTTACTTTAAAGGTGACTTGTAGGAAATGTCCTCAAAGAATTGCCTTTGTGCCTTAGAGGCATGGAAGACCCAGGACGCTTAGCTGTGTGGGACCCTGGTGTTTCTTTGCTTTGCCCCAAGCCTGACTTGGCCCTGCACACGTGCTGTGTGCATCCCTTTACCCCGTCTTATCTTGCACCGGTTTCTCAAGCTTTGAGGTTAAACAGGTGGAAAGCGGGAATTAAGTCGGGCACCATTGGCCCTACGCTCTCTTTTCGGCTGGAAGGGATCCAGCCTGGCTCGGTAGAAAGAACGGCGACGGTTCGGGGGATAATGGCCCCCTTCTCCCTCAGCCGCCCCCCAAAACCGCTCCCAGGGTCCACTCGCCCCCTCGCATTTTATCACTGGCCCCGCGTAGGAAAGCGGGGTGGCCACGCCCCCTGCCGCTGAAGCCACGCCTCCTCCGCACGCCCCGCGCTGCTCGGGTGCGGCCGGGTCCCGCCCCCTTCGTGACATCATCATTGCGCGCCGGGACGCCCTGGCGGCGGCAGGCGGCTATGGCGGCCGGGTCGGTGTGGAAGGGGCTGGTGGGGCTCGGCCTGTTCGCCCTGGCACACGCGGCCTTTTCAGCGGCGCAGCGTGAGTCACTGTCGGGGCTGCTGGCTAGGGCGCCCTGGGGCACCGGCACCCCCGTGCGGCCGTCGGGGAGCTCCCGGGGTGGGGGCCAGGCCGGACCGGCATCATCATCGTCCTCATCCGCGAGCCCGCCGGCGGGGGCGGCCCTGTCCTTGCGGGCCGGGCTGCGGGGGGAGCGGAGGTTCCGGAAGGAGCGCGGGGCTCGCCCCATGCGGGCGCCGCAGCAGCCGGGAAGGGAGGGGAAAAAGGAAGGGTGGGAAGAGGGAGCTGCCACCCGGAGGGTCGCGGCTTTATCCTGGCTTGTGCCATCCCGCTGCCTCCCCTCCCTACGGTTCGCCTCCCTCCCGGCTGCTTGGTGTAGGGCCAGCCGTGCTCCGGAGTGGCGGAGCCTCACAGCGGCACCAGGGGCGGCCCAGCTGCCCGGGGAGGGTCGGGGCTGACACGTTTCTCGGAGCTACAGCCGCTCTGGGGGTTTTATGTTGACGGGCTATTTATTTGTACACACGGAGTGTTTGATGCGTGCGTGTGTTTCTGTTTTGTAGATCGTTCTTACATGAGGTTGACAGAAAAGGAAGATGAAACGTTGCCCATAGATGTAAGTTTTTGCAGTGTTTGAAAGGTGTAACCGTGGGGTGGTTTAGTATCTCAATTGCTTCCTTTTAATGTGCTAGGCAAGCATTAAGGGTAAAGTAGTTTTTAAGTTGCACTTTCATCAGAGTTCCCACTGTCCAAAAGAACTACACTTTCCATCCCAACTTCCTGAGTGTGTTGTAGTTGTCAGTGAAATCAAACCTCAGGTCCAGACCTCCCTCTTCTTTAGAACTAACCTGGAGCATCTTGTCCAGGATTCCCTGAACACAGCTCAGAGAGCTTTTGCATCCATCACCTCCTTTGCAGCATAAACATCCTGCACCCTCTGGCTCTGTTTGGTAGACATATGTTTATCCAGTGTGACTGTGTGCCTGTTTGATCCCAGCACAACTTGCTTCAGGAAGGGGGATTTTATTTACGTTATTTGCTTGCTTTTCAAATTTCCACTTCAGTTATCTGTTCCCTTTCTCCTTAATCAGAAGGGTGGGGAGATCAGGTGCCAGGAGAGCCAGGCATGGCGCCTAGCCCAGGGCTCCACAGTGTGTTCCTGGCAGGAGTTTGGATCCTGGAGCGCACAGGAACACAGTGTTTGGTCTTGGGCTCTTGCTGAGGAGCCGTGTGAGTCGATTCAGTTGGTGCAACCCAGACTCGTGCTGGGGCGGCTGCAGCTCTGCCAGAGTTTGGCTGTGCAAATAGGAGGGATTTGTAGTTCTCCCATGCCTCAGCTTCCCCGCTGCTGGATTGCCCACCTCTGTTGGCTGTCAGTGGATGAAAAGCACAGTGCAGAATGCTCAGTGATGTGTGTGTTGCACTGTGCTCCTTCTGTTGCAGATAGTCCTGCAGACTCTGCTGGCCTTCGCAGTCACCTGCTATGGGATAGCACACATTGCAGGAGAATTTAAAGACATGGATGCCACTTCAGAACTCAAAAATAAGTATGTTTTATTTCTTCTTTTTGTATGCACCGGTATCTGCTTCTCTGTACAAACTGCACCCAAAAAAACTCATCTTTAGCTCAGGCCTTCAATGCATGTTGTAGGCAGTGGCCTGAGGGGAACAGCCACACTTGGGAAAGCCAACAATGTCTTGAGTTTTAGGGAGAGTTGGATAACAGGCAGAAATTAAATAAACTTCTTGCTTTTCCTCATCCGAAATCCTGCTGTGCTAAGTTGGTAAAGGAATGAAATGTGCTCGTAGGAAGTAGAGCTCAGGAATCACCACCTGTTGTCTTGACATGATCTCAGACTGCAGGGCCTGGCTCACATTGCTTGTGTTTGCTTCCTCATGAGAATCTGAGTCACTTGCATCTCACACAGTATATTCCAGGCAGGACACATGAAAGACTTTAAGAAAATAAGGGATTTTGGATCAACATTTTGAAGAGGATAGTTGGTTAGAGCATGCCAAGGTCTAGGTTCAACTGCTGTATGAACCATTCACTTCAGAGTTGGACTCAATAATCCTTGTAGGTCCCTTCCAGCTCAGAATATTCTGTGATTCCGATAGGAAGTCAGATGGGCAGACATTGCCTCTCTGGCCATTTCCAAAACCACAGGGAAGTATGGAAAGTGACATAATTGTATTTCAGAGTGTTCACTAGAGCCTTTAGCTTGAGGCACCCAGGGGGATGGAAAGCTGAATGTGGTCAAGGTGTTAACACAAGTGACAGCTGAACTAAGGCTGGCACATGGTGTGTCTGCAGGCAGCATCCACAGGCTGCCCCTGAGCTCAAGGAAGAAAGGGGAAGTTTGTGATGTGGACATGTTGTGGTCTTTTTCACAACTGGCTGTGTATTTCCTCAGTGTTTTAGTTTAGGAAACTTAAAAGCAAGCAAGAGTTTTGGATTGAAAACTTGTATTTCTGTGTCTAAAGTCAATATGTCCCAGACTGACTGTTCTAAACTCCCTGCTCTGAGAGAGTATTAACCATGGCTTTTTACATTTATTTTGAAGGACATTTGACACATTAAGGAACCATCCATCTTTTTATGTATTTAATCATCGTGGTAGAGTATTGTTCCAGTCCCCAGACACAGTGAATTCTTCTTCAAACCAAGATGCTTTGTCATCCAGCTCGGCACTGAAATTTCGAAAACTTGAACCTCTGCGCCGCTAAGACTTTTACAGATGATAACCCAGGACACTGAGATGTAATATTCAAGTCGGGGATGTAAACACTTTTTTAATTTCTGGAGCAGTATTTATATTGATCTTCCAGACTTTATAAAGTATATATATATATAAATATATATATATAAACTAATGACCTTCTTTTACACTGTTAATGAGAATGACCGAATTGTAGATTGGCAGTGCAGTGTAAATTCTACAGTCATGCTGTGAAACACTGATCTTCAAAGTTTCAGATATTAAAATGAATTGCAGCTCACTTAACTTCAGTTAAAACAAAAAGCAAGCTAGTTTTTCCTGCAATTAATGTTCTTTGACAGGAGGGAATGTTTGAGTGTATTTATTTTCTCAGTTCGCTTGCACTACAGTCTATGGACCCCCTCAGAAATGCTGTGTGCACTGCATCACTGAACAGCAGGAAAAGGGGCAGCACCTGATCCTAGAATGCCTGTGGGACACCAGCACGGTGTGGCAGGGGAAGTCAAAAAGATTGCTTTCATTTTTATTTTTTTACAGTGCTGAAAAACAGTTGTGTGAAGGGTTATTCTTTTTTCCCTGTTTTGTATTACCATGTTATTTCCTCGTTGCCCTCCCACGTTTCATGTAAGTTGCCCCAGGTTGCCTGGGCTGTGGTTGTGCATTGGTGCTTGTGTAGGGGGGGCAGTTCACGTAGATAATCTGCCACACTCCATGTTCACCCCCTGGGTCCATGTTCTCCAGCTGTGAACTGAGGAATGTTGAACGTGGTGTTGGCACCAGGTACAACCTCCAAGTCATCTTCATATTCAAGTATCAGTAAGAACTATCCCTTCTGTCAGTGATCCAGGGGTAGGGTCCAGCAGCTTGCTCTGTTTGCTGGCACTAATACAGGACAACTACCCCTTTGCTGCCAACAGAGCCTTTCACTTTGATTTTTTTCCAGCTGAGCCCTTCATTGATTTAAGATTATTGTCTTGATCTCATGTATTAGAACTGATCATACTGTCCTTAATTCTTACTTTTGTCTAAATTCTTATCTCCCCTCAGGGGCTGAATCAATGCTAAAATCTCTCTTGGTCTGGTATTTCACCTCCCTGATGCAGCAAAGGGAGGGTAGGTCAAGATACTGGTGAGGCCAGCAAGAATTTTGCTTGGTTTGAGGATGTTTTGCTGGCACAGTGGAAACTCAGCCTTTTGTCCTGGCATCTGTTGAGTTGTGTTTGGGTTTGTTTTTGAACTACTACGAACTGTCAAAGGCAAAAAGCTTGGCAAAAATACTGTGTAAACCGAAGCCTCTTTTTCTAGCTCTGCCCATCCTATGGAGTGGGTGCCCCAGTGCTCGAGCAATATCCGTGGCTGCTGCTCTACAATCACTCTTAAGCATCTGGGTTTGATTAGAAAGGGTTACTCTGCCAACTGAAAGCATCTGAGCTGCAGGATTAGTTCCTAAAGTGTCCTGGTTCCCCTCTTGCTGGTGTCGCAAATCAACTCCTGCCAGCACCAAAGGCCTTGGAAATAGTATTGGGTCATCTCTCCATTGTGGACAGAGCTGTTCCCTTGGGGAATAGGGCTGCTGTGTGGCAGCTGCTGCACAGAGGGGAGGCTGAACATGGGCTAGGTGACCTTGTGGGGCAGAGGAGAGACAGAATTAGCAGAGGGAGGGAGAAGCACAGCAGGAGCTCAGTAACCACTGTAGTAGATTGGGTCCTGCAGCCGTGGTTGCACTGAGCCCTTTGCAGAGGGTCTTAGAGCAGAGCTGCTCGCACGGAACATCTGAGAAGCCCCATTTGTGCTGCTGGAAGGCTACATGGTCCTGCCTATGGCGAGAGGTGCTGCTGTGGGACAGGGAGGTGGAGAATGTCACCTGCTGCTCAGAGCAGGTCCTGCTGGGAGCACCCTGCAGCTGTGTCAGGGCCCTTCTCGTGAGGAGTAGCCTCACTCTGCAGCAGCAACGGTTCTATCACAAAGCTGTACAAATTATTTTTTCTTATTGATCTCACAATGTCAAATAAAAATTGATATCCTTAAAGTGTTTGTTTGTTTATTTCTGACCCTTCTGGAGCCTGCTGCAGCAAATCCCTGGTCAATGGCTATTTAAAAGTGACTGCCCAGCACTGACATGAAGCAATTGCCTTAATTATGGAAGCTCTGTGTGAAAGTGCTGTCTGGCCTGGTGTTCATTACTGGGAGGTAAGATCAGTAAGGGGGATTAAAACAGCTGCAAGTAGCTGAGTAAAACATTTAGGAGGGAAGTATTACCAGCCTGGGGATCTGCCTGGCTTTAAGGCTCCTCATCATCCTCTCTGGCAGAGCTGACATATTTTCTGTCTTCAATTTAACCACAGTAAAGGCTTTTCTACCATGTGCTAATCCCCTGCCAGCCCACGGGACAGGCTCCTGCAAGGTCTGCTATTGCAACAGTCCTTGGGGGAAACACGCAGGCTCCTCCCGGGGCTGGTGATAGTTAAAATCCTGGACTTGAGCAACATCACTTTTCACTCCCTGCTCTGCTTTTCCACTGGGGGAGGTTGAAAAGTTAGCAATGCACTGGAGGAGTTTGCTCCACTACAGCATCCATAAGGATTGCACCAGAGAGAGCAACACTCACCCCTCCTCTGTCTTCTGTGCTGCTGCAGCTCTGCAGCACACAGCACAATGGGGTAAAATACCAATAAAATCGGTGTTCTGGGAAGGGGCACCTTAACCAGCTCCCAAAGCTACTTCGTGCTTACCTTGCAGTGTGGGGTTCTTTCACAGATGAGTTTCTCTTCTTCAAAAGCAAAGCAAGAGTTGAGCCAAGTGTTTCTTGAATTAGACTGGAGAGTTTCCAGCCTCACCCAATGCACATTTACACGCATCACATCTTGAATTGCTTTGGCTACAAGCCGTGATATTTCTACTACATTAAACATTAACATAAAAAATAGGTGGCAGTGATTTCCATTCACTGAAGTAGCAGGTTTAATCTGCATTAATCTCAAAAAATCACCTGGGCTTTTGAACTATTCTGAGAGCTCAGTGGGGAATTGCTAAGGAGGGCAGGAGTCATTTACACCCTTGTAGGAGAGGGGATGGGGACCATGGTTTGTGTCAGTCACTAGTGCAGCCCTTCCATGTGAGGCCAGAATGTAAATACAGCTGGCAGAAGTACTTATTCTAGAGGTCAGTATGGGCTGAACTGCATGCAGTACCATGTGTGGAAATAGCTCCTGGTCACACATCTGATGTGTCCTCTCCATGCGTCCCAGACAGAGCCATTGCGGCAGTCGGGTGCCAAGACCCATGTGCACTGTGCCCCACTGCTGCCCAAAGCTGCAGCACAGCTTTCTCAGGAAAGCTGGCAGCTAACAGCCCCTTCCAGGTACTCTGGAGCCCCCACACAGTTCCCCTCACTGGAGAAAGCAGAAAATGATGATTACTTCCTATTGATAATTTTTGGCTTCCTTATCACTTGCTTCCCACAGTTTGGATTCTCTCGCCCTTCACCACACTGCAGCAGATCTGCCCTTCTCCATCTCTGACACCTTCACCAAGGACATTAATTGTGGAGATATCCTCCAGCTGGATACAGGCCCCCCCCCAGGAGCGGCACCATTTCTGCTCCCTTTATAGGGCCACCTGCACCAAACGGCAGCAATTTTCCACCAGATGATTTGGGAAGGCTGAGGCTCACCCCACAGCATCCGGGGCCCTGGTGCTGCTCATAGGCTCCCTGTGGGAAGCCCCTCAGCCAGGCAGAGAAGCTCTACAGTTCCCTGCTGTCCTGGCCATGCTGTGCCAGGCTGGCAGACTGCCTGCAGAGGGGAAGGGAAAAGCAAGGCTATTTTGAATGTTAAACAAGCAGAAACGACTTTGGTACCAGCTTTCCACAGCCAGCACTAACAGCAAAGGCAAAACACTCCTTGGATTTGGCCTTGAGGTTCACCTTGAAGCCATAATCGCCAGGGGCAGAACCCTGGTGGAAATAAAATGATATTCTGGCAGGTAAAAGCCTTTTAATCAACCCCAGGTTGGTCTCAGTGACAAAATGCCATTTCAATACATTTTGGACTGCGACGAAAGCTACATCCTTAAAATGGCAGCTAATTAATTTTCCTGTCCTGCTAACTTAATCCTTTTTCCAGCCAAGAAAGGCAAATGGGAGTTCACAGAGCAGCGAGGCAGCCGGGAGCCTGGCAGCGCAAGCAGGAACACAAGCTCCAGGGCTCCTTGGCAGGGGCCCAGGCTGTGTGGTGTCACAGCTTCCCAGGCCATTTTAATAGGAAGGGAGATAGAAAAAAAAATTAAAAGGTGACATTTGGATTAGCAATGGTTCATCCTATGCCAGTGGTCCCAGGGAACCCAAAGCCCCCCATACAGAGATGTGGCTGTTTATTCCCAGTTCATAATCCCAGTGCTGCCAGGCAGAGCACCCAGCACTGGCAGTGCCCTCCCTGCCCAGACTGGTGCTGGCTGAACCAGTTTCCCCAGGATCTGCCAGAGGCAGGCTGTGCTGCAGGGGCACTTCACTTTGGATTTCAGAAAAAAAAAAAAAAAAAAAAAGAAAATATTCCCCTCCTCCCCCAAGGTAATTCTGCTGCGTATTTTAGAGCAGTTCAGGGCCAGCCACAAAATGCCAGTGCTGATGTCCTTGGAGCCCCAGGCTGCTCCAGAATCCCTTGTCCCTGCCCCAGGAGGTCTCTGCTGCAGTGCAGGATGCAGGAGGAGCATCCTGTGCGCACAGCAAATGCTGAAGAAGTGATTTATTCCCCATCCCAGATGTAGAAGTGCACAGAACAAGACACATCCCAAAGCAGTTTTGGAGCAGCCAGTTGGGCAGGCACTCCAAAGAGGGCCTTCTCTTCCCAACATCCACACCAAGCTGTCACTCCTTGGGCCATTACCGGTGCCTCCAAGGCACCCACAGGCCTGGGTGAGCCCCCAGCAAGGGCAATCCTAGGAAGGCACCACCTCCCCAGCACAATGCAAAGCACGTGGAGGAGAGAGAAGGGGCCAAATAATGCCCCCTCCTTGCCCAAGGCCATCATGCTGCTCTACAGCCTCCTGTCACACACAGATCTCTGCTGAGGGACCTTGGGGACGGCGGTACCATTTCAATGTCAAGTCACCACCACTCTGAAGCTGGAGCCAGCTCCTCCCTTCCATACCTATTTGAATACAGCAGCTTCAGATCACAAAGGAAAAACCACAGCAGAGCAAGGCCCATGTTCATCTCCCATGGGAGAGACCCACAGGATGCACCAGGGCTGGTTAAAAACCCCAGGTCTGCTGGTGGTCAAGCACAGCCATAGGCATGCTGCTGCCTTGGGTTGTCCTGGGCTGGCAGGGGGGACAACCATCTAAACAGCCTGAGCTGTCTCCCTGCATGGGAGCAGTGGCCAGGGGAGCTCTGCAAGGCACTCTCTTCTCTGCCTTTGCTTCTTGTGCTCAAGCAGCAACCACAGAGCTTGAAAGGGGCAGACCTGAGGCTCAACCCCACCACATTCCAGGAGCAGAGCAACAGGATGCTCCACAGAGATGAAGTGCAAGTTAAAACAGGAGCAGTGAAGTAAGGAGTGAGTCATGTCAGATGAGCTCCAGACAGAGCAGAGCACTCCATCAGCACAAAACCCTCTTGCAGGGCCCTGCACCAGACTCACACTGAGCACAGCACCGACCTCCCAAATTCACCACTGGTCAATTCCTCAGAGCAGCTCCCACCTCATGCCTCAGGATGAAAGCGGAAAGGCTTTCAGCCTCTTTCTGGTTTCCTATCATGACAGGAGCTGTCCCTTTAATCTCCTTACTTTCACAGTCCCCTTCTCCCTTCAACGGGGTGCAAGGCAGACCCTGGGAAGGAGAGCCTGTTTTATCTACATTCATAGGAATTCAGCTTTGACCACCTAAAACCCTGACAAATAACAGCTTTCAGCTGCCCCACGAGGTCAGAGCCTCCTCAGGGTCCTGATGTGTGAAGAAAAGCCGTCACCATCACCCCACCTATTCAGCAGCTGTTTCCCATCACAGTCTGGGCCATGACTCACCAGCAACTGCCTTTCCTGCGGGGAATTCACAGACAGTTCCCAGGAGTCGCTCTGACCCGGTTTCACCTGCTGGAAGCCGCAGGGGCTGCCGCTGCAGCAGCAGCTCGGTGAGAGCCTTCCCAGATCGCCGAGCCCCGGCATGTCCTGCCCACATCCAGCTCCCAGCGAGCCACTACATACAGGCACTCCTGCTCTCTGACAGAACTCCTGCGGGAGGGTTTGATGGATGTAATACACTTAAAACAGCCTCTTCCAGAACTCCCGAGTCCCCCACCGTCTCCTTTTCTACTAATGATCATCTTGGATAGCGGCTTCTAAGTACTGTGTGTGCAGAGGGAGGAGCCCTGAACCCATGGATGCCAGCGGCATTTCAAAATTCGCTTTCACTCAGCTCGGAAAGGTGCTGGAGCAGCTCGGGTCAGAAGCCAAAAGAGGCAGTACCACTACTAGTGCCTACAGGGTTGGGCAGCTTCTCTACAGCCCTCCTATCTTCCTTTCCAAGCTCCTGCTTTTTTTTTTTCTGGTCCCAGAAACACACTTCCAGCAAAAAGGCACCCACTGCAGCCACCTCTGTGTGGGAGCAGCAGGCAGCCTGCCCTGTCTCCATCTCACGCTGCTCCAGTGCCAGACCCAAGGTGGCAAATGGAAGAGCACAGGGAAAAAGGAACCCAATGACAAGAGCGCAGCAGCCAGTGTGTTGGTTTGTGGTGGGGTTGTCCACACCAGGGAAATAATTCAAGTGTGCAAGACCAAATCAGGCCACACATTTTATAATCATCTTTGCTAGTGACACACGGTATGACCTTGGGTAAGTCCCTCCATCCATCTTTAAAGACTCTCTCAGAGGAGAGCCACAAGACTTTAATTAGCCGCCCTAAAAGTGCTCGAGATAGTTTGTCTCTCTTCCAAAATAACCAACTGCAGATGAATTGGAAAAATCTTATTTTCAAATTCTGCAAGCAACTGGGATCCAGTCCGCTCTCAGATCAGTCACTTCAACAACATAATCAAAGTTAAATGAGCCAGCTGTGCATGAAGGGTTTTAATATGCTGTGCAGACTGGAAAACAGCTCAAAGAATCAATGTTATTTTTCCATGGCTAGGATGTCACTGTCGAGCAGCTGCATTATAATCATCTGCAATCAGCAAAATGCCTTTTTTTTTTAATCACTTTCTAGTCTTGGGGAACAGGGCTCATTTTTATTTCTGTCCTACTTAGGAAAGCACCCTTGATCCCTGAGACACCCGCTGCCTGAGACTGCCATGGGATCAGGCAGCCACTACAGCAGTGTGCTCTGACCAGACCTGTGGCTGCACAAACCCCAAATATTCCTATAGCTTCCTCAGCACTGAAAGTTGTGCCCAGACAGGAAGTGCTCACGCTGCTACCACCACCTCCAAAAACGGTAAGCGCGTTTCCAGAAACCCAGCAAAAATCAGTTCCAGTTACCTACTGTCACATATCAAAGACCTGAGATGGTTTCACAGCAGTCCCCCTCCCTGTGGAAAACCTAAGCACAGCCCAGCATCCTTCTCTGCAAGGGCCACCTCTGCACAAACACATTGGTCACAGCTGCCAGATAAAGCAAGGGGGGGGAAGTCTCCCAACCCCATCCTTTACAAAAGACTGAACCTCTCTTTGATATATTCTACATATTAAATATTTATAAATACAATTTAACATTAAAATATGCACCTACTCTGGAGTAAATTACAAGAAACAGGCTGACCGCACAAAAAGAGCTTTGCCCTAGTAACTACCAAAATGCTGTATAACTCTCTCCTCCTGTTCAACATCCTGCAGGGCTCTAAGTACTTTGTAAATGAGCACACACCACGGGGATCATTCCCAAAATGCTCTGTCCCTCCTACCAGCTGCTCAGCAGTGGCAAGTGGAGCACAGGGATACAGCAAATTGCCAGAGGTGTCCAATATTTTAAGGGACATTATATAAGACTGTTTGCATTAGAGGAGTGACAGTGACTGAGATGACAGCAAGCATATAAAAAACCAAGGATCCAGCTACTTCCATTGCAGCTGGAGCCAATCCAGGACTAGGAAATAGCCGTGAAATTCCCACTGCAGATGTGAAGATAAAACTTCCCCAAGATCTCAAAAAACCCCTATCTCCAGCAAAAATCTCATCAGAGGTTTCCATTCCACCGCCTTTCCCAGGTCAAACTACTCTTTTGGACTTCACTAAAAATTGTTTGAGAGCTTCAGCCCAAACTCAAAATCTGAAACAATATGCAGCTGCTTTGAGCACTTCCCAGCTCCTGGTAAAGGGCAATATGCCTTACATGGTACCAGCAGTCCCCATTGCTGGCAAAGCCATGTGGCTGAAGGCATGGGCAGCTCAGTTTTTCCTCTGCCTATAGAAATATCCTCCAGTATTTACCATGAGGCTGAACAAGTCTGTACAATTTAACTCCTTCCTTGGCACATCCATCCTCTGAACTCTGAGAAATCAGCTGCTCAAGGCACCAGATCTGTGCCAGCAGCCCTGAGAAGCATCTTGTACACCTTTAAACTGAAGGCTCTGACATGGAAGAGGTGAGGTTGAACCACCTCTCACAGCACACAAGCAGCAACTGCCTTTTCCACCAACTATTTCCACAGCCCCTGCCTGCACTTCCAGGTCCATGGACAACAACAGGGCTCCCCTGCCATGCTGCTTTTACCAAGAGATAAGACCACATCACAGACTCAGAGAAGAAAAACACCAATGCCAAAGCCAAGCCAACAGTCTACTTTCAGGGAGGAAACAAGAAGCCAGGTTGCAGCTCAACTGAATGGATAATTTCAGTCTTTGTTTAGTCTGCCTTCCTTGAAATAATTCCAAGATTCACATTTAGAATACAGCTTAATTCCTGCAGGCTACAAGATAAATCCAAAGGCATTCTTCTTCTCCTTTTCCACTTAGAATAGACTTCAACTTGTTTTTGCAGACCTGCAAGCAGCAGCTCCTTTTAAATCCAGTGACTTATAATATCCTTCCTTAAGATCTCTGCCAAACCTCCAGATTTGAAGTGTCTTTGGCCTTGTTTTCTCCTTAACTAGGTCGCACACTCTCAAGACAAGCACTCTCAAGTCCATTTGCTAAAGGTGTGATATTGCCATGTTGCTGGTATGAAACACTGTAATTGAGCTTTATAGGTTTTTTTAACAGTTTGGTTCTGTTAGATAATGTATTACTTGTATTTTTCCATCAGAAGTTTCTTAGTAGATACTAAAAAACAGACCAAAAGAAATCAAACTCAACAGCCTACGCTGCTACCATTTCAGCCAGGCAGTTTAGAGGAAGAACCTGGAGAAAATTACCAGATGAAAAAAAAAACACCTAAAAAATAGGTTTGGGGGTATTTTTACAGTTTCTGCAAAGGAAGACATACAATTGCTTGACCACAGCACAGTAACAGCCTCTGCAGCTGCTATTTTGGAAGACGACAATCACTCTTTGATGCTGGTTAAACCTAGCCAGGAATACACATGCCCACCATAAATGCACTGTGCCCCCAAACTGACAACAGCAGCATCCAACAGACACCTGCCATAGTGATGGGCCTGGGAGCTACATGGCTTATGAGGAAAAACCCTTGATGTCTACAAGGAAAAAAAGAAAGATAACACACAGGAGGCTTAGATAAGAGAGGGTCAGAAAATGGGCGCAGCAGAACTCACACAGGTCTCCAGACTCCAAAGCACCTCACAACCCTTCTACCCAAGGAAGGCAAGTGCTAAATTTGTTAATCCAGATTGTTAAACAGTGCTCCTTTTACAGGAAACAGAGTCATATTTCTTCCCTACTTCCCAACATTCAACTGTGCCACATTATTTCAACCTTACATAAATAAGGGCTCAAAAATGTAAGTTTGAGCAAAGCACCAATGGGTTCCAATTCCAGGATGCCTCAGTGGACCCATCCTCTCTTGAGCCCCTGCCAAGGGACACTCCTGCTGCAAGAGGCTCACCCGACACACAGGTCACAGTCCTGTGATGAAGCTCTTGCTGATGGGCCATGGTCCGTACCACGAAAGGCAAGGCCTGACACCAGTGTGGCACTCCAGGCTGCCCCTGAAGTGCCACCACAGCTTGGGACTGTGTTTGTTCAAGGCATGTCCCACCCACCACGTCCAGCACTGGGGTCTGGCTCACAAGGAATTCTCTTCATTAAGAATCTTCTTAAACCAGCTGTGGAACATTTTCTGCTTCCCAAATGAGCCATGTCCATGTTGTGCTCCATGTGGAATTCAGGGCTGTGTGTGCTCTTCATCAATTGCTGTTGCCCCTTTTTCTTCATCTCTGCACTGACACAATCCCTGAGGACACCTTCTTTCCTATTGAAGACTCAAGTCCAGTTCACTATATGGCTTCTGCTGCTCTAATCTTCTAACCCAAATTCAATCCATTCAGGTAAGAAAATGGTAAGGTAAGGGAAAATTCTCTCTGCTTGCACTTGAATAGTATTTTGTAGCTTCTGAGGTACAAGATTCCAAACGAGTGAATCAAAGTTACCAGCTCCCTGCAGCTGCTTTGGCAGCCAACTGCATCCCACCAAAAGAGCAGATTTACAAACTAACAAGGTCACTAGTTAAAAATTTGATCCCTGCTCAGACACACAATGATTAAAGTGAGTGTCTCCGGAATCCATGATAAAAATTAAACAGCCATTTACTATATGGAAGAAAGCTGTCTCCTCTTATCCTACTATTTCAAGAATAGCACATTACATGCAACTTGATGCATTTAACCAGGCCATTTTACAAAGAGGTATGCACCGTATACCTGACCCTCTGCAAACAAAATCCCCTTTAAGAGTCCAACATTTGGTATGGGAGGTCCATCACAGTGACAAAGAGCTTCCATATGAAATTCTGAAGGAGTAAATCTCCCTTTGTGTCAGTCCAAGGTATTTCTGTGTGTTTTTTTTTTTTAAAAATATTCACTTTTATTCATCTGCACAGATGAATAAAAGTTACTTCTAAGAATCAGGACACATTTATAGTAATGCCTTCTCCTATGTCACTTCATTCATATACACTGTGACAGAGATTTGCTGTTGCTGGATTTCATTTCCTTCTTGAATTTCATTTCCTTCTTGAATTTCATTTCCTTCTTGAATTTCACTGGTATCATTCCAACGGTCAAACTGCATCTTCCAAGGAAACCAAGGCCACTGCTTCAGAGCGGATGGAAAAGATGTCTCATAAGCTAGTTTGTACTAAAAATACCAGCAGGAACAGAGAAGTACAGGCTCACCACAAAAATCTGTTTCCCTGCCTGGCGAGTCCACTGAAATCCCTGGGATATTTCCCATATGAGCCCAAGAGCACAAGTTAGCATGAGCACAATTTCAACCTGTCTTTTAAAGAAAGCTGTTAGAGATCAGAGCACGTTATGAGCAAACAACTGAAAATACACACTCATCCTAACAGCCACTTAATACTGGCACGTTACTGTATTGCTTTAAAGAGAAAAAAAAATTACACGCAGGTGGCTTCAGTCTTCTTTGTATGTTCTGTCATATATGGAATTGCCTTTGGACAAAATAGTTAAGAGGAACAGAGGAGAAAATACCATCTCAGGTAACCAAGGGTTTGGCAAACTGGAACTTAGTGCCCTCAAAACTGAGTAAAAATGGGCAAGTAAAAAAGAGGCCAAGCTGAGTGACATATAGACAGGTGCTCCAGGGTACAAACACATTCTGCAGCTAACACCACAAGCTGTGTTTGAGGATATGAAAGACCAGGTTCAGATGGTTTTACAAAAATATCCTCAGTCTGCTGGTAGCAGACAACCGGAGGAACTCAGTGCTGGGAACTCAGTGCTGCCCGCTACAGACTCCTCAGATTAGCACTTCTTAAAAATTAATAAAATGGTTTATTTTATATATACATATGTTCCAAAAAAATTTATACAGTTAAAATATCAAATTAGTGATCTGGTAACAATACTGTTCAAAATAATCTCTTTTGTATGAACATTAAAATACACGTTTTTAAAAGCGTTTCCTTTTAGTGCTTCCAAAGCACAGCGTGTGCCAAGGCCACCTGAAGAATCTCCGTCCTCCTCACAGGATGAAAGAGAACTGAAGTCGGGGACCTGGGAAGCCTCAGGTGCACTTTCATAATGTCTGCAGACAAAACAGAAGAGAGTCTGAGGTAGATTGTTTAGTGACCATCAGGTGGTAACAGTCACAGGGCTGTCTTTAGCTTTCATTAACACAATAGCAGTTTCTTTACTCTCAATCTACACTGAATCTCAAGTTTAAAGGCATGGCTAGCAGTTCTTGGGAACAAGACCCTTGTCTCTGTGATGGCAACATGCAATTTTACCAGTGCAGGTGTTTCTGGGAGGGTTTTTTTGGGAACACACGGGCTCTCTCCACGATGCAGACAGTGTGTGCATTTGACAGTGCCCCATTTTAGTGCAACCTGCTGCCTACAGCACGTAAATGTCTAATGACAGCGTTCAAACGAGTAAATTCTCATCACCTGCAGGAGGGGCAGCAATGGTTATTTTCTTCCGCCTGTTGAGCAAACAGCACCCTCCACAGGAAAAAGCCACACCTTTCATAGCAAATCCTTAAGGTTATAGCCCAGCTTCTGCCGAATCAGGCTCTTAAAGTTAAAGCTCCACTGCTTCTTCTCAGACTGTGACAGTAAAATCACTTGACTGCCAAGATGGTGAGGGCAGCAGCTACATCCTCTTCCACTCTTCTGTGGCACAGCAAACTCATTCCTAGTCCGCGTTCGTCTGGCCGGTACATTATTATCTACTGTTGACATGATTAATTCTGTTGGGTGTGCTGGTGAAATCTAGTTCCTCTAGTATTCTCTCTAAGTGTTGTATTAAGACCCGTTTTTTAAACCTACAGAAGAGAGGGAAAGCAACATAAATTTCTTCTTCCAAAAATACAGTTGAACAACTCAATAATATTCAGCCATGACAAATCACATTATCAGAGGCTCTCTGTTTCCAGTATGGGAGAGCTTTCTTTACTTCTGGCATAAGAACGGCTAGAAAACTTAATTTAATACATCTGCCTCTCCCCTGCCCACCCAAATTTTGGGTTGGCCTTCAGTAACAACCCACTATCTCTCTAATTCACATTTAAACTTTAAGTAAAGTCCATTTACTCCATAAAAATGCAATGGCAGTTTGATGACTAAAACAATTATAACTTCAATATGTCAAAACAGAAAATCAAAATACTAGCACTAATAAAGTTTATTATTTACTACCGTGATCGAAATTAATATTTAATTTATGACTCTGAGTCATTTCCATCTACACAAACCTTGCTGCTTCCTTGATAGCAAATTCAATGAAATACTTCTGAATTTCCATAGGTCCTTGCACCTCCTCAAGAAGAGAAAATATTTTTTCATAATCTAAAAAAAGAGATAAAAATTCAACTATGTATTAAAAATTAATGATGCAGATTCAATTTCAGAAAAGCTTAAGAGACAAAAAGGAAAAACAAAGCCCAGTTTCATGTATCTGTGTATGATAAAACACGTAAGGCAAGAAAAACACCTGCATTAGCTTTAAGAGCAGAACATAGGTGATAGAATAATTTGAAGTGATACTGATCATCTGTGAATTCAAATGTGGCACCAAAGATTAGGGTTCTCTTTAAAGAGCAGCAGCTAGGAACGTTTATCCTTAGAAAATGCAGGCTGAGTAGAGAGAAGCCTCCCATTTCCATGATCATAGTTAACATGCACAGGGTCACCAAACCCTGATCTGGCCTGGAGCCACCGTTTCTGAAAGCAGAGGTTGCCATTAGATCTCTAGAAAGATTCTCAACCCTTAGTGTGAGCACAACATGAATGTCCCACTGGTACAAGGTAAATATGTTCACTGCAAAAGAATAAACTGGACATATCAAATTGGAAACAAATTTAAAACCAGCATTGTTTCACTATTTCCCATAATTGACCCCAGTACAAATACATTTATAGTGCTGTGACCAAGAGTCTGCTCAGAGTGATGCAGTAGGAAGAGGGAGCATAAACAGTCAGACCTCTGAACAGATGTACATATTTAAGCCACCACAATTTAGCTTCTTTCTTTGATGCTTGGATTCTACAGCAAGACAGGCGACTCACACTAAAAACGGTTTTACTCTACATCACCATTTCCTGGACATGAATTTGGCATAAAATTGGACGAGCCCACTTTACAAAATGTCATTTACAGTCTTCAGGTCTTGAAAGTTTGCAGCAGCATTTCATCACTAATTAGTCTCAAAATTAAAAAAAAAACCCACTCTGCTATTAACTGTTAATATTCCCTTTCAAGCATATTCCAAGAAGCACCCTTACAGAGCCATGTCTTTGCCCTGCAAAGGGAGTTTTGATGGACACAGAGCATCAAGTACACTTTGTGTACACAGGAGCAGTGCAGCCTAAGGCAGAGTATCCAGTCTTATTAGATCACTGGTAACAAAACCAAAACCTCTGAAGGGTGCTGCTTTCACTGGGCACCTTATATAACAGTTAATCTGTCTTCGAGAGCAAACAGGGTGACCTGACACTCACCTTCCCAAGCACAAGTCAAAACTTCAACTCACCTGCCCAGCATTTCCTCCTTTTTTGCCCCTCTATTGGCTGATTTATGAGCAACCAGAAATTACTCAGTATCTGAAGTTCTGTGTATATTGAAAATAGCTCCTTCCTTCATGGAGAAGTCATCTCTCTCACACCACATATAATATACTACTAAAATAAACAAACACAAATAACTTACTTCTTCCAGGTTTGCGAACCTCTTTCATCACTTTAATTTTGATGTCAGCATTGTTTCCCTCCAGCATGGTAGGTGTTATTTTAAAGGAATTTGGCACAGATTCAGAAGTAGACTCCATGGCCCGCTTTTGGTCATCTCCACTCACACCATAATTCAGAGGCCCTCGAACAAGTGCATTGGTACCAGGTTTATGATCCAACCCATCTTCACTTAAACAATTGAATTCAACAGGTAGAGAGTCTAAGTCATTAGGTAACATCTCATCCTCTCCCATAGCAGCTGGAATCACAGGAGCCATTTGCACAGGTAAGCCATCAATTTGCTTCTCCAGTGACTGACAATTTTCTGCTTTCTTCTCTCCATTGCCATCTGGGACAACACTGTTACTGGTATCTACAAGTGAAAAATACACACCTTACTGGTGCACAAGTGCAGCATCAAAAGAACCAAACAGAAGTAGTTCTGTATCCTTTTTGTCTGAAGTGCCATGTAGCAATCTGACAGCGCTGGACAACACTTCAATACTTTTATTCAACTGTGGATGAAACCAAGGGAATACTTCCCCTTTGGACTGTTACCACTTCCTATCACTATCGTGAAGTCACCATGTTCTGTATTCCTAGTGCAAACTTACGACTCCTAAGTAAACTCATGGTTTCTTTCTCTTCCCCGAACCCAGCTAACAGAGTTTTCTTCTGACTCCATTTGCTGCAATAGGTGGATATGAAAATCCCATTTGTGGGAAATTAAATAACCACATTTTAACTTTCCTTCTTTGCCACAGAATACACAAAGAAAAACTGAAAGCTGATCTGAGATAGAAAGTACCTCCAAATAGGTTTTTTAATTTCAGATTTCATTAGCTGTAGCAGCAGCCTGTTTATCTAGGCCAACTAAAGAAACTCACTCCTACGTAACAGTGAAGCACATATGCACTGGCAGAACCTTTTCCCTTCCTCCCCAGATGCCCCTACCACCTAAACTGCTGTACCACAGCTCAGTATACCTTTATTTGCTGCAACACCCTTGAGGTTCAGGTAGGAGGGGGAGCCAGGAGCAGCGGGTGGCCCCTTCCCACCCACGTGGTTGGTGACGACGGGCGGTGACTGTGGCCGCCGCAGCAGGGGGGACATGCTGCGCCGCCTCTTCAGCGACGCCGGCGTGTTGGGCTCCCCGGGGCGCTTGATCTTGTTCTGGGGCCCAGCCACAAACTCGTCAGCTTCATCTATCATCATACCCTGAAAAGAAAATAATAATTTAAGTAACAGTACAAAACAGCAACTATTTCACCAATCCACTGATGAGTTGAGTCCCTCTGTGTTCAGATTCGAGTGGCTTTCAGAACACTTGGCAGCTCTCAGAACAGAGATACCCAAGGTAACCAGAGAAGAGTCTAGTGCCACTCTGTAAACCAGCATGATTCTGTACACATTCCTCCTGGACCACATGGGAGACATCCCTCCTTTCCACAGGCTGCACAAGTTAGCAATGCATTGTAATTGTGGGGGAGAAATTCTGCTCACTAATGATTTCAAGCTGTGTTAAATATAAAGGCCCAGCAAGCTGCAAGGCCCCTCCTACCTTCTTATCCTGTTTAAATGGATTGCCAAATGTATGAAGTCTTTTTGGTTGATCCGGGTCAATCTCCCGAAGAGGCGAAGGCATCATTTTCAGATATTCCTGGTAATTTCCCATCTGAGCAACAGGAACACTATGAAGGCAGTCTGCAACAGAAAAGAGATCTTAATTAAGTATTAAAATTAAGGCAATACAAACTTCACACACCTCAATTTCAAGTGTTAGCATTTAAGAACAAGAACTGACTACTTCTCTTCACTACAAAGGAATAGTTGAAGACTACAATTGTGCAAATAAGCCTGGCAAGAGCTGAGATTAACTGGCAGAAGAATAAAAAAAAAGGCAACTTTAATTTCTATGCTGACAACTGCATCTTTAGACCACCAGCACCTCACAAAAAACAAAGAGAGCTCCTCTCTGCCTTAAGCCCCCATCACGTTATCCTGAACCCTGGAGAATGTGAAAGCTCTCCCATGAAACTTGTTTTCAAATTTCAAAGCGAGCATGACCCCTTGCATGACAGAAGGCAAAAAATTCCCTTCTATCCCTTTAGAGTCAAGAAAAGGACATTGTCTGACTTAGCAAGAGATGCAATGGCCACTTCTGCTTCCACACCAGAGACAAAAACCACTGCCTTAAGGAAAACAACAAAAATAGCTGTATTCTCTTCAAACTATTAATGAAGAACTGCTACTCCTTACCTTCATCCTGTCCCAAGATAAGCCTGTGTGTTTTCAGAAGATTGGTTCTCATTCTTGTTAGCTGGTCTAGAAGACTGCGACGAGGAATATCATACGCATTTCTGAATGCCTGTGGCTTCAAATCCTAGTTTTGTAACAAAATAGGTAATTTTCAGTTAATC
Organism: Lanius collurio; assembly: GCA_020086605.1. Taxonomy (NCBI): domain Eukaryota; kingdom Metazoa; phylum Chordata; class Aves; order Passeriformes; family Laniidae; genus Lanius; species Lanius collurio. The sequence goes on along the minus strand of JACBWW010000045.1, from coordinate 1,051,667 downwards.
CATCAGTTCTCATGCATGGAGAAATTCCACTATGAACATTAACTATTAATAAATATTCTTAAGAAAGTTTAGACCTTTGTAACTGGCTACAGCAAGCTCAGTGACTGTCTTTTCAACATGACCTTATTCAGCATTAGTGCCTTCAGCTCCATTAAGAGTAAGCACGTTAATTTGTGGATGAACAACAACAGCTGTCTTTCGCAGAGATTGGCACTTCAAGCACAGTAATTTTTGTTTACTACCATGAGGATTTCAAACAGTGTCCCAAAATCAAAAGCAAAAAAATCCAATTTACTCTTGTCCCTCTTTATGCCTATGCTGTACTCATCCCAGTTCAGTGAAGGTACCTCCTTCTACACTAAGTCCATAGAAGTTACTCGTTTAAAACAGATGAAATTAACTGCTTACTCATGCAAGATCACAGTGCTGTTTACCTTGTTTAGAAGTCCTATGTGGAATCCAGCAAACTCTTTAACATTTATTTCCGATAGTCTCAGTGGAGATTCCCCAGTGATCCCTTGCAGCAGTTGCTTAAAATCCCTACTGTGTACCAAGGAGAGGCCACTGGAGTGATTTTTCACTTTTATTCCAATTTCTTGTGGAACTTTCTTACCCACTGAACCTATTATCCGTTCCGATTCTATTTTTGTCTAAAATGGAATCACACCGTGAGTCAAAGAATCAGCAGGCATTGCACATTTCCAGTACAAAACACACAGAACATTAGCAGAATTAAACTACAAATTTAGTTCCCAACTACCTACCCAGGGATATATTGGACTACATAGATTAGATCTCAAGCATTAAGAAATCTTAATGTGTGAGCATATGGAAAAATATTTAGCCAGTGTAGCTAAATTTATATGCCAGTAGGAGGTCTGTGAATATCCCTCATTTTGCTGCAGGTCTGTGACTCTCTTGTGTCCCTGAAGAACCATCTTTAAAGGAAAGGAAAAACTAAAATAGAAGGTAGGATGCCTTAGGTTACAATAAAGTTGCATCTAAAACCATAGTATTATTCAGATATAGGAATACAGTTTCAGTTTATTTCTGAAACAACCTAGGAACTAAGGTTTGCCCTGTATGTTTGTAACAATATAGGGGGGAAAAGTTGTAAAAGAAATCTGGTTTATGAGTCAATTCCTAAAAATGTATCACTTCTCCAATTAGCATAGATTTCTTATTATAGCTACAGAGAATTTTACTGTATTAAGCTCTAACTGTATTCAGAGTTAAGTTTTATTTTACCCACCAGTAATACGTCCAAAGGAAAAAAAAACACCCAACCAACCAAAACCCCAAAAACCCACTGTGATTGCAACCCACTTCCCCCAGAGCTCCTCCTCTGCAGAGTTTTCTTCATTATCTGTGGGAAACTGAATTTAAGGACAGCAAAAGCACAGGAGAATTCTGGAATTGCCTGTGCTTATACAGGAGTTTATAATGCATTCCACACATTCAAACTGTTCCATGTGCTGAGAATGTCTCTAAGAGCTACAGCAGCCATCTCAAGTCGTTTCAATTCCACAGTGCAGATAAATAATATGAATTTGCATATCATTAGATTACAAAAATACCACAGGAAGTTTTATGTCTAGTAGATGCTCAGTTATTCAGAGGCTTTGGGATGTATTTTGTGCCTTCTTTAAGGTGGAAGAATTTTTCTTTGTAATTTTGAAGGCTGCACTGCTTCCCCAGTGCCTTCTAGATATTGAACTACTGCTGTAAGAGCCCCTCATGCTAAGAAGGATGAGCTTCCAGGCCCTTACACCTGGAATGGCAGTCTTGGCAAAGAGAAAAAGATATGTAAGACTATTTCCCACCAAGTCACACTTAACACATAGAATGACTTTGACCTGAAGGAAACAGGAAGCTCAGATATAAAGTTTGAACTGTGATTTTACTCCCCATGGATACGAACACACTTTTTTTGGAAAATTCACATTGCCAGGGGACACGTGGAAATAAACATGAGACTGAAAGAAAGCCTCTTACTTCAGCTGTGAAGAACAATGGCAAGAGCAGCCAGAAATCCAGTTAGTGATTACCTTTGGAGTTTAAAGTCTAGCAGATATTTTAAGTATAGCTGAAGAGGTTTCCTTTGCATTCCTCTCCACCACTTACAGAAGGCACAATCACTGGCTACAGAATCATACTGGATTCATCCATATTTGCAGTGGAAATGCTCACCAATCTTCAGTTAAAATAATGCAGCACACCCATATGAACTCCCACAGGGATTAATTGCTTTATAATGAGATTATCACAAACTAAATAATCAACGCACTTCTAATTGCAAAGGTTTTATCAATACTACCTGTTGGCTGAGTTTTTTAAGGTAAGAGATAACACTGTAACTAAGTCCACAATCTAAATTATCTGATATCAGATTTGGAGCTCCCATCATCCTTAGGGCTTTCTTTAATGGCTATAAGGAAAACAAAATACACAATAGTAAGAGAATAAATATTGAAAAAAGAAATTTATAAGCTCAATTATAGGAAGCTAAGGCACATAGATTAGTGCTCTAGCTTTTCCACTTTTGGCCACTAAAATTCAAGTCTATTCAGATAATGTGTGACATGAGTTTGGTGTCTAACTAGCTCACAATGGACATTATGCCACATCACCAAGACACCACACAGCATGGTGCCGCTGGCAATTGCCACTCAAAGGCTCAGGTCCAGAATAGCCGGGATGATGCAAGTCCATATTGAGGTGCATTGTCCAAGCTACACGTAAAAGGTGACACAGCGCCTCCCCCCACCCTTCATTTGGCCCAGTCAGTATCAGCTTCCCAAGATCTAGCATTTCATCCACATTAATAAACAAACTAATCTGCATTTTCCTTATCCAGTTACAAAAATAATGCCAAATTTGGTTTCTCTGAACATTCTGAAGTATTTTTGATCAAAACTCATTTAATATTTAATGATCAGAAAACGTATTTATTAAACACTAGTATCTTAACATAACTACTACTACTTAGTATTTCTACAATTTTTTTAAATTCTTTAAAATGTTTGCTCTAATCTACATACCTCTAAAAGGCAGAAAGTTAACTACCTAATATGCCATCATAATTATGTAAAAAAAAATTTTACTAGGAAGATGCAAAGGACTGTGGACACACCAGCCATTATAACCCAGAGGATGAGATGAGAAGAGGAACATACCAGTAAGTAGTAAGGAGGCATAGTTTTTAAGTAGTTGTCAAAAGCCTGTCGCCACTTCAGATTTGGCTTTAGTTTGTGAACCTTAAACAAGTCATCTGCAACAAGGAAAACAACAAAAGAAGGTGTCATTTATACAGTCCCAGACCTTTAACTCTGTCCAAAATCGTATGTGCCAGATTTCCCCATTTTCTCCCTCCACCCATCTCCCAATGGGGCTTCCCCCCAAAAACTGCTCTTAACCTTTGGCGTGAAGGATTGGGAATCCCCAGTCCTAGCTGCAGTAGGCAATCCAGAGCAAGACCCCATTACAAGCAAACTTACAAGGTACACCAGGACTTAAAAACTGCACCCAACTACCAGCAGCATGGAAGGTGCAACAGATCCACCTGTTTAGAGTTTCACCTCCCTTGCCTCTCTCTTGCACATCAGGGAGTCCCTGTATCTGATTAAATCAAACAATGTTAATTTGGTTCAATTTCCATTTTCAAACCAGCATTCTTCTGTTCAACCTGTATGATGAACTCTGGTCTCCAGTAAAAATATTCTTTGGCATCAAAGGGAAAGAATAAAAAAAATCCAATCAGGGAATCCTTCTGGCCAGCTCTGCTGACCTGCTGCCAACAGCAGCAGCTCCACCTGGCAGAGAAGGAGTTACCTCCAGCCACAAAACCTGCCTCATGCCAGGGCAGCAAAGTCTCCCACAGGTATAAACACGAGACAGAAATTAGCTGCAAAAACTGCTGCCCTTTAAGAGAGGGACAACCAGACATTTCTTTCCTTTGGATACTGTTTCAGAAGCGCTTTGCTCACTACAGGTGTGCACCTGGTCTTTTAGGAATCACTGAGGTGAAGTGTGGACCTATTTGCTGTGCACACTGTGAACTGTGACAGCAGTATCTCCACCAAACACAGCATCCTGCAATTTGCCATTTGGAATTTTGAATTATCCACTGAAATAAAGATTCTTCTTAGTAGTGTTATAGCATGCTGGCAAAGTGAGGCTAATGGAAAGATATGCAGGTCTGGAGAAATGGATGTCCAAAAATTAACTGGGGAGAGCTGCAGGAGACAGAGATGCACAGGAGAAAGTGTGCAAAAGACAGATGCAGCAAGGAGATTGTTTTCTCCACATTGAGTTTTCAGGAAGATATATTTGGAGAAGAAAATTTGACTTGCATAGTACTCTGCATAAATTGAACAGATGTTATGATACTATTTCCCAAGTTCTCATAGACAAACCTCACTCAATTACAGGTATTTTCCAATCTAAATGAATTCTGCATTACATATAAAAACCATGCTGCAGATGCTACTTCTTCTCTTCCCTGGCCTGAAGAAAGTGGGCTGGAGTTTAACAGGACAAATCAAAAATTCATTTGAAATCTCAATATACTTCAAGCTTAGCACTATTATCCAAAAGAACGTGGGATGATATCATGACATATGGCAAATAAAAAGTAACATCCATTCTTATCTCATAAGCCTATTACCTTTTTGCAGCAAAATGCAAGTTAAACTACACCCCTCTCTCAAGTCAACATTAAAAAAAAAACTAAAGAGCAAGATGTTCAGTATTATATTATGTCCTAATATTTTATAGTCTATGAGTTGGCTGAGTACAGCTTGAGCCTTAAACTCCTTATCAGCAGTCATCTCACTGCACTTTGAGGTTGTACCAGTAACTGCACACGGGCACTGTGACATGGCACAGCCACTCCGAGTCCCCATCCACAGCACAGCTCTACTCCCAGAGATCAAAGGTAAAAGCACCTCCCTGATCGCTTCTATCAAAGGAAAAAGTTCTCAAACTATGCAAAGCTTCAGCAAAGATTTATCTGTTTAAAATTAGAGTCTCCCCACAGCACAAACTTATTACAGGAACTGCTACCCTCTTGAAAGAGTGGTAAACACAGGCACAAGTTTCAAAGAGAACTTCACCATCAGCATCTTACCTGCCTCTAGCTCAAGAGTTTGAGAGACACACTGTCAGCAGATTGCAACATAGGCACTTGAAAGGCACTTTTTTGCCTGTGCTGCATGTGATGATTTATACAAATAAGCAAACTAACAATAATCCAATTAACTATGTCTTCCACAGACTAAATCCCAAGCTTTTGTAGATAAAAAACAAAAAGTATTGAAAAAAATCCTTACATAATTTAGTTTTACTTCTACATAATTATTTTCAGATACTAATTTCTGTATAGTCCAGAAATCCAGAATTAATGCAGAATTCTTTTTATTTGTGAATTCAGAGGAAGCTAAAAGCACTGTGTAATTGGGAACATGGTATTAAAAACCATTAGGAAAGGGCTGCAAGCTGTAATAATTCAAGAGATCGGGTAAAACCACACAGATCAGTTAACCGAAAACTGTATTGCAGTCTTTATCCAGTTCAGATAAACATACAAAACAACCAAACCGTGACAAACAGGACAATAACACACACCTTTAACACTCAGTACTATAGAAGGGAGCTGGATGCACCTTTTAAGATCAGTGAACAGTTAAGAAAAAACAGAGCATGAGAGAGAGAAGAGTCAGCAGGTAATTTCAGTAGTTCAACTGGAGCCTACATTACAACAGTTCATGCACCATGTAACCCAAAGTAAAACTTAACAGTTTTGGGTTTTTTTTTTAATCACTACTCACATTAAATTCCACCTGAGCAAGTACACCACCATTCCCTGTTCACTCCTCTAATTCTCCTAATTATGCACTAATAGATATACTCCTCTATTCACGATTCTACATTCACAGAAAACAGTATCCGTCCCTGCAAATCATCTAACCAAAAATAAGGCACTGCAATGGAAAACAGCATCCATCATTACCTAAGAACGGTATGGTGTCACTGTTTCTCCATTGATACAAAATGTATCAAAATGTATTTGACTCTCCCTCCCAGAGCCACAGCATGCTGCGTACACACTAGTGAGAACATAGCCCTTGGCTTCCAAAATATAAAATCATTACTTGCAGGTTCTCCCACAGAGCCTGTAAAAGTATCAAAGGAAACTGTTCATGTTTCAGTCCTTCACAGGCAGACATTTTCTAAATGCTCATCCTGTAGCATATTTAGACTCACAGAAAAAGGGTATTAACCACCTTCTCAAGGCATTTCCCACATGGCCATTTTCACTGCTGCTTCTGCTGACACTCCCAACAGGCAGTCACTCCTACTGCCCAGCAGTGCTTGCCCTCCCACCCATGAAGCTAAAAGGAGCCAAGGAAACATCTCGGACAAGGCAGAAGCACTTAGAAATACACCTCATCTTTACTCAGCTCTCCCTAAAATCCCTCTCCCTTGACTTCTGCTTCATGAACTTGGCTGTACAAATGTTTATTTAAACAGAACAGTACCTGAAGTACAACAGCTCTGCAACAATCCTTCCAGAGGATATTCCTATCATCTGTGGGCCAAGAATTCAGCACTGAAACACGTCAGCAACTGCCTGCAAAAAGCTCTGCCTTCAGCAGCTTCCCACTGAACAGAAAGAACTGCACCCCACCTCCTCAGTTCTGGGAGCAAACCACCACCAAACTAGTCATGACTTCTCTCTGGCTTTCTGAGAGCAAACTGGAGCTGCTCAGCTCCAACTGCACATCCCACATTATCCATCACCACTGGAAGAGGACCAGAGTCCAGCGTTTTTGTCAGACAACCAAACACAGTGCACGAGTCCATTAACACATGGACTGTGGGGCTTCACCGTTTTATCAAGTTCTGTTAATCGGCTCCTTTCCCTTAAAAAGCTGCTGAAAAGACGCTGTAAGTTAAAAGCCAGGAAAAGCTACAGCATGCCCAAATCCACTCTTGTAGAAACCAAGACATTAAATCACCAAAGCTATAGGATGTAGTACAATTTACCTCCTTCAGCCAGGGAGGTACCATTACAACTTGTTTCCGTTTGCTCAAGTATCACCCGCAAGCTGCCTCATCCCTACCTATCTTACCTGGTTTTAGGGCTGTCTTACACTATTTTACAAAAAGAAAATGAAAACTTCCCCCGCTGAAGAATGCAATAGGAAAACAAAAATGCAAGCAAAAAAATTCAGAAGCATCTTACTAACTGTTTATAAGGCTGAACACATTTGATAATACAGTACAAATACACAGTTGTAAAGTGGTTTGTGTTTGAAAGCGTCACCAGAAGGAACAGAGATTATCCATGGTACTGTCCCAACCAGCCCTCCAACACAATATTCTACCAGTAGTGCAGGAGCCACTAGAACCACACTGATGCACCAATATGGGAGGCAGTGGCTGAATGGAGCAGACTTCTCCTGGTCTTGGGAGTTCTCACATCCTTTTAAATCTGGGTGAGAGTAATGAAAAATTGGTTTTATACACTCAAATCAGTCCTCTGCTGAACCATCAGTATCCACTACTGGCATGTATGAAGGGAGACACAGGGGGAGTGCTCCTACCTATCTACAGAGCCAAATACAGAGTCAGTATTATTAAAAAATCAGCAAATAATTTACTAGGCATGCTGCTTATAATCTCACTAATTTTCTGTACTGCTAAGTAGAAAATGGTCCAGATCTACTTTTGTGTTGAATGTATATTCCACAGAACTTAATTCCACCATGCCTTAGAGACCAAAGATAAACGAAGTCCAGGTAGGAGATCTGACGGTAATGCCATGTGTGTTTGTGTGAACAACATGGAAAGCCCTCAAGAAAACACCTACTTTACAACTCAGGCAATGTGGTACCTCTGCATTTTTCTCTAAAGAGCCTTCAGAAATGTAAGAAGTGGGATTACCAGGTGAGTAAACTGCAGAATAGCACTACACACACTGGAAAGTGCCTTTCCTCAAAGAGAAGGAAGAGCTTCACACCCCTGTAAAAAAAAGGCAGGGGGAAGACAAGAGCTGCCAAGAAAGACACAGCAGAACTGCAAATGTCAACATCAAAATGAACAGGGAAATTAATTTAGGATCAGTGATGGCTTTTCAGCTAGTGGATCTGCTGCAGTATTTCAGGAACCACAAAGTCACAGAAATTCTCACCCTCCTTGCACACTTTGGGACAATTATCAGGCTACACAGATAACTATAAAAGACACATTATCAGCAAGCACAAGTTTCTTCTTTTTTAGTTATCACCAAGATTATGAAAAAGCATTCCTGAATTGTGTTCTGTTTTTTCCTAGAAATGAACGGAAAAATCCTGTGTAAGACAGTAAGACTCAATGTTAATTCTCATGATCACTGTTCTTCCGTATCACTGAACACACCCCCAAAAACCAGAACAAAAAAAGCCTTACAGCATCTGCAACTGAAAGGGTTAGTGGCACCCTGGAAACTCCTCTCTGCCCTTACCTTTATGCCAGATCCCTACCAACCACAATTACTGTGGCACTTACTCATACAGTACCTTTTCATATAGTTTTTCCTTAGAAAGTAATTTCATTGCAGGGGTTAAAAAAACCAAAAAACCAAAACCTAGTCCTTTGGGCAGGAAAGAAATGCAGACTGTTCCACTGCTCAATTTTTCTTACTGCTCTAAACTGCATTAGGGAAATCCCTCTTCCCAACACCCGTGACAAACACTGCATCTCATCTTCCAGTAAAAAATAGGGTGCTACAAGAGCAACTGCAAAACCTGGATACACCACACCCTAAATGAGGGAAAAGAATGGAGGTTGAAGCTTACTCCAGGTTAAGGAAGAGGCTACGTGTCTAGGAGGTGAACAGCATCAAACATGCACTGGAAGCAGGTAGCTCTCCTCCTCTGCTGGAGAGAAAAAAAGGGAGAGGGGGTATGAAAATCCTCTCCTCCCAAAGTAGGTTAAAAGAGTTTGCAACATTCTCTACTCTCTGATCTCCATTATTTTATTATGTCTCAAACTAAGGCAGAACACCAACCATTATTGTTTTGCTTTTACTCTGAAGCAGCTGCACTGGCAGTCCAATGCAGATGTGTTACCTACCTAACAATGGAAGTAAAACAGGGTAGTTGTAAGGCATCACAAAGAGGTTTACACAGGTTAAAGTAGTGCTTGCTTTTAAATACCCAAACGGGTGGCCAAGTTCGCTGTATTTTCCACTGCTACTCACAAATACCTGACAAAGAATAAGAGAGATCAATGTATTAGAATGAAGAACATGAAGAACATTAAGCATGGGGCATTTAAAAATTCCAATCAATCTGAACCCAATTGCATCAAGACAGTAAATTATCAAGAAGAGATAAACGTGAACATGTATCAGGGTGAGCATGGACCTACATTCCCTAGTCACAAAACTGAGACATGCAATATTTAGTGTATGCCCAGTGAGTGTGGAAATGCTCTTCACAGAGTAATCTTTACTGCTTTAGTGAAACTACTGTGAAGTGATGCCCTGAAGAGCTTTTGAAATGATTTAGAACAGGTTAGGGTACATCTGTTGAAGGAATGTTAAATAAACAAGCTGTTTGAAATTAGTCTGCTGACTCAAAAATAGCACGACTAATATTCACAACACTGATAAAAAGAAATGCAAAATGTTTTTAAGCATAGAAATTAAACAAAACAAACAACCACTCAAGAAACATCTTGATTACGCCCAGTGCCAATATTCTTAAAATTGACTTTATTTTTTAAGTGCACATATATGAGGGTATTAACCCTGAAAAGCAATACACGTAAACAATATTTCAACAGGATAAAAATGGTAGATACTCCTGACTGAGGCAAGCAAAATAACCCACATCTAAGTCAAAAATAGTTTTCCTAGAAAAAAATAAACCTTGCAGCAAATAGCAAGTGGCTATCCTCTGTTTTTTCAAGGCATAAGGAACTGGGTTTGTTACGTGGTTTCTATGACAATGAGCCTATTTCTCTGATTTTTAAGGATCTGATGTGTAGCTGGGAAAGGAAAAGCAGTTTTTGAAAAACAGCAGAGTAATTTTAGTATCTGAGGCAAACAACGTACCTATAAATGTTTAAAGGACATTTTTGAAATTAGTTTTTTTAAAGAACTTTAATTTTTCTGCTGAATATGCATGTCATATTTTCAACTAAGTTGTAGTATTTATTAGGGATACAAAAACAGAGACACCTCCAAGTTCACCTCTCCAGCTAAAGTATCATACTAAGCAAACTCCTGGTGTACACATTAAGCTATTATTTAAAAGAACACCACTAAGAAGGGTGCCTTATTTTACAGAGGACACAGAAACTTATAAAAAATTACAAAAGGAGCATGTAACAAAGGATTTCAGCAACAGAACTTCAACATCTTCAAGGCCAATCTAGTCAACAGGATCAACAGTTTCCATTCATTTCCCATTAGCAGCTTCAACCATCAAGCGAAAATGATTTGCAGCTGTTCATTAGGCAACATGATGGAAACTAGTGCTGGGTTTTCCCTGTAAGTAAATGGAAGCCTACTGAGAATTTCAATTTAGCCAAAAATGGAACCTGGGAGGCATATTTCTTAGCAAAATGAGATGGACCTAGAAAGAGAATTAAATGAGATTACAAAGCCTGTGCAGGGAACACTCATTCTGACTCCTGATAATTCTCTTAAAAAGGAGGTAAGTGAAACCTTGACATGTTTCTTCTCATCTGCTGCAGAGTTTGAACCAGACCCCAATTTTCCAGGCTTACAAAGACTGAAGTACCTCAGATTACCCATTACATTTCTAGAATCAAATAAAGGACAAGTACCTGCCAGCAGGTATGGGGAGACTTTCGTTCCAAGATGTACTGGGTGAGGGGTGAAGGCTCAAGCTCATACTTGTCAAAAGGAAGCTTGTCTATGACCATGGGTTCACAATCCACACAGGAGAACCTCACCACGGGGTGAGCTGTGCGCGGAGGCTGAAAGTGGGGAGAAAAGGCATCAATTTTCACCTATCTATGGTAAACAAACCAATTCTCTTAAAAACAGCCTAAAGTGGGTATTTTACTATCCTGCAAGTCTGAAAACACTCAATTTTCACAATATTCTTTCAAAGAGAATAAAATTCAAGCTCCCATAACAGAATATAGATTAATTAAATATTTCTCTAACTGAAAAAAAAAAGCTCACACACTGATACCTTCTTCCCACAAACTGAAAAACATGGTTAATATGCCATTATTTATCCTGATATTTAAAAGCCTTCATGTCAATCAGGCTACAACAACAGAGAGAGGTTTAAAGGAAACTTCAACTCTTCTTCCCAGCTTGATGTTCACAGAAAAACACACGTGAGACTGCACTCAATTCACAACAAATCTCTCTAAGAACTCTCTACAAATCTCTGGGTCTTTTCCCCTCTTTAATCAGGAGGTGGGAGCAAGGGGAATGGACAGACAGTACCTTGTGCACTTGCAAAGTGCAGGAATAGAACACGTCTAACAAAAGAGAGATGTTTAGAAAGGCTAGTAAGGCATGCCAAATGTATGACCATGTCAGTAAGAAAATGAGACATTAATACTGTTTTCTCCTCATTTTCTACAGGGAGTAGCTCTTCTGTTTCAGTTTTAATTCTTCCTGCTAGTGAAAGAAGAGTCCACACATGAAGTAACATTAAGGAAAAAAAACCCACGGTTGATCTTCATTCAAAAACAAATACTCCTTTTTCCATGTAAATTAATTTTATAAAGCTTTGATTAAAATTTAATAGGCTCACTATGATTTGTGGTACATGAAGTAACTTACAGTTCAATTTTGTAACCTTTAAAAACCATTCAACAAATTAACTAACCATACACATGGAAGTGAACTTTCTGGATACAAGAAATGTCACAGGTTACAGTATCCACATTAGATTATACCACTCTGTTATAAACAGTTTTAACCTTTTAAAGCAAAGTCACATCACTTTATAAATAGAGAAAGTAAAAACTACTCTATCCACTATCCATTTTCAGTCTGTTCAACTATTAGTGCAGAATCCTTTTTTCAGTTCCAATTTTACTTACCAGCGTTGGTGAATTCTGATCAGGCCAAAAAGATTCTGGGATTGGCCAATGCCCCACAGGAACACCCGTTTTAGGGTTAGGCCGTACATAAATGAGTTTATGACAACTATGCCACGGCTGAGAAGCAAATGAATTGATGGGCCTGGATGAATCAACAAGTCCATCTAAAATTTAAACAAAGCAAAATAACAAACAAAAAGAAAATGAAAAGCTACATGCATGCATTTGTCTGCTAGCAAAATTTCTGTATTAGCAGCCAGTAAGGCATTTCATTACTCTTGTTCCAAAGACATACAGATCTTTACACCAGAGGCTGAAATAACCTATGCATCCAGGTGTATCACAGAATCATCTAAGAAACAAGTATGACATTTGCCCTGATCACCCTTCTGCTCCTGTTGCACAGCCATTACACAGTGAGTGCAGTGAGGCATACTCACATACTATGGAAAATGTATTTCCTTAAGCTCAGTGTCTGAGACAGCTCCCACAGGCAGCACCAAGCTACCACTGCTGGCTCTGCTGCACCTGGAAATGCTGAGAATTGGCATTTACATTTCTACATGGGCTGCAATGCTCACTGACTGGTGCTGCCACTAGCGGAAACTTGAAGAGCAAAATTTCTTGGAGAAGTTGGATGCATCTTGCAGGAGGCAGCTTTTGCCAAATTTTTAATTACAACAATTCACAGATCACTTAAACCCCCCAGCCTGCTGCAAAGGCCAGCGTTCCCTGCCAGCCCACTGCAGTGCACCATCACTGACACCCCTGCACAGTGAGGACAAAGAACTTTGTAGCACTACAGATGTAACCATCAGTTTCCAAAGACTGCTCGGCACAGCCAACAGCACAGCAGAGATCACCCACTTAAACAGTCTTCTCTGTTTTAAAAAGACTTTACACTACAAGTTTTCCTTGCTTTAAAGAACTGGCCAGTAATACTGTGGAAACCATGTTTCAGTGATACATCAGTTTGGTTTCTCTGCATTATAAAAACAATGATTTTTACAGCTTGGGTAAAGCCTATCATATTTGTCTCTAGTTTAGGACTTTATCAATTCCCATGCAGATGAAAAGTCTTGACATCTTTAAACATTCATATCCACAGTCCATCACCATTCCAATGTGACAAAAAAAGAACAAAAAAAAACCCCAAAATTTCACCAGTCGTTTTGCCACACAGGAGAGAACATTTGAGCCACCAGAGACATGGGAATTTGCTGCTGTGCTGTCCAGCACAGTGTTATAGGAAAGCCTTCCAATAAAATGACATTTAAATAAGCAAAAGGAGAAAACAAACACAGAAAAAGCTGATTCCAGAATGAAAGCAGTAACAAAGCTGGCTTTGCTAGAATGTTCAGGTGATGCTAAAAGTTATTACATTTTCTGATATTCCAGGATCCTAACTTCCTAAATTGGAACTGGTCAGTCCCCTCCTCTTCCTTTAAGCCATGAACTTCTGCAAATCTGAAGAACTGCTTCACATTTGGAATGCACTTTCCTCTTCCCTTTTATGCACTTGACTCACAGGGAGCTAAGTAATTCCTTGTTCTTTGCACAGTTTTTCACTCACAGCTAAGAACATTCACCTGAAACTTACTGTTTTGTGATCAATTAGCAGAATGAAAATGTACAGAAAATTAAGCATTGAGGTTGCTTTAGAGATGTTTAAGTGTTTAAATACACTACTGCTAGATTTAATTATTTTAAGTACAGTCTTGACAACACTGTAATTCAAACTTAAATGCTTCCTGCAAACATTCACTTTCCTCAGCCATCCAAAAAGAGGTAAAAGAAGTGACACAGAGCCAGCCAGCACTAGATGATCCATACAAGCAGGTGCAGACATACAGCATCATTTAACTTAGCAAGGATCAAACTAACACTTGTAAAAGATGCATCCTGTACACTACAGGGAAAAGCTGGCAGGAAGGACATGGAGGATACTTAAGGATATTTACATACAAACAAAACATTCTGTCTTAAACATTAGGAGGGGGGAAAAAACCCAACAATCACTGTACCTTCTCCAATAGGAGCTGGGTCTGGTCCTGACTTCTCAAAGTTAATAACAACTCCACTTTGGACTTTCTGAACTAAAGATTCTAAACACTGATTCAACATTCTTTGTGTCCGAACGCAGTACGAACGACCTATGGAAGAGAGAAATGACATGGGGAAATAGAAAAGTAAGTTTTGAGTTATCTTGCTTAAGGAAGATGTTTTATTACCTAAGTTAGGCTGCCAAGGCTTGCAATTTTATCCAAAATAATAGCAATAAACACTGTGCAAGTTTATGTAAAAGGGAAAATACTTTGCAAATGCAATACAACCAAGAAAAAGCACCAAAAACCCACAACCTACTGAGATTTTATTTGTTACTAAAAGAGGCCATTAAGGCTTTATCAGGCTGGACCAAAGCCAAGTTTACACAGGCCCTTAGGAAGGCCTGATGTCACCAAGACTGTGTAATCTATCTGCTTTTTTCTACCCAAACCTCCTCCTCTGACACAATTTCTCTACGCACCAATTTAAAAAAAAAATATCTGATCAACATATCAAGCAACAGGCTCCAGAATGAATTCTGTTAAGATTAAATTTAGCTTATAAGCCCTGCAGCAGAATTAACATCTCACTAATAGCAGTCCTGCTCAATTCAACACTTAAATTAAAAAAAAATTTAAAAATCCTAACCAAAGAAATAAAAAAACAAAAACAAACAAAACAAAAAAAACCACAAAGACAAAAAAAAAAAAAAAAAAACCAAAAAAACAAAGCTTATATTGAGCAAAGACAACCTCCAGAATAACCAAAGGAATTTTCCAAAACTTCCTACTGCATTTAGAAAATGCTCTCACATCTAGATCTGAAATAGGAATACTGCTTTATTTTAAAGTTCACCTGTGCTACTAGAATCCAAGAAAGCACCACATGGATTCACATGGACACTGAGTAATTCAGAGAAAACAAGAAGAGGTGAAGGTGAATTAAAGGAAAGAAATATTTCAAGGCAAATGCCAAATGTGAAGCAAAGCATAAAAGCATCCAGTTACCTCCTGTAACCTCACACATCTGTGTGATAGCAGATTCATCAGTAGGCACACTCCCAAGCTGCTCTGGTTCAGCAGATGCAGCTCCTGGCAAACGCAGTACCAGAGCAAACAGCCTTTGATCCCAACGGAATGGTTCTTTGGTTAGCTCACTTCCAGGCAAAGGAGAATTCAACGGAAGATGAAGCTGGTAAAAAAAAGATTTAAGAATACTTTCCTGTATTTGACAAGCCATCTAAAAACATTTACCTGCAAAAGACCCACTTTCTCTCCAACCCACTAATTTATCTGAAGTTCTCATCTCAAAACCCTTACAGACTGAATTTAGGGGTTGAGCAGTGACAGGATAGCTGGTTTCTATTCTCTCTAGAAACAGGTCAATGACGAAGAAGTCCAATTAGCAAGAAAGAACCAATTAATATTCATCTCAGCATAGTACCAACTTGCACAATCATAACTTGAAAGAACTGAATGCAAGTTTACCTCCTCTTGGACTCCAGCTGTATTTGTCAGTTTGTTTCCATCTGTGATGGTAATCAAAATAGATGGCTCCAAAAAGAACGGATTCCTTCCCTACAGACAAAAGCACAAGAATGCTAAGAGCAACCTTAACACACAGGCTTAGAGGCTTGTATTTTTGTCATTATAAAATAAACAGTAAGATAAGCAATCTTTCAAAATAATCCTGTAATTTTTTTAATAAGTGTGGAACCACACTGAACTACACAAGATGGGCTACTCTCATGTGTCTATAGTTGGGACATTTATACTCTGCTTCTTTGTACTTCAGTAAGGAAAAAAAATGCCAGCATTTTCCAGGGTGTTTTCAGTAGCCATAATAAGAAAAAAGGAGTTGCCAGTTCAAGCTACACAGAGCTACCCAACATTAAAAAAGAAAGTTAAATGCAAAACCAAACTTTAACCACCAAAATCCCTAACCAACTATAATTTCAAAAAACATAGAAATATAAAAGACAAAAGACTATAAACAGATTTTTACCTGTCCATAATTGTCTATTCCAGACACCAATCTATTGAGATTTAACAAGTCAAATGATGACCTGAGTGCCTGACCAAGGGTTGTTAGTCCTGAGGCCTGAAGGTTTTTTAGTTCATTCATGAATGTTGCGTGGTTTTCCTTCCATCCAGCCTGTTAAATAAAACAAAAAAGCTTATTAGTTATTCTAGCAGCAAACTGCAATCAACAGCAAGGTGGCATTTATCTCTCTTCCCAACAAAAATTAATTATATTCCTGATTAACGGATGCACTGCACCATTTACATGCTGCACACACCTAATCCAGGTATGCACAACTTGATGTGAAACATGGTTACACCTACAATAGGGGACTCAAGAAACACACACACTGCCAAACACTGGAAAAACTTTGCATTACCATGAAAACTGTTGTAGAGATGATGCTGTTAAGAGAAGTATTTGGATTTAGCATATGAGTATTTTTTAGGAGAATCCACCCTGTTTGGAAATCAGAAATGCAGCTGCCAAAGATAAAACCAAAAGCAGCATAATGTCACTGCCTCTTCTGGCATGTACCCATTCCCCTTTTGTCCTTCCTTCCATAAACTAAGGTTGGAAGGAAAGAAAGGAGGGGCTGCAAACACCCTATATAAGAATCAAATCACTATTTAGAGTGTCTCAGTGTAACAGCTTAAAATTTTGGAGGTCTTTAAAAATTATTGCTGACAAAGCCTAGGGATTAAAGGAACAGCAAGTGATGAGGATGGATCAGTTCAACCAAGCACTCTAGACTCTCTGGTAAGCAAGGACCAACAGGTATGATTCATGTACCCTTCCCCTTAAAAGTGGCTTGCTGCACAGTTGGGAAGTTATTTTAGAAAAGACCAGCTCTCAGGGAATTGGTACAGGATTTAAAGATGCCTCAGCTATAACAACCAAAGCTTGGAAAATCCTGGATATTCCCACAACACTCAGCCTTGCTATTATACTACTCTCCAAACCACTCCTGCAGTAAGCAAGCAGTTATTCACCCAGGCTCACTATCATCTGGCACCAGAGATACTCCTGTGCTCCCCCAGGAATCTCAGCTACATAGACATGGAGAGAATAATTTCAGACAGCCTGACTTTTGCTGACACAGCCTCTGAGCAACATATTCTCCAGGAGAAGCAGGTTCTCCTCCCTGTGCACCGGGCTCAGCAGCAACCACCTGCTGACTGTGCCAAGCTGTGCAAGAACACAACAGGACAAGATTTTCCCGTGCTTTTTAAGCACAGGAAACTTCCCATTGCCAACCTTTAGTACACACTGAGGGCTCTGTAAATGGTCTTGGTAAACACGTTCAGAGCTGTAAAAGAACATAAGAATTGCGTAGAAAGGACATGTGATGATTGGTACTTCGGCTGAGCTGACAAGCCTAAGCTGGGTGGATTTCTTTCCAGAATGGAGAATTATATGACAATACAACAAAAGCATTTTGGTCAAGTTTAGCTGCCTTAACCATTCCTTAAAGCTTGAGATTAATGCAAGGGATACAAGAGAGAGAACTCTGCAACTGAGCAAAGAAAGAACAGACTGTCAGCAGGACTGGTTCGGCTTTATGAATAAACTGCCCTGGAAGCGCAAAAGAACCAGGTAATTCTCAATAAAACACCATCAACACACACACAAAAGCACAACTTAAAATATAGTATCTCATCAGCAGTACCACAGCACCTGTGGTCAGTTCAAGGCAGAAATGAAGTGCAAGCACAGGATCACTGTTTTGAAGTGACTTAGTTAATGGTATTTTTCCAGAGTGAAATAGCAAATCCCAACAAGGTGATTTGTCTTATTCCTAAAAAAACTTCCCTTAAACAATTTAAGTGAACAATTACCAAAATTGTTTTGTCTGAATTCTACAGACCTGTGGACCTGTAAATGTAGGTGAGACTGCTCTCTTTTGTCTCACAGAAACATCCATCAGTGACTGCAGCTTCTTGGGAACAACCAGGCTGGAGTTCAAAAAGTGTTTTCCAGCAAAGACCATCTGAGTTACGTTGTTACAAAAGCACATTGGGGGGGGGGGGGGGGAACAAAACATTTACAAAAGAAACACTATTTCTAGTGTGGACTTCTTGATTTGAACTCAAATGAATTTAAGAGTATTCTTCATAAAATAAACAGTAAGAGTCTTCTTCACTGGTATTTGGAGATTCTGCTATTTTCCCATTGTGAAAATGTTTGTTCAGCTTCCAGCTCTCTGTTTGATTTCACTGCAGCGTTGTCAACTGCTTGCAAAATAAAATATGTACCATTTCCCCAGGCATAAGTAGGGAAGCTGAAAGTACAAGGAGCAGCTCATCACCAATGGTTAACTGTCCAAGAAAACTATTTTTCATCTTACAGCACTCCCAGTATCTTCAAAATTAAAGCCAAGGAGAACTGTATCTTTGAAATAAATAGAGTAGAACGGAAGAACTTCTCATTATGAAAAAAAGAGCAGCAAATTCAAGATTTCCATATCCAGCTCTAACTAAAAGTCTTACTAGTTAATGTATTACATTCTCTACCTTATCCTCAAAAAAGATTCTTGAATCAAAAACACAATGACAAGAAGGTCTATTTCTGTAAAATGTTTTTCTCCAGAAAGACTCAAGCCAATGTATATAATGAAACATGTATGTTCTTCAGGGACAGAAAGTCTGGCCCCAAAGAAGTCTGTACATTCTCCTTTCCATATATACAGTAGGAATATTCTTATGGAAAAAAAGAGTCAAGCACTAAACACGGAGCAGATGCGCAATGAATTCACATTAGAGTGATTAAATAATAATTTTTCCTAAATTCAAAATACTGTCACTAATGCTGCTTACAAAAAAAAAAAAAAAAAAAAAAAAAAAAAAACAAAAAACACTGGCTCTATTTGCCACCAGAAACACTAATGACCAAAAAAATCCTTACCAAAACCCCACAACCTTAAAGAACCAAACACAAACACATTCCACAAAACAATGTATCCTCTACAGGTCAGTAACTAAGAAGATAGAACTGAGTATTAGGTATTTCAATTGTTTACGAACCAATTTAAACAGTGAGAGTAGTTTCTTCTAATCTTCAATACTACATTCCAACTTAGTCACTTTTATGCTCAGAATTTATTAACAGCAATCTGAGCAGCCCTTACCTTGCCAGTATGTTACTGGCCTTTCCTTCGGTAATTTATATGACCAAATAATTTTAGACTCTAAACACATACCAAAAGACTTTCAAAGACGGCAAGGAAAAAACAAAGCACTAAAATAAAAAAATCTCACCGTCTTTGCTTGTGCCAACAACAGGGAAAAATGCAGTGTCATTTGGCCTTTTGCAAGCTCTGGATACCATCCTACAAACCACTCAAAGATTTGGAAGCATCACACCACCTTGCAGCTCCTGGCTTCGGCCTTTGCGAGCAAATCATGCTGACAAGAAATAACATACTTAAAATGTAACAGTCTCCTCTGGTGACTTAGTTTTCAGACAAATGCATGCCCTGCTCTATTTCATCGCACAGCTATAGAAGTATTTGAGCTGCTTCAAGAAGCAGGTAAGGTCAAAACAGCTTATTTCAGCAGGAGAAAGGCCCAGATTAACAGGAATTCAAACACCAAGGTGAAAAATCTAGTGAAGAAAAGGAGGCCTTATTTAGACCCACCAGCATCAGGACTAACTGAACATCAAAAGAACAGAGTTGAGCAGCAAAAAAAAATCTTGGTTAGAGTAGCTTAAAAAGACCTTCAAGACTTAAGAGAAAGAGATGATTTTAGCTGCAAGAGACTAGAAAGAAAATCTCATAAAATGCTGTAGGGGAAGTTAAAAAAAACAAAAACAAACCACTCCATCTCACTTTAATCACATAAAAGGGAGCAGTATTGAAGTAGAAGTAAAACAGTACCAAGTTTTGAATATGTGTAACACACATCTTGAAATCTCAGCTACACTGGCTTAACCATTGGGTTTACTGGTCTTACTGTAGATTTTTTATTGGTTCATTGTTGATTTGTTCTGGCTTTGATTGGTGCTGTGCTTTTTTTCTTTTACTCTTTCCAACTATTACTTGGCACAGTTTGGTCAGCTGGTAAAAAAAGGGGCAGAGCCAAAGGCTGGGCATTAGAGCACAAGAATTCCAGGTCCAAAGCAGTTCCCAGTTTCATCAGCTTCTTGAGGTTCAGGGACATGGTGCTTTTGAGGCTGCAAGTCTTCATCTTTAGGGCCTCTAATAAGCAATGCCATAAGACTGACCTGTATAGCCTATTGTTCACTAGACTGCTTTCAGATCTGGTTGAAAAATTGCAACATTACTAAAAATAATCTTCCAAGAAGACAATTTGCAATCCTGCATGCCAATCACAACAGCCTGTGTTACAGTTAAGTACTCAATATTTAGTCAAACACAAAGATTTTTAAGAGTTCTGCTAATGTTACCCTGAAAAGAACAAGTGCATTTCAGATGTTACAACCTGCTTCAAGTATTTAAGTTTCTCAATAATTCAAGCTATTCTTAAATGTACACATCTTAGGAAAAAAGAATACCTCAGGACAACATGCCTGTGGCATCCTAGCTTGTCAGTGGCAATCATTTCGAAAAAAAAAGATAAGAAAAAAAATCCAGCTGTTGAAATCTGAAACCACTTCTGCTACAGAATTACCAAGTACTGTAGGAAGACAGTAAAACCAGCAGAGCATTCATTTTGCCTCCCAAATCACCAGAATGAATAATTTTTAAATTGCCTTTCTTTTCACTGGTGACTGTACACACGATCAGAACTCAGACCTGCTCACGTCTGAGCCAAAGTCGAGCAGGAGTTTCTTTTGTACAGAAATGAATTATTCTTTTGCACACCCTACAATGCATAGGGCTGCTTCCCAAATGCCAAAGTATCTTCACCTCTTTGTAATCTCCTTAACCCAGTCCCAGCACTGTTCAGTGGGTTCTGCAGCAGGGAATAACCTCCTATGTAGCCTTGAGCTACCCTGCCCAAGCTTTGGCAACTTTGGGATAGAAGTTTTAGCAAGAAAAGACTGTCTTGGTCACGCCAGGTGTGCTACAATAAAACTGAGCAAACAGGGAGTGGGAGAGGTGCTGGCACCATGTGTCCCCCTGCCCATGAAGGACAGGGTAAGGCTGCTTGTCAGTACAGCCAATGCCCACACTACCCCCATGTGTTATTTGTTGTTCAAAGATTTGCTAGCTAAAAATAGCACACAGGAGAAGAGAGGCACTGACGACACTATGAACACCATATACATTTTTATTTAACATTTTTCATGTCCTAAAATAACTCAGAATCATATGACCTACTAATCACCTACTAATTTCATCCTCACAAATGTTTGTCCATGCAAATGGGGCAGAAAAACAGCTCTAAGAGACAATTACAGACATTGACTCTCCTCCAAATACTTATGAATGCCATTTTTGAGGCAACAGAGCTCTCAGATTTTTGTAACTTTAGCTGTAGGAGAAATCTTCTCTTGTTTCAGCACCTCCACTCTCTAGTTTGTTCTGTGCAACACACCAGTCATGTGTGTGCACAGCATCAAACAGCCCTTAGCAAAGAAACTCACAAAATCAATTCTTTTTTGTTCTTGGCACAGGAGAGCAGCACAGCACCCACCTCTCGTATCTGAGATCAGCACACCTCCAGCACAGAACGATCCTGGCACACAGGTCTGAAATCAGCTTATCACTGGGGCAGTGCTGAATGCAGGGAGCAGCCAGGGCTCACTGGTGGCTCCAACAGGTGTACACTGCTGTCTCCTGTGAGACCTGCCTAACAAAGACCCTCCTCCTCAGTTCTCATCTGAGGAGTATTTTAGCAGGTAACCAATTCACAGGTTTAAACTACTCCCTCAATAGTCTCACAGAGCAGTCAAGAATAGTGAAGAGTCTACAAAAGCATCACTTGGTCCTCCTTACATCAGAGCTAGTGAGCACTGGGTCAGAGTGTTATGGCTAAGTATTGTGAATAGTAAGTTAATTGTTTCTTCCTGTAAAGTTATTTCTGCTGCTTTTGCAGGACACTCAAACTGAAAATTATCCATCAAAAGTGCTTCTTTAAACCCAGAGGAGACTTTTTGAAAATTTACTTTTTAAAAAGCACTTAAATTCCAGTCAAATAAAACATCAGAGAAGTTTAATGTACATAAAATGTCTCCAAGAGACCAGAGAAGCATAAACTGCTTTTAAACATCTTTAGAAAAAAATCACATCTTAAAAAAAGAAGACAATTGAGTAGATAATTCTTTTGATCTCACACAGCTGATACACTCTGACATCAGATTTTTAGCAGAAAGCTGTCACTTTACATACCCCTCTATGTCCACCCAGCTCCAAGCACCACAATTCTTCCTCTTTCTCTGAGACACACTGTATCCTTGATAACACAGAATCTCTCCTCCCCTCACCCACACTATTTTTCCCTACACAGCTGGAAATTGCAGGGAAGGTGTCATGCACCTCCAGGCCGGCAGGCAGTGCACACAAACAGGGCAGCTGTCCCTTGGGAGACAACAGCCACACTATCGCCCCTCCTGGACGCTCACCATTCACTTCCCCCCAAAGCACTCCCGACCTTGCACTCCAAGGAAGGGCTGCAGTGTGGACTGAGATGCCCAGGAGACCTTCAATTGCACATCTCTAAGCTGAACTCTTCTGTACCTTCACGCATCAGACTAAAAAACTTCTAAAGACAGATTGAACCAACTGGTTTTCTAAAGTACGTTAGTGAATGTGAACAATATCAAAATTGTCTTCTAGCACAGTATGTTAAGTACCAGTTTTTATTACAGGCAGTCAGCTACACAGAAAAAGATTTCATCTTGTATAGAAAGAAGTATGTCTCCATGAAACCTTAAAAAAAAAAAAGAAAATAAATAAACATGCTCAGTCAAATTTACACCATGCAGTTCACTGTCCTTTTAAGATGACTTCACCATTAAATAAGATACAGAAATGCTCTTCCTTCAAGAAGAATTCAAGACGTTTATGTAAGAACAACTCAAACAATCTTTAAGCCCAGCACCCCTGCAAAACACTAGCAGAAATGTTCTTCAGCTCCAGTTACAAAATGAATACTGAGGCCTTTTGTTAATACGAGCATTTAGAGAGAAGCAGCACCTTCTCCTGTAGGAATGCCAAATGCACATGCTGTATGAACAACTCATAGAAACTGCTTGGAACCAAGGGATAATAATCAATGCCAAGCAGAAAGAAAGAAGTCTACACTACCTCTTTATTTATTACCTGCTGCTCCTGCTTCAATCCATCTCTGGATTTAGCTTTTTGGTCAACAGTATTTCATGTATTTTGACAGTTACTCTCACTGCATTTTTTCCTACACAAGGATAAAAGGAAACACACGAAGAAAGTATAAATACCAAAAAGATCATGGTATCACTCTGTTCCAAAAAGCATTCTTATTTAAACAGAAAAACACTATCCAGATAAAAAAGCACCTATTTCTGAGGAACACTTGAGAAGCCAGGATATTTCAGTACAGAGCTGAACCAGAACAAGCTACATTTCACATAACAGCTTAATGGAGAGGGAACACAGAAGTAGTAATCACAGTTTGCAGCCTTAGCACAGTAAGCATAACAAGAGGCTCCATGCTCCCGTTCAGCAGCATAGCAGTCATTTCAGAAATACCATTATAAGTGCATCTGATCCAAACACTGTAGAGAGGGCAACTGCTGAAATGTGGAGGTTTCAATCAAACATTTTCAGCTACTCACAGCGCCTGCTGCTCTTTCAGCCTATCAAATATGCTTTCAATACCAGTCAACCCCAGCTCTGTCCTACTCCTGGTCCCTTCCTACACACAGCATGGCTGGAAAAGTTGCAAGGAATAAAGGCAATGCCTAAGAGGTTACAGAGTAGGTGCTATCAGCACACGGGATCCTTCACTGCACATTTCTGGAAATCAAGTGGAAGAGCATTACTGATGATACTCTAGCTTTACAGCCCAGAGCTGAAACAACTCATTATGATTCATGTCTATTTTGAAAACTGCCACATTCCTTTTTCCTTCCTTCCAAAAACACATCACAGAACTAGACCAGCACACCAAGGTGCTGCAGGTATTGTGAATTTACTTTAAAACTCGAGAAGGTAAATCTAGAAGAAGTCATCTAAACAACAGCTCTCCTCAAATCATGTCTGAAATGCTGTTCAAGGCAATGCTGAGGAAAAGAAATACTTCAGATGACCATTAAATTCATATACTCACTGAAATACTGACTAGTCAGCCTAGCAGATAACGTCACCTCAACCCTGATACAGCCAAAAATACATTGGTGGCCTTGGGAGGATTACTATTGGTCAGATTTTTATTTCAGATGATGGCAAGGCTGGATTTCTTTATAATGCAAGAGCCATCTGGATCAAAAGTAACTACCTGAGCTTAAGCACTTTTGATTAGAGAAGGCTCCCCAGGCCAGGCGCTCTGAGTGCAGGCCACATGGTCTCGACCCAGCCCTCTGGTCCCACCACATCCCAGCCTGGGAGCACCATCAGGAGGCCTGGCAGCAACTAAAGGCACCAAGTGTTCTGCCTCAACAGATGCACATTCTCCCACAAAGCAGAGCTTAACTTTTTTTTTTTAATCAAAACTCACTGGCTGCACCATTAACACGCTATGAAGATCAGTGCTAATGCATTATTCTCACTCAGAAGCAGAGCGCAGCATCACCAGCTTAACCACACTGTAGATCTTTTGTTTTCTGTCTCCAATTAATTGCTCGACAACATCCATCTTACCAAGATTCTTACTTTTTAAAATACTATTTCACACATTTAAGATTTTAAAAGCATCTTTGAGAACACCAACAAATCAATAATGGTCTTATCTTTAAAAAGCAAAATTAAGGAATTCTGAACCATTATTTTTTTTAGTCTAGAAAAACATTAAACAAATGTAGTGCTGCTTATCCTGAAATTTACATAGATACACAAGGAAAGAATAACTCAGTACATTGTGAGATAGAAAATTATAAACAATAATAATAGTTATTTAAAAATAAAACAAGACTTGTTTACTTATCTGACTACAATAAGCAGTTCAAGTTTCAGAGATCTTTGTCAATCTCAGTTCTGACACCAAAAGAAATTTTGTCTTTTCAATACTCTGCAGAATGAATATACAGATCGATACAAGTCTATGGGCAACTACAGATTCTGATCTGCAAAATAACAGTCTCTTTACAAGAATGTACTTTTTTCTTGGCACCTTCCTAAATCCTTGACCCTAGAACATGCTGCTTACACCTGAAATTGATTGCTATGTGTTTTCTAACTATTCTGAAATTAGGCAGAAAAAATAAAAGGCAAAAAAATTCCTTTAAATTACTGTCTGCTATATTTTTAGGGGGATAAAAGCACAAGAGTTACATTATTAAGAGGTACACTGTAAGAATAAAGTTTAAGACAGAAGAAATTCCAAGACTCAATCTACAAGAGTGCATTACTTAAGTAACAATCTGCATTTAAAATTCAGAAAAGCACCAACTGCTCTTACAAATTGAATTTTTTATTTTTTTTTTAATAGCCTATGTTTTTAAATAAAATCAAGGATACAGGCATTCAAAATACAGAGAGTGAAGAGTGTAACTAAGGCTGAAGCCATCTGGAACCTTCTGACAGAGCCCTTGGAGCTGCACTGCTCACCCCTCCAAAAGTACTTAGATCCAGAACACAGGTCACACAGTACAGAACATGCTTTTTCCCACTGGATCCCAACTGCCTGAGGTATGAGAATACTGTAGGAGACAGCACTAAGTTATATCTTTTCTAGATCACAGCAAGCTCAAAACATCATTGTTGCATCACAGCTGCAAATCACAGTTCCTCCTGGCAAGTTGTTATAAAATATGCAAGGGTGAACAGGGTAGAAGTGTCTGCAATCTTAATTACCTTTTTCCACTGTTAAAATGTGAGCCAATCAGCACTTAATACTATATTACTTCTCATCAACTTTAAAAAGAATGAATGTTCATTCTCGAGGTATCACAGATGTACTTTGTGCATATTTTCAGCCACACCACACAGCCAGGGTACAAAGCTCAGGCATTCTTTCATATACATACCAACAAAAAGGACATCTTTCAAACATCTCATAAGCAAAACTCAGTAACACTAGAAAAGGGGAAGAGACAGATCATAAGGATTTCATGTGGCAGGAACCACCAACTTCACAAAGCACCTTCCTCCTTAGAGTACATCTCACTACAAAAATACAACTAGGGAGATTCAACTCAACTGTTTGATTCCACATTTTAAGCTTCTATTTTTAAAATAAAAGTGACCTTTGCACTGAGGATGAGTTAAGCCTCTTAATGCAAACATATCTACTTTTGTCTAGTTTATCCTGTAGTCTTAAGGGCTTACATCTTTGAATGTGTCCAACCCCAAATAAAGAACCAAATAAATAATGAAAATATAAATTGCTATAGTGGCTATGAACAACAGATAACCATTCAAGGCCTCTGGTATCTCATCTGTTGCACAGTATAAAGCAGAAACCCACCTCAGATAAAAAAGCAAGCTTTTACTTTGCAGATTCCTGTAGGAGCAGAACCAGTTAAAATATTTTCATTAAGAATTAACCTAGCAACACACACTTGCCCTTCTGTGCAGACAGGCAGCAGGTGAAATGACAAGTTCAAGTATTTAACTAATTCAAAAATATAATAATAAAAAGGACAGCAAAGCAGAGTTCAGTCCCTCACATCTATCAAGAAGTTAATCTCTGAATTGTACTTCTACTTAAATAAATTCCTTTCAAAAATTTAACCATTACCTTCAAGTTCTTGCATGAATCTTATTTTTTACAAAATACCTCAATTTCAGAAGGCACAAAACTACTCCTTTTAGAAGAATAAATCACCCTGATTATTACTGCTTTGATTTTTTAAAAAGAAAAAGGTACACTACTTTTCACAAAATTTCTCATTTCTCATTATAATGTTCTGTCCTCATTACACCAGTTCCTGGAAGAGGATGCTCACTACAACTCACAGGACACAAAGAAGTAAGACAGCATGCTTATGCATATTTAAAAGCATTTTAACATGTTTTACACTACCCAATATGATGTTTCTCAGAAATGGGAAAGTGCTTTTTAAAGGACACTCTCTATAGGAAACAATTTAGTAGCTTTACAAGCTAAAAGGGCCCACATTACTTCCTTGCTTGCTGCACGGATGCCAACTGATATCCTAAGATTTTAGTAAAATAGATTTTTAGATGTTTTCGGATTCTGAGAAAGATGCACTACAATATGTAAAATACAAACCTACCACCTGCACCAAGAAGAACTTTCTGTCCAAGGCCTTACTTACCCAATTTCAAAATAGATGCTTAATTTTCAAAAAAGGAATTTTCTGTACACATTCTTCAGTCAGATTTAAGTGATAAAGCAGTTAAATTGAAAGGAGCATGTAAAAACTGTTTGATGGTTATTCCCAAACAGTATTAAGTTGATTTTGTTTTGCCTTCAAAAAGAACTAGACAATCAGGATTTTCATGAGTGTTCCTTAAACAACTGACTTCTGTTTCTCTTCCTTAAGTCATTGTGTTTAACAGAGGAAAAGCAATTGTTGGCTTTAACCTGCCAGTCATTTCTGCTCAGACAGAAAATACACAAATTTCACAACAAAGCCTCAAACAGTGGAAGATGTGGAGGAGAGAGAGGTGTATGTAGTAGTTCACAGGCAATGCAGTAGAAGATGCTGGTGCTCAGAAATAAAAATACTGCTGTAACTGACCCAAAAAGTGCATAGTGGTAGAACAGGAATAGTTCTCTCTCTCCACTAAACAAGCACAGAATATAGTCTCCTGAATTAGTTATCAAGAACAGACACTGTGTGCTGCTTATGTTTCATCCAGTGCCTCAGTACTACATTCTGCCCCTTTTTTCCCCTCTTTCCAACAACACCTGGCTGGTAGGTTCACTAAGCATGTACATTATTAACAGTTTATCTGGAGAGAAAGACAGGCCTCTCCCACTGACCTCAGCTTTCTTTCCCTTTTGCATCTCTCGGATAGCAGCTTCCCTCTTGCCCTCCAGCTGCTATCTGCCTTGCACCAAAAATTCTGCCTGCACATCCCACTGCCAGCTTGAAAACCTCCAACCGTTTTCCCAACTGTTCACACCACACCTTCCACAGCACAGGCCAGACCAAGTACTCCCGCTTGCCAAAAGTCAGACCTTTTACATATAAAATTCGACAATTGTCAGTGTCTCGAGGTTCCTGTAAAAAACTAACCAACTTAGGCTTATTCTGTGGATCTGGTACAGTTTAGCTTATTAGGTATTCCCCTGGTTTTCTTCCTTCACAAAAGTGAAAAAAAACACGAGTGCATACCCTACCACCTCAGGCAGCATTCCTGCAGATCTTTTCCTCAAACCCAACAGGTTTCACGGTTGGGTTTCTCTTCCTCCCTGCAGCTCAGGGTCAGGAGCTCTATCTAATTTCTTCCAGAAACAGATCTCACATCTCTCTTTCTGCAGCCCAGCCTATTCATTTGCCACTGCCCTGTGCAGAGTGAGTGATAATCAGTTCCATTCTGCACCAGCACAGGTTCTCCACAAAAACCAAATTTAAAAACGCTGGCAAAAGCTTCTATGCCACCGAAATAAAAGATAGCAATGTTAGTCTCCTCCAGTGTGACCTTATGAACTTTCAGTTTTGAAGAAATATTTCAATATCATAAATGAACAGGTTATTTACATACAGTAAGTACTCTTTGACAGATGTTTTAAAAAGCCTTCTACAAATTCCTGATCCAGTCTCTAAGATATCCCTATCCAACTCCAGAATTTCAGTGGAAAAAAGAAGAGGTTGCTCAGAGTCCATCACGAAGAGCTGCTTCCACAAGGGAGCTCTTTAGCACTGAAACATATGTTCAGGCTAGCAGGGAACAGCAGCGGAACTGGAAGGCATCCTCCTATCCATCAGTCCCAGTTTGCACATCTCAAACAGTACAGTGTTTCACACACACTGTATAAAGTAATTTGAGCTACTTCTTAGACAGCTACATACATATTTCTGCACTCTAATTCATGGAGCCTATTTCCGTAGTGCAGTCACAGCTGACTCTTGAATTCAGTATAACACATAACAGAAGGAGGAAAATATGTATTTCAGAATATAACTTATGTTCTCTCAGTCCTCTGACTTGCGACCAGATCATTTATGAAGGTCAGACTATAGAGTCTCACAAGGACATAAAACAGAAGTCATATCTCTGTGACCAGATCATAAACAATATTCCTTGAGCCCTGAGGAAAGGCCTTATCACTGCCAGCAGCCAGATATCAGCCACAAGGGAACAGGCCAGTCCAGGTAATCAATAACTTCCCATAAGGCCACCATTGTGTTTTTGGTCTGGGCCTGAACTCACCATTTGCAGGCCAACTCCACAAGCAAACCACAAACTGCAGGATGTGAGGTTTCACAAAAATCAAGAATGGAAAAAGACAAATGAAGAGATAAGCCTTGCTTTCCTTTTCGAAAACTCTTTAGGTTAAGATTCTGGCATGAGCTCCATTTTCAGAGAAATCTAGATAGATCTTGCTGAAATAGCATCACTAGAAAATAGGAAAAGCTTGGGGGGGAAGGGCAGGTGAGAACACTGCTCTCTTTTCCCCATACTTTTACTCTAGCACCATTACTTCAGGAAAAAAATAAACAAAATGGCTTAAGATTCTGCCCACTTATACCACGGCATGTGCTTACATACAGAGAAACATCTGTATTTGACAGAGGATGCTGAAATTTATGTGATTTCAGAAAAAACACCCCAACTAGGTAAACATATGAAAAAAGCCACAGAAGACCATTAGGGCCATACCAACAGCTCATCCCGGGTCCCTGATCCACAAACCATGGGAGCTCAGGAAGTGCTCTGCAGAACTGTCAGTAACACGCCTGGCCTGTCCCCACCCTCTTGCCCAGGCATTCTGGATCAGCCACGTTGTGCAGGAAGGGATGTGAAGGGTGGGGCTGGCACACAAAGCTTGGAGGTACTGCAGCTCCAGGTCACAGCATGGGTGGGATAGAGCAAGATCCGGATTCTAGCAATCCATGGACATAAAGTCTTCAAAACAAGGACACATCAGGTACCGTATTCTCTGAATCAGACAATGCACTTCACTTAGCTAGAAGGCCAGGAACATCAAACACCCTGCCAGGCAGCAAGGCTGTTCTTGAACCCATTTTTCTTGCCCAACTGGATACACATTGGAGAATAAACTGCTTCCATACCTAAATTTAAGCACTATTTTTAATATTAATAGACACCTTTTACAAAGGTGCTTCACTACACATATTACCTTCCCATACATGCCAAATACCCAAAATCAGATACCCAAATACCAAAATAGACTAGTTCACTTCCATGTTAACATGCCACTAAGACAGACTCACTTGATGGCACCCAACCACAATTTTAATCTAAAAAAATACACTAAAAACATTAGGCTGAATATTTTTACTTCATGAAATAACACAGTAATTTTCCCTCCTAGTTCATAAAATGAGAGTTTGACCCAACATCCAATGGAACGTACACTTATTTTTCCACTGACCTATACAGGATCACATCACTTGACAATTACAAGGCTAATACATTTCATAACACACTTTTAAAATATTATTTGTCTCTTACTGTAGAATATATTGGAAACAAAGCAAGCGTTATAAATAAAGAGTTGC
The DNA here is from genome assembly GCA_020086605.1 of Lanius collurio. NCBI lineage: Eukaryota > Metazoa > Chordata > Aves > Passeriformes > Laniidae > Lanius > Lanius collurio. The sequence continues at coordinate 1,020,818 of JACBWW010000045.1, read as the reverse complement.
ACCATAATTGCTGTCACAAATCACCACCTATACACTATACAACAAACAGGAGCCAAAGATCTGATGAGGTTCCAGAGGCATCTGCTGCCAGAGAGGGGCTGAGCTTCCTGCCATCCCCATCTTCCCGTCCCCACCTTCCCAGGACTGTACCCTGGCTCCTATTTAGACACTTGCCATCACAACTCTTTGCAGAGCCCCACTGCAAACTGAGAGACTAAATAATTTCATTTCTAAAAAATGGCACAGAGAGCTATAGCAGTCAATTAAACAGAAGCAACAGGTCCTGTAAATTATTTTAAACCATCTATACTAAAGACAGTTTCAAAAACATCAGCTTACTTTTACAGATTCTGGCAAATCATTTGTGCAATGGCATAATCCTTCTACTCAGCACAATACTATACATATGCTTACTTTCTTGATACATTCTTGTCCTTCAGAAGTGAACCAGTGCTGTTGGTTTGAAACACTTAAATGCTACAGCCAAACAAGTTCTGAAACAAACAAACCAACCAAGTATGTATCTCAGCTACCCCTGCTCCAAAGCTCAAGTTCCTTAATTCCTCTGCCTCCTAGGTGGTCTCAACTCCACCATCAGATTATTTCCCTCAAGAGCTTCACTGGTAAACTATCTGAGAGACTATGTAATTTAATTAGTATAAATCATAAAGAAAAAGAGGATAAAGCCGCCACTGCTGCACATATTAGGAATGCAAGCTTGCAAAATACTTTCATTTGCTGAGTTTGTTTTCACCTTCTCCAAATCAAGAGAAATAAAGTAATTAACTGCAGCAGCATTAGCAAAGAAACTTAAATTTCATGTGTTTCACAAGCACATTCCGTAAGACAGAGAAATGTGGCCTAGACCAGGGAAGCTTTCCCAGCACAACTGTGGTTGTTAGAAAACACAACAGAGGGAACACCATAAATACCAGAACAGGTCTTGAGAAAAAGTGTTCAAATAGGGAGTCATCACTCCTGTGAGGCTTTCTCTGCTCAAGGAACAGACATGATGACAGCACAGTTCATTTATACCATGAAGTCTTTATGCTGAGTTGCACGTGTGATCACAATTACTATAATCAGATATTTATTGAATCTGCTGCCTGTTCCTAGAAAAGTTACTTGTTTCTGAAAAAAATATTTTACAATTGTTTAAGGTCCAATTTAAAAACCAGTGTGCTAAAGGCAGAAATATAAATTTCTAAAAGACATTAGCAACCTTCAAGAACCCCAACTTTTCTTTTCCCTTGGCTATTTACTGTATATTAAATATGACTGAATGCTATGATGGGTATCACAGTCCTATTTATTTCAACTACTATTTACTAAAACTGTGAACAGTCAGATGCTCGTTAGCACATCAGAATGTACACAGATGCTCATTAAACACAAGGATCTTCCTCAGCAAATCTGAGTATAGAAGTGGTAACAACCTGTAGCATTACCACACAGACCTCCAGCAGCAAAGTCTTTTTTTTATTAAATCACCAGTATGCTTGCTTTCACTGCAGGGAGCAAGTTCATTTCTCAAACCTAAGATACACTTGTAAAATATTTGACACAAAACTAGGAGAAAATAAATTTAGCACACAAGAAACCCAATTAACACTCACACAACAAAGACTTGGGGTTTGCATCCAGCCACAAACACAGACAGGGCAAATGGTGTGTGCATCATGTCTAAAAAACACCTCTCCTAGGCAGATGTAGGTTTTTTGACAGCAAGTTTCTGTAAGTCAAGGATGGTTTCAATTCACAGAAATTACTTCCACATTTTCTTCTGAGGAAATGAAAGGTGCAATACCAAACAATAAATACTTACTCTATGACTTGTCACTTCAGAAAGCTGTGTAAATTTGTAACTGATAAAAGGAGCCAAGACTTATAGCTCATGATAATTACATTTTCTCATTAACAAAGATGTGAATAAGACAGCACCAGTGAGCATACTTATTTTTAAAATGTCTCAAGAAGTTCTAGCTGGGAGGTCTAGAGACTATTTTCCTTTCTTCTCTAGGATGACCAACAGTGTATTTGTACATGAACTTCTTTGGCCTTCACAGCATGGGTCTACAGCCCAACAGTTATGATAAGTACTGTATTACTCTGAGCAAATACAGTCTTAATCCAGGACTATTCAGGAGGACTCTGAAACTCCCAAAGCAATGTGTTCTGTGATACACTTTACTTAAGTATTTTAAGTTAGGACATTTCTATCAGCAAGCTGCAGCCTAAAGTGTAAGGGATGCAGCAACACACTTTTTTTTTTTTACTTTTGCTAGACCTTGTGGTGCAGCCAATGTGATGTGAATGGCATGGCCGTACTTGCCTCAAACTCAAGGAATGAGAAAACAGGGACAAGAGAAGCCAGCCAAGCAGACTTGTTTACTCTCAAGGAGGCTCAGGGGAAACCTCATCATTCTGTACAACTCCTTTACAGGAGGCTGTAGTGAGATAGGGACCAGTCTCTTCTGCTGTGCCTGCAGTGAGGACCAGAGAAAACAGCCCTTAACTGGGACAGAGGAAATTCAGATTAGATACTACAAAAAAAATCTCATGATTCAGGAGGTGAGGCTGTTTAGGGAGGTGGTGGAGTCACTGTCTCTGGAGGTATTTAAGAGACTGGCACCGGACAATGTGGTTTAGTGGTTTACAAATTACAGTAGCAGTACTGGGTTGATGGCTGGACTTGGTGATCTTAGTGGTCTCTTCCAAGCTTGATAATTCGATGGCTTCACATCCAGCTCACCACAACCCTGCACAGAGTAGTGGCTGTAAGCACCTCTCACAGAACTGGTGCAGGCTACCGTGCTCAGCAGGATGAGCGGGACGGGGGGGCGGCTACAGGCGGACACGCAACCCCAATACTGTGGCTTCTTGAACTGCGAAGGCGGAAACAGCCACGGGTGCTATCCCACACCCACAGCCGCGCCAGGGCCGCGGCTGACAGGAGCAACTCGCCGTGCCCTGCCCGCCGGGGTTGGGCACTGCCCGCCCCACCTTGCCCACGCGTCCCGGGGGGTCTCACGGCTGCGCGGGGCCCGAGCACAGTGATGGCCCCGCCGGAGCCACCGCCCCGCGGGGGGCGGAGCTCGGCCGCCCCTCGTTACGCCGGGACGGTGAATCACGGCCCGCCCGTCTCCTCCCCCCCCCTCCTCCATCTCAGCAGCGCCCTCAGCCTCTCTCCTCCATACAAAAGCAAAATGTCCGCCATCTTCACAGGCTGCTGCTGCCGCCGCCGGGCCGGACGGGGCCGCGCCGCGCCAAGGGCGACCCCGCCGCGGGGCCGAGGCGGCCGGGGGGGTCATTACCTTGATGCAGTAGGGCGGCTCGTCGAACGTAACCAGCATGTACCTGTCGCCGCGGCTGGCCGGGTCCCGGGCCCGCAGCTGCGGAGAGAGCGGAGAGAAGCGGCGTGAGCAGGACGAAGGGGCGAGGGGGGCGGCGGCTCTCCCGGCGCCGCGCACTCACCTTCATGAAGATCTCCACGGCGCCCTTGGCGATGTCCAGGTAGCTGGTGCCTAGGTACGCCCGCTGGTTCATAGAGGCGGACGTGTCTATGAGGAAGAGGAGGATCGGCATGGTCCAGGCAGAGCCCCGGCCGGCGGGCTCCCTGCGGAGGAGGCGCGGCGCTCGCCCGCGGCTCGCTCGGCTCTGGCGGCGCTGCCCAAGCTCGCCCGGACTCAACTTCTCTTCCCTGAGCCTCCACCAGCACCATGTGACCAGCGTGCACGCCATTGGCTGGCAATTATACCCGTATTTGCATATTCATGGCAGCGCGCGCGGGGCGGGAGGGAAGGAAGGGAGGGGGGTAGCGGGGTGACGGCGGGCGCGCGCGCGCCGCACCTGTCACACACACACAGCGCCCGCCCCGCCTCTCTGCGGGGTCCCCCGCCCCGCGCTCCAGGGGCCGCCCCGCCCGGCCTGTGGCGGGCCGCTGCCTCACGCTGCCTCCTGGTCCCGGTCCGTCCGTGTTCCCTCAGTACTTCCCGGTAACCGGAGCTGAGTCACCGCGCCGCTGCCTCCCCTCGGCCCGCGCAGCCCTCGATGGCTGAGGAGCTCTGCAGGGCTGAGGGGAGTGTACAGGAGCTGTGCGCTGCCCCCAGAGAGCCGAGCACAGCCTCTCAGCTGTTCACCCGGTGACATAATCGACCCCGTTCCTGGTCTCTAGAGGTTTCACTTCAGCACTAAATCCCCAGTCCCCCACGTGCGATCCTTTCCCGTTCGTTAACAGCCATCTCCCACAGGCAGTGCCTCCATCTGGGCATCACACACCAGTACGGCACCTCAGTGTACCTGGATCGAGGCAGGATGGCAACAAATTAATTTAGCAAAACTGAAAATACATAAACCCTGCATTATTTCCTACCTCTCAGATTAAAAAAAGAAAAAGTATCTGAAAGGAGGGATCACAGAATCAATTAGCTTGGAAAGTCTCTCAGAGATCATCAAGTCCAACCCACAGCCCGACACCACCATGTCAACCAGACCACGGCACCCAATGCCATGCCCAGTCTTTCTTTAAACACCTCCAGGGACGGTGACTCCACCACCTCCCTGGGCAGCCCGTTGCAGGGTCTAATCACTTTCTGTGAAGGAATTCCTCCTGATGTCCAACCTAAACCTCCCCTGGTACAGCTCAAGCCATGTCCCTGTGTCCTGCTGCCAGTTGCCTGGGAGAAGAGCTAAACTTGCACCTGGCTACAACCTCCTTTCAGGTAATCTTAGAGAGAAATAAGGTCCTCCCTGAGCGTCTTCTTCAAGGTGTCCTGCTCCAGTGGGCCTGGCAGCCACCACCGACAGCAAACAGATAAGGGGAAGGAGACGAAGGAAGTATTTAGCACTATGTCCGCTCATTAATGCTTGTTTACTTCCAGGAGTAAATCCAAAACACACAAAAGCAGCACTGCCAACATAAATCTTATTCTAAAATAATAAAGAAACTAATAATATTTTCCAGTGCTTTTAAATTTAAAGGCTTTTTCCACATATTTTTTGCCATTCATTTCAACAGCAGGCAGAATCAGTTTCAGTTCTCATTCAGTTTTTGTGAAGCACTTGGACAATACTGTTGTTGCACAACATCACAGGTGAATTCTCATGTCTCATTACAGAGTATTATGAAATATGAATGTTGGTAAAGATACCATTGCCCATTTTGATCCAAATAATCAGAGATATAAACTCATTTAATTCAGGCATGTACTCATCCCTTTTGTCACCAGAAAATGTCCAACACCTGCACACAGGACCTGCATAGTCTCTATACTGGCTTTAGAAAGAAGTTTGTCTTTTAAAAAAAAACTTCTGCAGATATTTTTCAAATAACATTATCTCATTATTTAATTCTATTGAACCAAAAGTGGGTAGAATAATAGTTGAAAAGCAGCTCATTTTGAAAATGAATCCTGTCAAACTTGGAGACTCCATTCCATTATCCAGGCCCTCCAGAAGTTGTGCATGTGTGACTGTGTCTGCAATCAAGGCTTCTGAATTTCAGCAATCATAGCAGAAATGCCAGGAGGGATAAACAGATAAGTATTTTTATGCAAGTGATTAGTACACATGAATGGAGCCAGACTGAAACAAACGGGATTTGAATCTCTATACATAAGATAAAAATGCAGGTACTGTATTTTTGTACTGCTGCATGTTAGTCTGGAAAGATAACTCCTGGACAGGAATGGACTTGCAAAGGCCTGAATGGAAACTGAACTATTGGTAGAAGATGCCACCTAACACTGCCAGGTCCTGGCACCGGGAACTTGATGAGGCCACCTATTCCTCTTGCTCTCATGTCATCCAGATGAGGTCAGAGACTCCCTTCTGCCTCCAACTGACCTCAGCCAATTCCAGCTGGCAACCCAGCAGCCCCATGTCCTGCAGCCTCCTTGACTGGCTCTATGAAATGCTAAACAATTACAAGTTCGTATCCTAACCTTTTTTTTTTTTTTTTAATTCCAGATCACCAGATACCTAAAAGCCATTTCTTTTCCATCCAAACATAGTATTTAAAGGTCAAGATGAAACTCTTGTTTCCCATTTCACAGATTGACCTTTCCTAGGGCAGTAGCAGGCACGGTTCACATACTCTTCCTCTTTCTCTCTTGAGGATTTTGTTTTTTGGATCCTCCTCTAGCTGGACACTGCAAGAGCCAAAGTCTAGCAAGCTTCTAGGCACAATGCAAGACATTTATTTAGTTTAATGAGACACTTTTTATTCCTGAAATTACAGCCACCGTGGTTGCTAACATGCAGGAATGCAGCTAGAGTGGCTTTTACTGCTCCTCTGTACAATTAGTATTTGCAATGCTGACTACCTGGCAGCTGTGGCAGCAGACATTCATCACCTTTATAAAGTTTAAACTTTTCTTGGTTTTTAATTGAAAATACATTCATCTACATTTCTTCAACTGCAATAGTTAAAGAAATTGTCTTTATGGGGCAATTAATCACAACAGCTACAGCAGGTTAAGCTCTCCTATAATTAAATATTTTGAAATAATTTCTGTGTAGATATTCTATCCCACAGTAAAAAGGAACAGAATTCTGGATTAATAATTTTTGAACCAAACAGATCAGTGGTATTTTTTTCCTGTTGTGCTGATAAAGTATTATTTTTCTGTTTCTTGTCCTAACACAGCTTAACTGTGTTAAGCTGTTGCTTCTAGCAGGATTTTAGCACTAGCAGTTCATTTCTCAACACTCTTATATTGCTTCATCTTACTTTTTTCTCACCTAGCTGCTTTCTGCCCTGAACAAGTAATACACCTGTGAGACAGAAGCCATGCTGCTTTAGGCACCAAAGGTACTTAGCTTTGTCACCGATTAGCCACCTGAATTTGGGGCACACTGGATACATTAGGCAGAATTTATCTACTTAAAATCTGGATCAACAGCTAAACCCTTCAAACCTCCTGCTGCTGTGACTCCCTATCTTGGTCATGTAATACAGCTGCCTGGATGACTTTGCTGCTTAATTTAAAATGCTTCCAGCCAGAGCAGAAATGGTCACTGCTAAATCACTACAAAAATACGGATTAATCCATGCCGTGAGCTGGGAGGTATGATCCCTAATACACAAAAAAAGGGGCTGCCACCAGAGCTAAGGGACTTGCTTGGCACAAACACAAGGTGCATTTTTCAGTACCCTAGTGAGAATTCAGAAGGGTTTAGTTCATACCCAGCCATAGATCTGTGCCATCCCTTTCAGAAAGGTGAAATCCCAGGTTAACTTAAAGAATTTTTTGTGCAGCTGGACCCATGCGTGGAAGGTAAGAAATTATGCTAAATAACAGCTCCTTCATAGTTATATTCAAGATGGCAGAAACTGAGCAAATTCAAGTCCTTTGATATTGTTGCTGTATCAGGGGAAAATATTCTCCCCTGTCAGCAGTTAGCTGCTCTTAAGCCAGACACTAGAAAAGGCCAGACTGCTTCTGCCAGTGTGTCACACAGCCTCTTCTGTAAAAACAAAACAGAAAAAAAGCCCCAAACTAACAAACACAAACAAACCCTCTAAACCAGTATTTTCTAGGATATTGCTTAGCAGGACCTTTTTTCTTTTTTCTATTTTGGAACTACACTACAAACTTCCACAAAATTGTAACTCACCCTTAAAGATTTCTGCCCCTTTCACTTGTTCCATCTCCTTTCTGCAATGATTCCACTCAAGAGTTCAGGAGCCTGATCCAAAATTTGCACTTTTGCTGCTTTTCAGGAATCTGGGTTTGCAGATGGGAGGACAGTAACGGAAGCTGAGGAGCAAACCCTGGTTACTGTGAGCCATCAGACTTTGTGTAAGTCTCTGGTGGAAATGTGCACCTGAATTTCTTTTCACAGGCTTCAGCAAATTCAGGAATTCCATTTTCAGCTAAAATATAAGGAACAGACTATGGATACATGCCCTGACTGCAGCACGTTTTCTGCTGATTTATTGACTGTGCATAAATATTGCACTATAACTGTCATATTTAACTACAAAAAAAGAGAGCTGTATGCTCAGGAAGATAATTCAGGGCAGCTCTGAGGATTTTCATCTGTCTTCCATGTACTTCAGAAAAAGCAGCCACTTAGCAAAGGGGCAGAGTCCAGCCATCCTGATTTTTTTTCCCTCTCCCTCAGACATGTGTTAACCCTTTATTGTGCACAGTTCAGCAAGGTTTCCTCCTCCTGCAAGGTTTTTATGCAAGCACAGTTAATATGCCCACAGTCCAAAGGTGGAAGCCAAATACCCAGCCTGTATAATAGCAGATACAGTTTAATTTCTATTTTTCTTTAAAGACCAATGAGAAGGGGATGAGGAAGTGATTGTTTGCCTAAGATGGGGGATCGTTTTGCAATACTGGTAGATAAGCAAAATTCTGACAAGATGTCTCTGAGGAGACATAAAATGAGCCCATGAAGCAGCACTTTGAACAGCAAAGCAAGCCAGAACAGATTTCCAGACAGGCAAGGCTTTCCATATGAGAACAGGTTTCAAAGTCCAAGAGTCTCCAAAGAAGAAACAACATTCACAATAAAAGTTTGAAAAATATTCCGCCTGCCGAAAAAGAAACTGAAACCTCCAGTTTAGCAAACTGGAGAACTGACTTACTCTAAACCTGAAGATAAGAGAAAGAAATTAAAATTGTGCACATACCTATGCAGGGGGATACAAAACCGAAAGTGTGTGCTTCAGCCTAATGCATGTTTGTGATCCAACACCAAATAACATCAGATTAATGGCCCCAGCCCCAAGCCCCCATATGTCCTGCCAAGTTCTCCCCACAGAAAGATTTATCATTGCTCGCTTATAAACACTGGAAGAAAACAGAGCTTGTTCTGGGGGGTAAGAGAAAGGGAGAGGGATTTGTGGCTGAGACAGGAGCCTTGCACCAGGCAGTCACAGCCATGGGAAACAGGAGCTCACAGGCTGGGGATGCTCCGGCTGTAGGTGCATTTGAATTGACAGCCAGCCAAGAACTGCGTGAAATTCCCCGTTGCTTCCTTTTACCGGTCTTATGCTAAGTGTTGCTAAGCTGTACCTGGGAATCAAGCCAAATCAGCTTGGGATCTTTGGATGAAAGGCATTAAAAAAAACCCCAAACCCAGAGTATTACCGATGTGGAAAGCAACAATATGAATTAAATGAAAGCACAAAGTGACAAGATTTGGATTTTGTTACATTCTACAATGTAAAATGTGAAAACAGTCTAAAAAAATGCCACTTCGGAGGAAAACTACATCCTTCTGCCTGGGTTCCTGTGAGGAAGAGTCATAAAAGCAGCATATCATTACCAGAACTGAAACCGTAAAATACGTATGTTTAAATAGACTAGAGCCATCAGGGACTGGTTAGGAGAGTTATTTTCCCAGGCTATGCTATACAGATTTGTGCCACTAAATGAGAAGTTCACATTGCTTCATCTATTACCTATCAGCATTTATTTTATGGCAAAGAATACTCATGGGCTGGGGACCTGCTCTGAACTGACAGGATTTATCATAAAGCAAAAGCCACACTTGGCTGTTTCATTTCTGGACACAGTTATGATTTTTTACTATGTATATGCCTTGCCTGCAAGAGAAATTCTCCCTTGCAGAGTTCAAAGTATCTCCCACTGAGAAAGTTTAGCTAACCTGTCTGCACTCCACATGCTCCTTGTGCCTGATCCAAAGCAGACCAGACCCAGCTGGAAGCCTCAGGGAGCTTCAGCCCTCTGATTTAAGCTCAGCAAGTCCCCTTTCACCCCTCACCATCATTTCACTGCACTCGGAACATGCACTGTCCCTTACTGGCATGGCACCTTGTGTCTTAAAAAAAACATTAGGGGCAGTCTCCAAAATATTGATGGACACCATTCCATGGGATGTTAACTCTGTGCTGAGGGCGCCTAAAGTAACTTACCGGTCCCAAACAGGAAATATTACTATCATTTAGGGATGAATATTAACAGTTCCAACATATCCTTAACAGATCATCATCATCATCTTACTGAGACCAAACACTTCCATGACAAGAATATGTTTATCATGATTTAGTTCCCTCAAAACACCCAAAAATTATACAGAAAACACTGTGCCATAAAAGCATTGCATTTTACCATAAGCAATTTTCATAAAATAATTTTTCCTGCAAAGGAATCCCATATTTAATCCTAAAGACTATTTGTCATTAAAGACAGTTACAAAAGCGGACAGAATTATCTACTTGGAACACAAGGCTTTAGTGGCACATGAGCTCTTGCTGGCTCTGTTATAGACCTTCACCAGCACTTTCCTTGGGTACCTGGCCTTTCTACCTTGGTTTTCTCAGTTGCAGAAGTGCTTATTTTGTTGTTTTCACTATTTTTTTTAATCACTTAAAACCATATCAAGCCCTCGCTACAGAGGCAGAGGAATCAACCCTGCCCAGTAGTTCTTACCAGCTAATTTCAGCCATGATCTAATGAGTGGGTGGTAACAAGACAATGAGGTGGGACAGGAGCTAAAGGCCCAAGCAGCACTGGGAGCTTGGCCGGAAACTCAGCAAAAAGCAAGTGCATGGGAAAATAAAACAAATATCTTTTCATTCTTCAATATTTATTTTTCTTAGATGATGAAAAAGAGGAAGTGAAAACTCCTCTCATGAGGTATCTTGTAGTTGTTGGGAAGAAACAAGTTTCCAGGAAGACCTAAGGCAAGGACACAACCTCGTCTTGTGTGAGCAGCTCTCTGTGTAGGGGCATGGAAAGAGGAGATGGCAGGAGGAGACAGTGCAGGGCAGCAGCATTGCCAGCAGCACACAGCAGATGGGAAATCCAAAGAACTGAGACACAGCAGGAAGCAAGAATAGGTGTGCAGAATCTTGAAGAGTCAGCTCGAATGTGACAAGGTAAGAAAAAAAGGCACAAGGTAGAAGAGCTTTGTGACTTTGCCAGACTGAAAGGACAGCAAGGTGTTCCCTACGGATGGTTGTGCTCAGATCTGGAGACATTTGCACTTGCCTCTCTCAGAGTATTCGTGCCAGATAGGAACATAGAAACTTAAAATGTGCTCTCTATAACTCTGCTGTCACTTCAGATTTAGACACAATAGAAGATATTGTGCTTATTCTGGACTAAGTAGAATAAAACAGCCCCACTCTCTGTGGAGCTGCTTTCTGTGTCCTGTTAGTGCTGGTAACCTTGCTCACTACAGACTGAATTACTGAACTTCCTGAACTCTCAGGTCCCAGTTTTGTCACTTCCTTGCACTCACTCGATTTCTGTGTATTAAGTTGGAAGGTTTGTTGGCAACAAAGGAGAACTTCAAACACAGACACTTCTGTTTACTTGCTGCATTCTCTTACCTAGTTTTGGATATGAACAGAATCTCAAACTGGAGGGGGTTACAAGAACAAAGTTTTCTCACCTTTCAGAAGCCTTTGGTACTTTCCAAGAGTCAAAAGCTAATTATTTTGGCACAAAGAAACACCAAAGAATCTTTTAATCATGACATTCCTGTATAGGGTTTACGTGACAGTTTTGTCTGAGAGGAGAAAAAAAAAGAGAAGAGTAATAAAAAGCCCACATTTATCTTTTTTTGAGATACAGAACAGTTTCACTGCAAGAAGAAATGAAATAGACAAAGGCTCTTCAGGTTGGAAAAAAAGATGACTGTAGAGGGAAATGATGGCAGTCTGTAAAACGCTGAATGGAGAAGGTAAACGCAGAGTAATTGTTCACTTTCTCTTGCAATACAAAAGCTGAGGGGGCATCCAGCAAAGACATTTAGCAGCAGGTTTAAAACAAACACACCCAAAAGGAAGTACTCTTTCCTACCATTGGTAATTGCATTGTGGTAGTCAGTGCCTCAGGAGGTTGTGGAGACTGAAAATGGATTTTAAAAGGCATTAAACAAATTCATGTGGGACAATGGGATCAACAGCAAATAAACACTGTAGCTTTGGTGAAACTTTTGTGTTTTCAAACCCTTACCCAGAGCTGGGAGGAGGCACCAAGTCAAGATGATTCGGATGGCCTTTTTCTCCCTCCTTGAGTGCTGCTGGCTGGTCCTGGAAACAGCATGGCAGTTCCTGGTCTGTGTTGAGCCGGGAGCCCGGTGTTGCACATCACTAAGGAGTAGTAAACATTCTCTGCATTCTCCTGCCCGACTCTGTCTTCCAGCAGACTTCCTCAGAGGGCAGGAGATGCTTCTGGCAGAGCTTTGCAATCCAATTCTCCCCCCCTCCATTTTCCCTAGAGCAATCACACTTATAATTGTGCAGAGAGAGAATATTGCATTATCTTGGGTTAAACCAAGGAAATTTTCAATCCTATGTTTTGGCATTTAATTGTAGCATGTAGCTCATATTTAAAGGGTAGAAAATGTAGCTGCCTTCATTATTGGTCAAAATGCTCATCAGTCCCCAATAATAATTCAGTACTTTCTACAAAAAAAAAAGGAAGACAAAGCAACCAAACAACTGGTCTCCATAGCCAAGTGAAAGTAACAATTTACCTCAGACAGCAAGGAAAACCAAACAAAAAGAAAAACCAGAAACTTCACCCTGAAGTCACTCAGTTTAATTTTTAAAAAATAGTATCTGAAATAAAAGATTTTATATTCAACAGTCATATAAAAGAAAAAAAATTGCAATTATTATTATGCTCACACTTTTATTAAAAATAAAAGGCTGTAATAATGCCAATTCTCATCCAAACATTTTCAAACTTCAATTATTCCCTATTCGGCTAAACCCATTGTGTTTGCAAGGAAAATCCAACTGAACTGGGAGTTTGTGCCAGTCCTTTCCTATGTCCCAACACACTCATTTGTCACTTCAACACTTCTGCAACCTTGCACAACACACACTCTACATCACCACAGAGCCAGGGACAGGCAGCTTGTCCCTTATCCCCAGCCCCACCCTCCTGCCACCTCCCTGTGCAAACGCCCCTTTCCTCCAGCACACACATCCTGCTCCCTCATTTTACCATCCGGCAGAAAAGCAGAAGAGAGGAGAAGGCAGCAGATAAGGGGGAAAGGAAAAGGACATGGTGGGTGATCAGTGCTGGGTATAGGCCTCTATATATATTTATATATATATATAGACAAGAAATGAAATTAAAAATTCAGGGGGGAAGACCACAAAAGCCTAGTGACAGTCTGGCACAGTGGAAATCTGTGATAAGGTACTGGTGAATCAAGGTTTCCACAGCACTTGGATTATCAGCTTAGAAACACGTTAAAATGAAATATAGAGGCAAATGGTACACATGCACTAAGGCAACTAAGGCAGGGGGGGTCCTGAGTTGGGCAACACCGCTGCTGCTGTGCATCTTCTGGGAAGGGAGTCACTGAGACTGGACCATGCCCCTCAGGGGTTTGTATCTCAGCCTTGGGGTTTCCAGCTAAGTGCTCACAAAGCCTTTTCCCTTCTCCAGTTACTCAGGTCTTCTCAGTGCTCACACAGTAAGGAACAAAGACAACAGGGAAAATAAAATGCAGGGAAATGGATGTATAGAGGCAAAATAAAGGAACAAACCTTTGAAAAGTGGTTATGAAAAAACAACTGTCGATCAGAAGGAAAACAAGCAAAGAGAGAAGCACAGTTCTACAAGGTTCCTGTCGTTCTTTAGGAGGAGCCACCATGATGCAAAATACAAAACTTAATTCACTGAAATCATAAATTACCATTTGATACACATAACAGGAGCTTACCTCAATCCTGTCCCAGGCAAACAATCACCTGACAAAGCTAAAATCACCATAAAAATAGAAATTAACTCTTTTTAAAAATTCAGAAATTAGCACTAAAGAGAGTATTTAGTCATCAAACTGCTTAAAAAAACCAGAACCGTATATTACATCTTGGTGTATCAAGGCAGAATACTTCAGAATGGCAGCAACAAAGGAAAAATTAGCCACAGCTTTCCAAAGGGACTTTCAGTGAAACACAGACATTTCAGTTAATGGGCTTTGACTGTGGGTATTTTAGCTCTAGGCAGTCTCGCTTGGTGCACTTTGAGCTTAATTCTCTAGGTATCAATCACTTGAAACTCCAGATGAACTCAGGAAGATCAGCAGCTGATGCTAGTCAGAGTCAGGCCCAGCTGTCCCAAAATGGTTAATCAAAGAGGCATTAAAAAATGTGAATCCAGCAAGGTTATGGCAACCAGCAGTTTGTGTACTAAGAGGGCAGCAGGACCCTAAATCTGAGGATATTGCCTGTCATCATCGCAGAGCAAAAAACAGACTTTTGTCTGATAGTGGTATCCAAACATACTCTTTTCCAAATGCAGCGCAAGCTGCAACATGCAGCACTCCTGCCTGAGGAAGAGTAGTCCCTGGGCCTGAAGAGCAAGCAGGACAGCACCTGTAGCCATGTGGGTTGTGGCTCCTACAGGGAATGCAGTTAGGACCAGTGCATTCTTTACTAATTAAACACAGTCCTAGGCTGCTAGCCAATTACCCCTGCAACCATCACAGGGCCACCTTTGCAAACCTCTGGTCAAATAAGGGATATGTAGAGCACTTGAAAGGTAAGTAAACTCAAGTTTAAAGCCTTACTACATATCAGATACGACCATAATATTTTTCTTAGTTGTTTACTATTTTCAAGCAAAAGCAGTAAATGCTGTCTGGACTCTTCCCATTGCTTGCAGAGACTCAAAAAGCTCTGCCATGAACCCTTTGCCTCCAAGCTGTGGAACTGGCACATCCACAGCACCCCCAGCTCCCTGGAGCTAGTGATGTGGCAAACAGGAAGGGCAATAAAATGAGGTAGGGCAGTGCTGCAGCAATGCCATGGAAAAGTGCTGTACTTGCTGTGAGTGTAACATGGAGACTCCTGCAGTCAGTGCAGCTCTTTGTCAAAGTACAAAATGAGAATCTTATCTTTTCCAAAGCTGTCCTTGAAACACTATACAGAGCTACCTGTGTGCAAGCCTTATCCTCAGCTGCTCTTTTCCCAGTAGATAGGCAAAAGAGTGCAATCTGATTTCGGAGGCCAGGGTTACACTTTGCTTTCTGCCTCCAAATAGAGCTTTTCCTTAACACCATTAAAACAAAGCCAGCTCATCTAAGAAATGGGATTCGGCAGATAGTGAACTTTAGGGGTTTGGTGACAGTTCTTTCTCACTGAGGCTTGCTTTCTGGTCAGAGCCTAATCATGAGTTTTCCAGAGGTACAAAACATACACATAACTCAGCAAGGCAGCTGGCAGTGGCCACATCCTTCCAAAATCCAGTGATGAGGATTTAAACAAGCTTGGTAAAAATCTCCATTTTGTGATTACTCTGCAACCAAGAAAGCAGCTGGGAGTGATTCTGTCACCACCAGGTCTTCCCACACATCCTGCTTCATCTTAATTTTTATTCATTGGAACATGCAAATTTCCTGCAACATGGGCTGGAAATTGCTTCTATTGCATTTCCAAAAAACATCAGAGGATTTCAGCATCAGTCACTGTGTCACACAGGCCATAAAACAAATTTTAATGGACAATAGTGGAAAAAAATCCTGAACCAAGAACTAGTGAAACAAACATAGAGAAAAACTCAGTTCTCCCTCTGGAAACCCTATTGTTTATTGCTGTGAAGGTCAATAAAACTATAAGCAAACTATTACAGCAAGCCCCACAGATTTATGTGTGCTAATATTTTGCATTGTTAGTGCAGAAATATTTTAAGAACAGTTAAAATCAGAAGTACTTAGGCCTCAAATACAGCAGCTGAACAAAAACTCGGTTGACTTGAATGGCATTGAGGCCAATCTGCTGCCTCTCTTTATGAGTCCCTTCCTTTCTGAAGGGGAGAGGCACAAACAGGTCCGTTTTTGCAAACACAGTGAAGAAAGTATGAATTTCTGGCCTCAGAGGCTAGGGACTCTTTCCTACTCCTTAAAGGGGACCCAAACTTTATCCATCTCCTTATGCCATTCCAGATGCCTTCCCCAGAATCCTGCAGAGAAAGGAAAGAAAAAACCAAGTATTGCCATGCTGGAAGAAGCTCTCCAGATAAGCCCAGATCTGGTCTAGAATCAAAACAAATTGAAACACTTCTACCAGCCATGGTTATGGGCATGTCATACATCTCTTGTAATAATTAAATTATTAGTTTGTGTGAAAAGGGACCCTTTTGTATCCCAGAAAAAACTAAAGCAGGGAGCATAACCAACCAGCAAGACTGAGCAACAGAGATACTCTCCTTGTAGACACTCTCAACTTGTGTAGTTGCCAATATTTTAGTTTAGCGACAAATATTAGTCCCAGCTGTTAACAGTCATATAAACCAACTCACATCCAACATGCTTCACATGGTGACAGTGTTTCATTCTCATTCACTGAGAAGAAGTCAGTGTCTAATCAGTCCGAGCCAAAGGCACTTTTGTCATAAAAATCACTTTGCAGCATGCCCCCTTCTCTTCACCACCCAGCAGAATTTTGACTTTTGATAACAAGTTTAGTTTGCTTTTTTTTTTTTTTTTTTTTTTTTAATTGTACACTTTCTGCCTTTTTAATCTAGGGTAACATTTGCAGTCTGGTCTTAAATGACTTGGGGCAATACAGGGAATAAAAGGCAGAAATGAGAGCAGAACCTCCATTTCTTTACTTAAAGTTATGAGCTTTACCACTCTCCAGTGCTGCCTCCCTCACTGAAATAGTCAAGTATAAATGTAGACAATTACAGTGTTCAGATTATATGATCCCAGCCTTTCTCTTTTGTTATTGCTCATTCATCCTTTTTATGTAACTGTTGCTTTAGCTGTGAAACCCATAAAGGTCAACTTGACTCTAAATTGTATCACTGGGAAGAGTTATCAAAATTGTGGACAAAGCATACAAGGTTGCCACGCATTTTCTTGATTTTTTTGGGAGAAAGTATGTTGGTAACTTTATTCTAAATGCAACTGCTTCAGTGAAAATACTTCTGCAATCGAATTTACTGCCTAAGATTGGGTCTGCAATAGGAGGAAGCTGTAAATAAATGGCAGAGTCTTGCTAATGACCATGTAAAGGGCAGAAATAAGGTCAGACAGCAGTGCTGTTGTTTTCAATAAATTCCATGGATCTATTTTTTATCTCCCTTTGCTATAATTTCAGTGGTATAACTTTATTGACTTTTATCCTAATATAATCCAAACTATCCCAACTCTACATTGTTTCTCTTAGTAAAATATTTCTTCTGAGTGTAATAAGGCTTTAGTGAATTTATCAGTATTACTACAAAAAGTATAAAGAAATTAAAAGTAAGAATACACCACTGCAATATGTATGTATATATACTGAACTGTGCTATTCATTTTGTATTGGAGAAATGCTGCACTAGGTCAGAAGTTTTATGAGGATCTGTGCTTCACTTATGCTGGGAACACCTTTCCCAGCTAAAGCCCACTTTTACTGTAATGAAATGTTTCAAGCAATCAATAATTTTCTCAAAATTTCATTTTAGAGGAAAACTTCTGAGATCATCTGGTGTCTTGTTTCAATATTTTCTCTCAAAAATAATTTTCCTGTGACAAGCAGCACAGTGCCTGTAAGCAGGGGGTACACCATGCTGCAGTTCAGGGGATTCTGAATTAAAGCCCATGTTTCAGTCTAACCATCACACCTTTCTTTTCTGAACGCTGCAATTTTACCCAAACGAACAAATTAAACTTCACAAAACTGGTAAAAGAGATCTCCCTCTCCACCGTTCATGGTGCTGTTTCCTGCTTTCTTCCACTTCTCCCTGGAGCGAGGTGGGTGCAGTCCTGCGAGGAGAACATGGCAGGACAGCTGTTCTGGGGCTTGCTCTCCACGCAGGTTTGTAGCTCCCACTGGTGTCACTCGCTGTCCCCACTCTCGCTCCTGAGCTGGCGGTGGCGTCTGGCTGAGCTGCGCTGCTCGGGCACAGCTGAGGCGGAGGTGGGAAGAGCACACGGAACTGCAGTGGGAAGGCGAAGGGGCCCTGTGGAAGGCAGCGGGGAGAGCGGGCAGTGCCCACAGAAACCTCCCCGAGGCTCCGCAGCACCGGCTGAGCAGAGCCTGGCTCTGAATGTGGCAGAACATTTTGAAAGAAAGGTTACAGACTTCGAACAGACAAAGATTATGTCCCCACCAGGTTGTGGCCAGGTGTCATTTAGACCCCTTACAACAAGTCATCACCCCTGAGCTGAGCCATTCCTTGGGCTGCCCTCAGACCGTGTAGGAGCTGCAGGTCTGCCATGAAACCCCAGGTTATGCAGCAATTCTCCTACCAGTGCCAAAGGAAATCTGGGAACTTCATCGCTACCCTTGTGCCCACTGACATTTTCATGACTTTCATGAGGGACATTCTCAGGAGATTCTATCTGAGAACTGGCTATTACATGGGGGAAAAAAAAGCAAATTAATTCAAAATAAATTTTGTTATGTTTGCATTTCGGAATAAATGTAAATTTGCACCAGAATTGATGTGGAATGAGACTTACAAATGTGTTGGTACAAGGCTGCACATGAGGTAGTTACAGATGATTGATACAATGACTGATACTATAATTTAGCTTTTTATACAGTTTAAATGAGCACTCAATTCTGTACCCTTTAATCACAAAGTGGCATTTCATCTCAGGAGTAGCCAGCTGTAGTTCAATAAAAGAAAGGCTGCCCAACAGGAATAGGCAAAGTAGGCTGAGGCCTCCAAAAGAACACAGATCAAAAACATTATTTGAAAAATGAAATATTAATATGGGCAAGGTTTCCAACTAAATGTTTCCTTTGGTATTTGTTCAAGTGAATGTTATACCTCTAGTGGCAGCAGAAGTGAATTATTTAGCATAATAACGATGGAAAATTCAGACTACATTTAAGGAGTTTCTACATCTTGGCTATAGGTATGTACATACAAAAATGTGCATAATTTTTGAAAAATGAAATCTTAAATCCCCCTGTCGATAATTCACACTGTTCAGAGCCTGAAAGTGGAGCAAGAGAGTATGAGCAGGCCCTTCCAAGT
Organism: Lanius collurio; assembly: GCA_020086605.1. NCBI lineage: Eukaryota > Metazoa > Chordata > Aves > Passeriformes > Laniidae > Lanius > Lanius collurio. The sequence continues at coordinate 1,001,895 of JACBWW010000045.1, read as the reverse complement.
TAAATACGGGGGTTTGTCCAAGTAAAATGACAGAACTCGGGCTTCCACACAGAACTGGGATGTGCCCATGGCTGGTGTTGAAGTGACCAGGTCTGGCCATTACCTCCCCTCAAAGGAGAGCATGTCATAAAAATGCTAATGTGCAGCCTGTCCCTGCAGGCAGGAAGGAAGGCAAAGTGCACACTCCAGCTGTTCCAAGAGAGAGGCTAACAGCAGGCCTGGGTTAGGCTGTGACAGTGCTGGGAGTCAGGCTGTGGACATGTCTCCTCCCAAATCCAGCTCTGTTGACAGCACAGTCCTCCCCCAGTCTGCCCAGAAGCTGGTGAGCATTGCCCAGCAATAGGTTACCACCCCTCTGATCTGGATATACTTGTTTGAACACTCCCTAACCTATTTCAGTGAAAATCAGCCGGGCCAGCAAAACCTTATTACTTAAAATGTTAGGCCATGGTTGCACAGACATTTTTTCTACCCTGCAAAGCAAGCTCCAGCCATTTCTACTCCCTTTCTTTGACTCTGTTTTGGCTGAGCATTCCCCACCCCATAGGTCTATGCCCTATTTTGTCTACTTTTATAAACCTAAGTAGTTGTTGTGGGTTTTTTTTTAAGCTGGACTCCCCCAACACTTCTCATTCACTTAACTAAATGTTACAGTCTGTGCCAACACACCAGAGGAGATGGTGAGCGGCTGGAAAAAAAGGTTCCCTACATCAAATTTGTCTTCAAAATAAATGTCTTGAGGTAACCATGGTCTGACACACCTTAATCGTCTTCTGTGTTTGGCCTTTGGTAAACTACATGACTGGTTATTTTACAATCACAGCAACAATGATCATAACCTCTTCTTAGTGTGACCTCCTCCAGATCCACCAAAATCAGCAGAATCTCCTCAGTCAAAGAGGGTTTTGGCCTGGGCCTTCATGTAAGCAATTCAGGCTGTTCATGAGTGGTACCCTCCCATACACAGTTTGGAATATGTCCAAAGCAGGTTGCTTCTAATGCCTGGAGTCAAAGAGGTCACTGTAATACCAGATGGAGAAATAAACCCTAGCTCTGTGTGTGCAAATCAGGCACAGGTAGGATCTGCATGTCCTCTTCATGTCAGAGCAGGTAGACTAACTGCACTCTGAACTTCTCAATTGTTGGTGGCAGCAAAGCCCAAATCCAGAAGCATTTTGAATTTCCAGGTCAGAGATCAACTCCAGCCCAGTTGCCTCCCAGGTCTCCCTTTTCTGCACCACGTTTGCAACATGTCAAAGGCTGCACAAACTAAACACAAGACCATCTGCTTAGCAGCAACAGCAGCTCCTTGTCCTCAACCTCTAGCTTTTTAAAATCCCTTGTCTTGCTCCTGCTGACTGTACTAAGGAACAAGTTCAGCAGGAAGGACAAGTGCTCTCCACAGTAATTCCCAGCAGAAGTCCACGAGGAAGCCTGGAGCCTGCCTTGGTGCCATGCTCAAGAAACACAGCGTGCGGTGTGGAGAGCCCTTCAGAGAGCGGCTGGGATCAGAGAGGGAAGGACAAAGGGTACCTGTGGTCAGCTTTTAACGACAAATCCAAATATCAGGGCAGGCGTTTGCTGAGGCGATAGCAAAGCTGTCGGTGAGGCTGCCCTGCCTCCCCTCCCTACAGCTGCACAAAGACTCAATAAGTCACACACGGAGACCGCTTGAGCAGTAGAGGTGCAAAATGGAGCATATTAACTGAAGCTTTTAATAAGATTTTGATAACAATGATTTTTATGTTAATCTCTAAAGAGTTTGGTTTTGTAACATATAACTGATAAGCATATAATCTAGTTTTAATTTAATCTCTGCAGGTGTTTCCCAATGGTAAATGTTAAAATTTTATTGCTTCCTTAGGCAGTAATAATAGGGGAAATGTCTGTAGGGCTCCCACCATTCATTTGTATGCAGATAGCATCATATTTTATAATAGCTGTAAATCTGACAGGATAGACTCTTACTATGGAGATGTTATTATAAATATGTGTCAACACTGAATAAACATATTTGAAAGGAAAATAAAATAGAGATGTTATTAGAGGTCTAATGAAACAACCATAACTGCTTATTTATAAGAGATGTATGCGCACATCCTTGGAAAAAAGTAGAGCCCATGCTGGGTTTGCAGCTTTGCAATGAGCAGGACATGGAGATTCTCAGCAGGGTCCTGCAGACAATGCAGAAATAGATCCTACACTTCATAAAGAGGTTGACTGTCTGTAAACCTCTAAATGTTTGTTCTCTCTGAGGTTTCAAAATTATTATAAATACCACGGTGTCTAAGACTCAATTATGGCTTTTTTTCATATGGCTTAGGAGCACAGCATGTCAGGAGTTCTCACACAAAGAACCATAAGACACCAAGTATAAGGAAGTGAACCCTGATGCCTGTCTGAAGTGTAATGCAAGCACATTTTGGGCAAAATTCACTCAGTACCAGACCTGAGAAGGACTTGATCCCTTAGATCTTACACTTAGCCTTGTTTGCTGAACATGCATGAAACCTGCCCTCATTTACACTTAGTATTTTAAAGACAGGGACACTTTAGGATGAATTTTCCTCAAATAATTTAATCTGTTCTGCAGCAAATGTGGTTCTCAGGCATGCTGTGCTCACTGTGCCCATAGGCACATCTCAGATACCCAGCAGCACAGGCAGAGAGCTGAGCTAAAAGATTCCTAAGATGGAACTGGCTTGGCTCCAGCCAGTGGGGAGCCTGGGCAGAGAGAGAGCTTTGAGCTTCTGTACTCTCCTGTATAGGCATGCCCTGAAAGGGATTACACTTTAACAGAAGTCTAGATATTTTCTCAACGGTGCTTAGATATGTGGCTCCCAAGGTCCACATCATTTGTCATAAAAACAAACAGTCTAACCTCTGACACAAAAAATACACATGAATACATCTAAGTCCCCAGTGACAAGGAATGGGAATACAACTTGCTGCCACTGGAGGGGAGAAATTTGAAAACCTGCCACATAAACAAGTTTTAAAAAACTAAAACAATTTTGCCAGTGAATTAAAGTTACAAGAACAGGTTGGACAATTTAGGTTGAAAAATTCTTGCTTCTGTTTTAAGTCAGAACACGTATGCTGCTTTAGGGTGGTAGTTTAAATGCAGTATTGTTTCTTCCGCTAGTCTTTAGAAGTGAAAAAAAATCTGTTATGGAGACTTTTAAATAAATTGGTATTAACTAGAAAGAAAACTATAATTATTTGCCACAGAAAGACAACATGAATGCAAATGGCAAGGCAGCTACCTCACTCCCTTTCCTGAGTTACTTCAAAGACAAAGAGGATCTGCCACATAGTGCCATGGACAAGAGAACTGTCAAGGAAAACAAAACATCACATTAAAAATATTCACTAGTAAGAATTAAATGCATTACAAGCTATTAGTAAGATTCAGATATATAAAATATTTATTTCTCTCCTATCTGCTCACAGGTTGTTTTCATATCAGACTTCGTAAACAAACAGTTTAATCTGTGTGACTTCTTCAGATTGAGGATTCATTAAAGGAGGCCCCTCATTAAGTGTTTGCAGTCAGCCTCTGCAGCTGCACAGGCCAGCACACACATGCCAGTGTTCCAGGCCTGCTGGGCTAGTGATGAACACAGAACCCAAGTATGGTATCCTCTGTTTATAAAGGCTACACCACATCCTTATGCTATGGCAGATAAAGTGGAATATACTGCCAAGTCAAGTGTGTAAAATTACAAGAATCAGGCATAATGCTGTGTTTTTCACAACTTAAGAAAATCTTCTCCATGATAAATGAGTTGTGAATCTCCCATATGAAGTATGGCTAATCACCACAGCAACCAAAACCACCACAGAGTCATCTGGGAGCATTTAATCTCTGCACACTCCACAGTCAGGTTTCATGCTGTAAGGAGGCAGTGTTTTATGTAATGGAAGATTAGACAATGCTCTGAGGTAACTCACAGCGGTTTCTAAGGTAGGTAAAAAAAATCAGAGGCCCAAATATAGGCTGCAGGAACAACATATTTTTACACCTTGAATCATACCTAAGATGACCTGACAAACTTGTTGCAGATTCTTTGCTGCACCTTATGTCTCTGCTCCTTTGCATTTATATTTCTGTTGTCTTCTTCATCCACATTTTCTTCTGTCATCTTTTCCCTGCTCTACCAGCATCATAACAAGGAATGTAACCTCAATCTTCCTGTGATCCCAGAAATAATTAATTATTTGGGCAGAATAAAGCAGCCCAAAAAGGAGAAAGCAAAAGAAACAATGACCTAATGACAAAAGAGAGACATTCCCACAGATCTGAATACTCCCGGTTACTGCCACACAAGGCAGCAGTCTCCATGTCCCCCGGCGCAGCTGAGCAGCCTTCCCAGAGCACCTGGCACTGGGCACCCCGCACTCACCCTCTCCAGCGAGCCTGGCTGCGAGGCACGGGAAGAACAGAGAGATGGTGCCAAGGCAGGCTGTCTGCGTGCCCCAAAACAAACAGCTCTGGGATGTTTCAGCACGTCAGCGCTGGTTCAACAACCATGGCACACACGTACCTTTAGGAACGTCTGGGATGCGCAGTCTCTCCCAAGGGCACGTTACTGCACAGTTGTCAGGTATGGGGCTTTGTGCTTTCCGAGGCGTCAGCTCCAGCAGCAAGGACAGAACACCACCGAGTCCTACTCGCACACATACAAGTTTTCACATTTAATTGGAGTTAACGCAGGGCTTTTAAAAATCACAAAATAACCTGGACACTAGCTGTAGTGGTCGATGGGTGGGAGAGGAAGGAGACCAGCGCGATTCCTGATTTTCAACAGGTGGATGCAAACCTTATCAAATGTGTGACAGAAAAAAGTTGGATCCTGGGAAACTTACAGAGGTGGACATAAAACCTGCTTTTAGAGAGCCTGAACTTTCTTTGTAAATGAACTGGATGAACTGGAAAATAACAATTTGTCTAATTAATGTGCTTTTAAGTCTAGCCATTTTAGATTATGTTTTTTATTTGATCATTCCGTTTGTTATTAATTTGAATATCTCTGAAGCATGTTTATGTTTGCTGCTTCTCCTGGACAGGTTTCCAAAATCAGGAACACCCTCCATTGGATTAACTCTCAGTAAAATCATAATAATTTCTGAACATATCCTGAAAGGCTGAAGTCTGATGATCTCTTTAAAAACAAGAATTCCAGATTATTTTTAAAGATGTTAAAATCTGAACTGATTTACACTCATCAAGAAACAAAATATTTTTTCCAGTTTTCACTGCATACATTTTCAGAAATTCTGA
>JACBWW010000045.1:960278-996285 GCA_020086605.1 Lanius collurio | reverse complement strand
GGCGGCGGGCGGGGCGGTGACGCGGCGGCGGCGGCGGCCGGTCGGTCCCGGCAGCCCCAGCGCTGCCCGCAGTGACGGGCGGACAAAGGGGCGCCGCGCCAGCCCGCACCAGCGGCCCCGGGCGGGTGAGTCGGGGCAGGAGGCGACAGTGGGCACGGGGAGGGCGAGCGGAGCGACATCCGCGGTCTCGCCTGGCCTGTCCTGGCTCGCGCGGCCCCGGCCTCCCGCCCCTGCCCTCCGCAGGCCCTGCGGGAGCGCGGTGGGGCCGGGACGGGGAGCGGGGCGGCGGCCGCACTCTGGGGCCCGGCTTGGTGCCGCTTCCCCGCGGGGCCGGGGCTCGCTCCGGGCAGTGCGGGGTCGGCTGTGGGGCTGGGGGTCGCTCCGAGGGGCAGCGGTGCAGGGCCGGGGCTCGGGCCGGGCGGTGCGGCGGGGGCGGCGCGGAGGTGCCGAGCCGGCTGCGGGAGGCGCCGTTATCGCGCAGCTGCCTCAGCCCGTATCGCTGCTGCTCCTCGTTGGAGAACAAAGAGGATCAATTAAGAGTGTGCAATTACCGCCTTTCCCTGCTGGCAGTAGGCACGGCTCGGAACGCCTTTTCTCCCGTCGCTCTCCCAGGGAAGAGTGTTCCCCTCTGTTAGTCTGAGGCGATTTGGGGCCACGCAGCGCTAATGAGCGCAATACACGTTTAAAAATCAGCCAGTTTAGTGCATTAAACACAAACTGAAAGTGAGAAAATAGAGACTAAAGCACACGTGCCCTTGAATGTCTTATCTACGATTCTTGTGAGCCTGTAGCAGAATGGCTTAGAAGCAATGCACAGCTGTTACTAAATTTTTCACTGCTTTTCATACCTCTTAGTTGCATTTGAATATTTCCTTCTGTTAGTCATCTTTTCAGCACTGAAAAAAATAATGTGGTCCTAATAAATTTTGCTGTCAGTATCAGCATGATTTATGCGTGTGGTCGTCCATGCTAGTAGTTAATGCTTCGAGACTATTTCATTTTACAGCATCCTGGAGACAGTTACTGATAACATTTCTGATCATGTGAAGTGGGTAAACAGTAGCAGTTTTGAAAAGTATCAGAGCAGTTCTGCCAGTTCAAAGAGGGCCTTCCGCCTACTGAAATACTTTGCAGAGTATGTGCCTTCATAGATCAGCAAATTGAGGTGAGGTTAACCAACTTGCTCAAGGTCATGGAGTGTCAGTGACAGAGTTAGCAATAATGGAATCCAGCCATCCTGGTTACTGACTCTGTGCTCTCGTTGGGTGACGCTCCCAAATAATTGCAGGTAGTTTAAACATTGGTTTGCGTAAGTGCGTGTTGAGGCCTTCAAAACATTTTTGAGAAACAAAATGTTTGTGGAGTGCTTTAGATCCCATGCTGCATTTGCATGTAGCTTAATGTGATTGCTCAGCTTGGCATAGGAGGGAATTTTGAAGAAGACTTTGTGATTTATTTTGTAAATACGTGCTCAAAAGGCATCAATTTTACTGAGTATATAGTGTGAAAAGACTTATGTAGATTTAGGGCGTAGATCATGAGATGTAATAAAAGTAGATTACGCTATAATTAGGCAACTTTTAAAACAGCAGTGTGGAGACATGACTGTAAAGAGGTTTTCCTCTGAATTAAGTGTTTACCCGATGACATTCTGTAGAGTTATTTGCAGTTGTTATGAAGAAAAACAACCAACAAATGCACTGGGAAGCCATGGTGATGAGGCTGTTGGAAGTTAAAATGGGAACAAAAAAGTTCCTCAGTTGATTTATTTATTCAGCAGATACTTGTTAAGTAAAAACAAATCACAATTGATGTTATTTCTGACCCTGGAGAGAAGTTACGTTTCACTTTGTGTTTTTCTCTGTCGAGTTAAATTTATGAAGAGAGGGATTTCAAAGGAAACACTGGCAGAGCTATGCTATTGTGACACCCGCAGTATATATTTAGTAACTTCAGGGAGGAAGGATCCTTATTGTGCTGAAAAAATATCACTGACAATTGTTTGTCAGGACTTCAAAGAGCACTAGGAAATGAGCTGGCTTTGTTCAGGTGTTACTCACTGGCCCTAGTGAATGTTACCTCTGACAGATCCCTGCTCCTGTGGGAATTTTATTGGGCACTGCTGGGATCAGCCCATCTATGCAGTGCAAATCACAGGCCTGAGACCACAGATCCTAGGTTGGGACAGATTTACTTGTGCTTACCTTTATGTGCTGCAAGTAATCATGGTGACTGTTGACCACAAAATTTAGTGATTGTGGTGTAGTAGAGGTGCAGAAGAGTGGCAGCCAAGCTTCTGTTCATGTACTGTCTGGGGTATGTGACCTTATTCTCACCATTAGAGCTGCTGTGGGGTTAATCTGGGCAGAGAAGTTGTGGTGATATAGACTTTATCTGTAGAAGTGTTGGCAGTTTCTCATTGATGGGAAAGGTGTGCTGTTATCAAGACTATCAATACTAAACAATCACATTTCCCTAGCATATGTGTGTTTTATCAATCAGTCTTTGGGAAAAGTGCTTTTGATACTGTCACTTGATGAGATGTTCCAGCAAGGTGACTTCTAAGCTAAAATTGTTGTCTCAAATAGGATACTGGTTGCTTGCTTAGGAATCCAGAAATTTTTACCCTGACACTGTTGTGTCAGTAAATGTGTCTACTATAGGCCTGGGTTTGCCAGACATTACTTCTGCTGGTTTGGGCCATAGCTCCTCATCCAGACAAGTTAAATAGGAAAAGGAAGCAATAATGGGATATACTTTTTTAAGATTTGTGGCTTTCTGCATGCAGGTTGTAGAATCCTGGGAGGTTTGCATACTGTTTTCCACAGATGTGTAACAAAAATGAGCCTGTTGGTAGGTGTAGTGAGGCATAACTCCACTGATACTGAGAATGTGGGGTTTTGGACACTGAACACTTGCCACAGACTGAGCTGAAGAAACTGGAGATGTGGTATGAAGCCAGGAATTGGAATGAAACGTGCAGTTTTTAAAAAAAACCCTAAAGCATCAAAATAATACTGATTATTATAAATAATACTTGAAAATTTTATTAAATAGAGTCAGTTAAGTTGTGTAGTAGTAGCTCGCTGTTGGTTTGATGGTAGCTTAAAACATTTATTTGAAAAAATCCCTTTTGTTAGTGTAAAAGTTTGCCTGTATTTCTGTTACACATTATGTCCACAGTGCAGACAGGTATGAGAGCCAAAGATTCCAACATATTCTTACTTAATACTGCATTGAGCTAACTTTGGTAAAAGAAATTTAAATAAATAATTCTTAATCTTCTGCCTATGACAAGCATCAAAAGTTATTTTGTATTCCTACAAGCTGGCAGTTTTTCCACATAAGCTTTTCATGTAGTCTTAGTATGTTTGAGTGGAGCAATGAAACTCACTTTGCAATAGTACATGAAGTTGTTCAAGAAATAGTACTTACACTTGCTATACAAAGTCATTCCAGAGTTTGTTGACTCTTCTGAAACAAAAGGGTTCACCATAATTCCAAGAAGCACTCAGAACCCAAATTGACACTTACAGAGCCATTTCTTTTTCTAGACTCTTCTTAATAAGGTAACAGAACATCAGCTTGGAACACTATCATTGGGGATTTGTTTTCAGAATATTATTAGTAGCATTTCAGTGAAGTGGAAACAAACCTGTGCTCTGAAAAGAAACTGGATCATGGGGAAGGACATTCCAGTGAGATCCATGAATTTAAATTCTACAGGGGTAACTTGCTATTTTAATAACTAAATAAATAAATTTAAAAGCTTAGTTTGTGAATGAGAATCAGAACCTGTAAATCTGATGGCATGACGGATATACTTTTGTAAACACATGAATGTGTGTCATGTTTCAAGTATGGAATGTATATCTGGTGTTTGGAAATGTGATCAATCATGATGTTTAGAATGCAGAAACAAGCTTTTTTTTTTTTTTTTTTTGATTGTTCGTAATGTTTGTTCTATATGCTGCTAGAAATTTCAGAAACTAAATTCTTTAAGGTGCAACTAAACCAGTGTATTGGGCTGGAGAACAGGTGAAATGTACCTTGTTTTAAAAAGCTTTATGGGAAGTGGAAATGACATCTAATGAGTCAGCAGGAACTTTTTGTTCTTTTAATATTTTTTACTATAAAGTTAGACCTCAAAGGACACCTTCAGTTTGATAATTGACCTATAGAAGCTGCAGTGAAATATAATGTTCTTGGGGAAGGAGGAGACTTTGTTCTCTCTGTCATGTGTAAAGTCAGTGGTATGTGTGCTGAGGAGTCTGGCCTTAACTCTATTTTATGAATTACATTTGAGATTGTTTCTTGATTGGGTCATGGGTTCTGGTTTAATTCTGGAATGTCACTCAGAATAAAACAGAACTGTGGGGGGTGGCAGAGGGAGAATTGTCATGATCGTACTTTGGTTAGAGGCAGTGGTGATAGAAAACCTGTAGTCTCTTAATAAAATAGTAAATCCCAAATCTGTTTGGTGTTACTCATGCCAGTCATTCTTCCATTCATTGCCTGTAACTATGCAGTTGGAACAGGGAGTTTAGTTTGAACAGGACGTGAAGGTGTTCCCCATTCCTTTGTTCTGAATCCCTGGGATTTTACATACCTGGGTGCCTAGTTGAGAAGATTCCTAACTTGTTATACCTCATCCGGGGAGGTCATCCCTATGGAAAGGTTCCTGCCTAAACAGTGACTCCTGCTGCCTCAGTGTCATTGCATTTCCTCATTTCTGCCCTAGTGTTTCTCAGGTGTTGGTGTCCTGAGGCAAGGATGGGATTTCTTTTTGCTGTCGTTTGGTTTGCATTGCAGAGACCCAGCATAAGCAGCCCTCGTCAAGGACTGGGCCCCCAAATGCTGCCATGATACACTGGAGAGGTGCTTATCCATTTATTTACAGCAGCTTGTTAAACAGATGGAAACCCCGTGCAAATATTTTTTCTTTTTCAGTGTTTTTGAAGGAACATAAATAGATTCATAATCAAGCATCACGTTTTATACTTTTATACCTTTGTTAATTGCCTCAGTTTAGTATAGACTTATGGAAATAATCTTCTTGCCTTGTCTCTTTTTTTTCCCATTTTTCCTTTAGAATTGCCAAAATGCTTTGGAATTCTTAAACGATTCAAAACCTGAAGTCTCTGAGGATACAAAATCATAAGAACACAAGAAGCAGCAAGGAGGATTCAGTGCCAATGCAGCAACAAAAAAGACAGCCAGAGTTAGTGGAAGGAAATCTTCCTGTTTTTGTTTTTCCTACAGAACTTATATTTTATGCAGATGACCAGTCAACACACAAGCAGGTGTTGACTCTATATAACCCCTATGAGTTTGCCTTAAAATTCAAAGGTGGGTTTCTTAGGTTAAGTTTTATTTAAGGGTTAGTTGGTGATCTTGAACAGTCAAATTCATGTAACAAATCGTATCTGTGACAAAACCAAACTCGTGTCTCTACATGTATCTGTTGATGAAGCTGGTGATGTATTAATTCATTATTTGTTACCACTCCTGTTCTTTTCCTTCCAGTTCTTTGTACTACTCCAAATAAATATGTGGTGGTGGATGCTACTGGTGCAGTGAAGCCTCAGTGCTGTGTTGATATGTAAGTAGATGTTGTTTGGGTTTTTTCCTAATATACAACATTTTATTATCTTAATTTCTTTTGTTATTTAAGAGGTTGTAAATGACAGCATGCATGTTATAAAATATAAGTTGGATAATACATGTTTTCATGATCTCATGTATACTTGTGGCTTTGGTTTTTGCTATTCTTTCCCTCTGGAGCAGAGGTATTACAATATTGGAGATATGTCCTTCTTTAATTTTGTCTTTGGGCATAAATAAAATGCCAGTAAATGCATCTTGTAAGGTAGTTTGTAAACCAGGAATGAGAGTTATATGAGACTTCTCAGACCACCTTTTTGTTAGAAATAACAAGAAAAGCAAAACCCCCAGGGCTGGGATTTGTTTGTGAGAAATACTTGTTGGCAGATTGGCAAAATGGAAATGTATGCAGTTCTACTGAGCACACATTCCTGGGCCATGTTAATAAAGGTAGTTTTGCCTACCTTTCACTGTGATCACCCCTCTCATTCTCAAGTCTCTGTGTCTCCCCTTTGTCTCTCCTGTGAGGTGTCAACCCAGTAACTCAGAATAGAAGGAAGCTGCTTAAGTGACCACAGTAATGTACAGAGTCTGTAGGTTGCTGAAAGCTGAGGAAGAGTAGGTGTATAAGCTAAAATAGACCAACTCTTTTTATCTTCTATTTGCCACATTATTTCTGTGCTGATGTACAGATACAGCTGAAGAAAGTCTGAAGTACATAAAAGAGCAAACAGAACTTTTTGAATAGACAATTTTCAAACTGTAAAACAACACCTGCAATCTCTGGCTGACAAATGGCCATACACAGAAACCTTTTGTTAGATAAATAATAAGTGTGCTTTATTAGTGTAGACTGTTTTCTTTAGGTGCAATTTGAAAAATTCCAAGGACTCACCAAATAGAAAGAAAGTTTAAAACATAGAACTAGAAAAAAACTATTTTAAAACACGAAACTAGTTTCTATGAAAGTTTCAGTGAGCAGAGGCAACAATGCTAAAAATGGAACAAAACAGATCAGAGTATACCAGTGTATCAGTGAGCTATTCCAGTCTTTAGCAGACATTTACACAAGCTTGATTACATTTGATTAAACAAACAAGTTTTATTAAATTGAGGAAAATAAGACATACACATGTTCCAAGGGGATTTTTTTTGCAGCAACCCCCCACCATCCAATTCCAGTGGTTGCTGTCAAAGGACAGTGTTTACTGCTAGGATATGAGCAGTACTATGCAATTGTGGCCATTTGCCAGATAAACAGATATTCTACAGAGCTTCCAATTATGCAATGATCTCCATAAAGAAACAGGAGAATGTATCTGTTTATCAGGGTCTGCAGAAGATATCTCCTTGCTTGGCAGCGGATGCATGTTCTCCCAGCACAGTGTTATGTAAAGATTCTGTTTAGGTTGGTACTAACTACCATGGTACTAGGAGTAGGAGCACCAGTTTAAATTGAAGTGTTAAAGGAAGAAATCGGAGTTGATCTGCTGTGCTAATATGCTGAGAGCTGTATGAATTAAGGTTGTGGGGGGAAAAGGCTTTTTGTTTTAGTGGAGGCAGCTGCCCAGCCAACACTCCACTTGCTGAAAGCCTGTCATAGGCATACTCATTTGCCTCTGAAGTGACATCAAACATCACTGCAGCCCTCTTGCTGAGGGGATGACTTGGTCTCTGTTTCTGTGTTGAATAGTCTATTCAAACTAGATACCAGTTGCAAGTACTGGCTACATGCTAATGCTTGTAGATATCTTGACGTGATATAGTTCCTTTAAATGAAGACTAAAAAACAAAAATCCATTTCTTGCAGCATTTTGATGTATATATTATCACAAAGCTTGGTTTCTTGAAGCAATTTTAAGACTACTATCCTGTGTTACTAAGGGTACAGTAATTTTTTTCCCTCATAGGATGGCAACCTTCTTATTTGTACGTGTGTTCTTCAGATTAGCGGCTGTTATCTTAGAAACTTAAAATAATATTTCACAAAAAACATTTGGAAAAATAGTTGAAATCCTTATTTACCCTAAGAGCTGATACCACTTCAAAAACTAAATGTTGTAGCTTCTCAGTGCTAGATATGTATTCTCATGATGAATCACAAATGCAGAGTGGAGGCAGTTGAGCACAGCACTGCTCAGAGGCCTGTTTTGCTGTTGATCAGTACTATTTTAAAGCTGTGCTTTTTATAGGTTCCAAACGTGCTCTCAGTGGTGGGTTTCTGATTTTGAAAATCCCTATCTGACTCTTGTCCATATAGTGAATGAATTTTGCTTCTGAGAAAGAATTGTAAAGCTTTGAGCCTGGTTTCCTCAAGAAGCTGGACTTTTGCTTGCCAAACACCTGTCCAACTCCTTTCCTTCCCTGTTCACTCCAGTCCCCTCATACCTTTTAAAATCATTGGCCAGCATCAAACAACTTTTGATACAGGAGGAGGAGGCATCTTTCAGATAATTGTTGCTTCATCAGTTGGCAGCTGGGCCTCAGACTGAGGCAAAGATGGGCTTGAGAGGAGACGGGGGAGAGAGGAGGTAAGATCAAGTCTTCAAGAACATTGAGTTATGGAGGAGGTAATGGAGGTCTGGATTATTCCAGTTTATCTAAAGAAGGGGGACAGAGGGCAAAAACTTTGTGATATAGGATGTAATTCCACAACAGACATGCTTCTTAGTAGCTCATCTGTTTGAAAATGTTGTTTTTCTCTGCAGTGTGATTCGTCACAGAGATGTTCGGGCTTCTTACTATGGTGTCATAGATAAATTCCGTCTCCAAGTGTCTGAGCAGAGCCAGAGGAAAGCACTAGGGAAAAAGGAGATTATTGCTACTCTGCTTCCGTCTGCAAAGGAACAACAACAGCAAAAGGAAGAAGAGGAAAAACGAATAAAAGAACACCTGACTGAAAGTGTCTTTTTTGAGCAGACTTTGTGTCAACCAGGTAGCTGAAATCTTTTACCCCTCCTGTGTTCTGAATCAGTTTTGAATAGCTCTAGTGACTAGAAAGACTAGATTTAAAATATTTTTTAAATATAAACAGAAATAATTTTTAAAATAATTCTTTTTTACTTACCTGCAAGACTGCTGTCTTTATCACTTGGGGATGACGCAAGAGCCTAAACTGTGGCTATGCTGTTTATGCTGTCTTGATCAATCAAGACCCTTTGCTGCCCTGTGTTTGCATGTCATACCTTGGAGAGTGCATCCACTGTTCCTCTGGACCAGGAGTTCTCATACAATGGGCATTTATCTGTGAAAGGATGGTAGTTCTTTCCCTTGGGCTCTTTCAAAACATATGCCCCTTCTGAGTTTGTTCCAAGCCCTTAATCCCCCATTTCCTGATGAGCAGGAAATATTGCCAGAACATCTTCTAAAGTGCTCCTTGTTCTCCACCCATTCCTTTGTCTATCCCACAAGAACAGAAAAGCACAGTTGGTGGCTGAAAACTCTGCGTGTTTCATACGTGAGGAAGTGAATCAACAGTCTTGAAAACCCAGTCCAGACAGTTAAATTGAAGGGGTGGGATAAAAAGTGTCAAGTTGTACCTGAAATGAATCTAAACTGATTCTTGATGCTCTACATTCTTGTTACTTTTACTGATTTATACAGAAATGTTCTTGTCACTGTTATATTTTTCAGGACAACAAAAATCAATTCCAGAAAATAGATTAACCTTCTTGAGAGTGTTCATGTTGTTAAAATGAATCTGTTTCACTGTTTATACTGAGTTGGTTGGCTGGTGAAACACTTCTTATTGAAGGAAACCTCATAACAGATATTAGTAGGATACACAGTTAAAGCAAACCTACAAAGGTCTCTGAGCTCACAGAACAAAATGTTCCTGTGATAGTTGTTCCAGGAAAAAGGTTTGAGCCATCTTGAACAATCTGATGCTGGTCTTAATACAAATGCTATTTCTATGCTTAAAAGCCTTGTTGATTACATTATATTACTTACTTACAGAAAGCAGTAAAAAAATAAACTGCAGTCTTTGCATGTAACTTACAGCCTGGAAATAAGAGATTTATGGAATTAAAATAGAGCACATATTGCTAGTCACTCAGGATAGAAGTTGATAAAAACATTGGCTATTTTCCAATGGGTCTTAAGGATTTGGTTAGAGGTATTCAGCTAACATGTTAACAGCTCTTTTCAAAGATGACACAGTAGGCCTTTGAGTAGGTTCCAGCTGTTAAAGTGCAGGGCAATAAAGACTCCTGTGCAGGGCAATAAAGACTCCTATAAAGGAGTCTTTATTGTCTGTAGTTTGCATTTCCTTATTCTGATAATCCTGGACTGTCAGAGTGGTTCACTCTCACAGTTTTTAGAGTAAGATTCAAATTTTACTAATTTGTGGCATCTAAACTAACTCTGGCTCAGGTGTAGCCCTTGAATCCTGTAAAGAATGGAGTTCATCTGGCCCAAGAACCTGCGCTTCTGCTGCTGGTGGGTTTTATGCAGGAGGTGTGAGCAGTTACCTGCCTGTGCAGGTCTTTTGGGTGCTCTTAACTGATTGATTACTGATCACTGAAGGAGCATATCAAGGAATGGAGTCAGGATGCACAGGGAAACCTCAAGCATTGCTGAGACATCCAGCTGTCCTGAGTGTGTATATATAGCAACTGGGCCTGGCAGGCTCTGTTCCTCCAGAAGGGAGGGGTTTGAGAAGTCACGTGAAAACAAGTTCCAGCATCAGAACAGGGAGCAGCCTCTTCCACCGCAGAATGCAGAAGGTTTACAAGGGTAGATTTAAGAGTTGTCTTCCACCCCCTGCAAACTCCAGAGCAAATAGGAATATCTGAGGATATTTCAGTTCCCATGTACTGCAGATATTTTTGCAGAATATTTAACATTTATGTTATTTAGATATCCCTTACGGTTGGTGCTGTCTTGCTTTTTCAGAAAACAGAACTGCCTCATCGGGACCTAGTTTACTCACAGTCTTCCTTGGAGTAGTGTGTGTCGCAGCACTAATGCTACCTACATTGGGGGAAATGGAATCCCTGGTGCCTCTCTACCTCCACTTAAGTGTGAATCAAAAGTTAGTAGCTGCTTATGTTTTAGGTAAGCACTCTGGATTTTATTAACATTTTCCTGCAACATCTATGAGTTTGGAAAACTTTGCCTGTCTTTGCCAGTGGCCTCAGGAAACTGGATGGAGACAAAGCACCACGTTACATTTTGTTTTGCATCTTGCCTTAGATCTTAATTTGCAGCCATGGTGATAGCAGAGAAAATTAGTTATTGTGTTTTAGACCAGATTTGAGTTGATACCTATTGCACACAGGTCCCTACATGCTAATTTCAGCTTTATTTGATTATGGGCCAACAACAGTCATCTGCCAACAAACCTGAATAAAATGTGCTGTTTCTTACTCTTGCATTGCAATAGTTACTCTATTGCAGAAAGTAGAATGTGTTACTGTGTTTCTCCCTCCAGCCCCCATCAGCTGTTTTTTAAGGCTTCATTCTCAGTACCTGTTTAATAAGGAGTTGATATGTGTAGCAGTAAGTTGTTGTAAACCCTGTCTGAGACCACTACTACCATCCACAGTTCTTCCTGATTTGTAACTTGCTCCTGCATTAGCCAGCATAGATGAGTGGCACATTTCATTTTTTATGACTATCTCTCTATAACTATTTCAGATTTGAAGAACAGTCACACTAAGTTTAATTCCCCTGTCCCACTACCTGGCAGAAATGAGGATTTAAAGGAAAAGAGCTAGGCAGCTTCAAACTGATGGCTAGAGGTGAGGTAGTCATGGGGAAAAGTGCAAGTTCTTGTTGGTTCATGCACACTGCTGACTCACAAAGGTCCATCTGCTGAAGTGGTTTGAAATATCACTTGTGGCTCTTTGCCCAAACTGATGCTGATGGATTCTCAGATCAGACCTTGCAGTAATCCTCACTTTGTTTTTATCTCTGCATTTGAAAATGACTCCAGGTTCTGCTGGTGCCAGTTTTAAGACCTTTGACTTTATACATTTGCAGCAACTGAACCGGTTTCTTGATTCCCTGTGAAGTTTTGACAGGTTTTGACTTCTTTGCTGGCAGCATTTTTAGTGTTCATGGACAGGTTCTTTTGTGTGTAACCCTTGCTCATGTAGAGAGTCAATTGCTCTTGAGAAGTTGAAACCACTTTCTTCCACAAGGAAGTACAACTGGATTGTGGAGCAATCCAGTTGGCAAGGGTTGTTATATCACACCAACAGGACAATATGATATTTGGAAAGTATTTGATTCCCAGAAATGAGTTAAACCCTTTATTGTCTGGAAGTCCCTGTACAAGTGGTACAGGCTCCTCTGCAATGATGGAATTGATCCAAGCTAAGGATCCAGCAGTTGTGGGAGTACTGGTTGTTTGAACCAATACAGACCTAAATAAATAGCTAAGTTGTAGTTCCTCTTTAAGGGATAAATTGCTGATCTAATGGAAGGCAGTGTTGCAGCTTTGTTCTGTCGTGCTTCTGCCTTCACCATCTTCATAAAGTAGCCAAGTTCCATCAGTATGGAATGGCAGGAGATAAAATAATCTCAGAAATTTCTTTATCCATGGTGAGATCTGTAGGCTTTAGCTGGGCTCTCTGAAGTGAAAGGCTGTTACAGTGACATCATCTGAGCCTGCAAGAGAGATTGTTCAAGAACTGATAAATTGTTATTTTGGTGTTACATAAGGCTTATGTTCTTCCCTTACCTTGTGCGATATAACCCATGGCTAAGAACTGCAGATTTGCACTTTTTTCTGTATCAGCACATAATTAAAATTAACTTAGCAGTGTGTCATGAGTAAGTTTATTAGCGCTTATTTCCTGTTTTCATCTGGTTTTAATTGGTTTTAACCTCTATCAGAGCAGTTCTTTTTTCCTTCCCTCTCTAAAGGTCACAACAAAGAGTCTGTTGAAAGCTCCCTCTGCAGACTGACAAGGAAGCTTAACATCTTTGTCTAAAACTGGTCTTTGATCAGTTATTATGCACAGAGCAGAAAAACAGCCTTGGAGCCTTCAACTAATCTGCCTTACTGATGACTCAACGTTCAAATGACACTGCCCGTAACTGGCCCCCAAGAAAAATGGGGTTTGGTGCTAGTGTTACGCTTACCCAAGTCAAAAGTTCAGTTTAAAGATTTTCCAGTAGAGGGATCAGTAATTATTTGGAGTATTTATATCTTTGTTGACATTCAGTTACTACATGCACCACACTTCAGCATTGATTTTTTGACTACATCAAAATTTGGAGCCATACTTCTAATATTTAAGTGTATATATAAATGTTTACTGCCTGTATTTATGCACTTTTGCCATATTTTCTGGCCTGCGGCAGGGTAAACTCTTTATTTTAAATGTTTTGAGTGAAATCAAAGTGTTTAGCTCTTAATTCTTGTCTTTCAGGTCTCATCACCATGGTTATTTTGAGAACATGAGCAATGAGTTCATAGGATGTCGAACACCTTTCTGTATATTCACATCATGAATGTGGACTGCCTTTTACTCCCATTTGGCTCATTAAGATGCTAGCAAAACTGTTCTGTGATTTAAGATACCTTCAGAAGTGTAATATATTTTAACTGTGTATAATAAATGAAAGACTCAAAGCACTTTGCGGTGCTTCTGTAACAGACAGCTACGAAATGTTCAGTGATACCTGTGAAAATAATTTGAAAAAACTTTTATATCTATGCCTACTGTAAAAAATCCTTATTAAAACAACATTTTGTTATTTTTAGTCTATGTTCACATCAGTGCGTGATCACTATAAAAGCAAACTGTCTTCTGTAAAAACGCTCATTTGGTTTGTGGTTGTACCTGCCAAGGCTGGCACATAACACTTCTGTATATACATACCAGAGAGGTGAGAGTCGTGACTGATCATTGAAGAAATTGAAAAATTACATCAGTGAAACTATGAAATAAACCATGAATTTTAGGTGAAGAAGTAATTCTGAAATTTCTTACTTCATCATTACCAATATATCGTTGAGTGCTCATTTTCTTACCTGGGGAAATAATTTCTTGCAATGGCCATTTTGTACCACAATTGTAGACAATAAAAACAAATTCTGTAAACAGATCCGTTCATTTCTTAGGGATGCATAGAAATGGCATTAATGCAAGCTCATAGTAATACAAAATTCACCATTTTTTTCTATTTTAGAGACCAAACTAAGTGTAATAGCAAAGGTATTTCTCTACATCCCTCCCCCCACAGCTACCACGGGGACTTCTTTTCTATCAGAAACTCCTGCTTAAATGCCAGTTTCATATTCGAAGTGAACATTAATCTTGTTTCATACAAGTATTTCCCTTCATTTGACATTTCATTGTTGAGATGTTAATTCTGAAAGGGCAGCTGTTACGGTGTTGGATTCATACAGACAAATCTTTGTTTGTAAGAAGTCTATAGAGTATGCTCTGATATGAATAAAAAAGTTTGGAAATCAAACCTTCTTTCCCCCTGCATGTTACGGGTCACTTTGCTTAATCATGGAAATACAAAGAAACTGTGCAAAAAAACAGTTTCTTAAAAAAAAAAAAGAGAGAAGTGGAAAAAAGTTGTTAACCACTACATTTTTTCTTATATAATGCTATTCAGTTTGATTCTTGGAAGAACGAGGATTGTGTCATCTATCAGCATCAGATGATAAAGTCAAATATTAACAGTCACTAAGAAAAAAAAACAGAAAAAGTTCCCAGCTGGTTTAGAAGGCCATGTGCCAGAGCACGCTGCAGGCACAGCACTTCCCTCCAACACTGAGCTTGTGGCTGGGTCAGTGTTTTCCTGCCACTGCAGGTCTCTGTTCTTGTAGCTTCACTGTTCCTCAGTACTTACTCTGTGAATTCTGATTTTCACGAGGTGGATTAACCTGCTGCTGCGTGGGGAAAGGTGAGGGAAGGGAACAGAAGTTGGGGAGATAAAAGCACCATGTAGTACCTTATCTTAGCACCCAACAGCCAGGCTAAACATTTTGTTGTGCCCAGGCTGATTAAAAAAGCCCAACATAAACCCTTTTTTCTCCTATATTCTGGTGTTCCAGTCATGAACCGGGATCATGTTTTGCTAGACAGTTGCAGAAGTGACAATCTCAAGTGTGGGAATTCAGAGTCACTGTAACCAGGTCTGACGCAGCTGCCTCAGTCCTGCAGGACAGCACGTGTGGAGAAGGGAGATCCCAGGACACAGATGCCAGCAGTCGTCTTCAAGGAATCTGAAGAGAAATGATTGGTTTAGAAAAACACCTTGACCAAAGAAATCAGGAACAAAAATTTATCATCAACCAAAAAGACTAAAAACATTGGACCACTTCTTTGTCAAGGTGAGCAAGGAGCAATACACAGAAAAAAAAAGATTCAATGCACAGAATAACTCAGCAGATGCAGATAAAACTGGTGCTTGGGTGAAAGAAGGATGACAAGTGTGAATTCTGACTTCTTTCTCCTTCAGGGAGATTGCAGCACACTGCAGAATCACAGATTTATCCCAGTTGGGAAAACAAGACCTGAGGACAGTTTTATTTCAGCAATGAGGGAGAATGTATCAAATTATGTTACAGCATAGTCATAGCAGGGCACCAGTAAAATTTTACCAGGTGGATACACAAGATTTGTAAGATATTTCCTGATTTTATATATATTTATGTGCATGCATATACCACTAGTACTTACATACTAGAGTTGCAGGAAACACTGGTCGCCTTTGGAAATAAGATCTGAGCCAGTGAATTTACCTCTTAGAAACACCAGGAAAAACAGTTAAGTGTTCACGTCATTTCCCATTCCTGACTCCTAACACAAACAAACAGTCATTTCCTTGCAATGGGCAAGTATTTTCAGCAGACAGTTGGGAGGGCTTTGAGATCATCCAGCAGAAACAATCCTGGTGTTTACCCAGCACTTGCTATGGCACCGATAGCTCAGATGAGCTGTGCTGGCAGCAGGAAGTGGGAACGCTGCCGAGATCCCTTTGGGGAGTGTCACTCCCAGTCGCTGTAGGCTTGGAACATGATCTTCTCTAGGTGTTTGCACTTGTCTGGATCAGAAAAATTCTGAGATGATCCTGTTTATCTAGAGGAGTGAATCACAGTCTGCTTGAAACTTCAGTAGACCCACTGCACTATTCCGGAGCTCCAGGGGCAGACAGGGCTCTCAGGGAATCAGTTAACTGCACCAGGGATCACAGCTGATGATGGAGCCCCAGAGAGCAGGTCCAGCACCCTCACATGCTCACCTCCTGGAAACAAATCAGTCCCTGCAAAGGGAAAAGCTGATCTGCTGCTGCTGACATGTCTCAAGACATGCCCCAAGAAGACAGTGGAGCATTGCTGCAATATGGGAACAGTCACTGCTCTTGAAACAGCTCCACAGGGACATTTGCAGCAGCTCCAGGAGGAGCCCATGCACAGAAGTGTGCCTTCAACAAAAAAAGCAGAGAAATCCTGAAATCGGCTAATTAAGAGCTGTCAAATCCCATCATAAATTATTTCATCTTTCCTCCTATGTACAAGCATCTGATAACCGAACAAGCCTAACTGGAAAGAGGCTGCCAAATAGGTTTGGCAATAAATCATTGTATTTTAGTCCTCGTTTGTCAATGTACATTTAAGATACCTTGTTGTAGTGCTGGGGAAGCACCTCCACAATACCTCATTTTCCTTTAACAGCTTTCCTAACAAATGCCAAGTTCCATTGCCCCTTTCCTTTGTCAGGAATGTGAATCTCACACTTCAGACTTACACTCAGGGAAACATCAAATTTAGGGATCAGGTCTTAAAAAAACCCTTGTACAGGAGGCCTTAAAACCCCCCAAAACCTTGAATAATTTTCTCTGCCAGGTGGGCATTTGAGTTGTTGGGTTGGAGCAGCTCAGATGCTTTGTCCTCTGGCCTTGCATAAGCGCCTCTGGGCAGAGAAGGGAACACACTGCCCTACAAAGCATGCAGAGCTGAGCAATCCTGGTATTGACCCTCCTGCCAGCTGTGTGCAGAGAGAGGGGTCAAGTGGCTGTGGAAAACAGGTTCCCTCCTGTGTCTCTGGGAAACAGGGCACTCACCTGCTCACTGCACTGTGGGGAAGGCACCATCTCCCACTAGAGCTGCAGGAGAAACAGCCAAAGTTAATAGTGCTGGAGTCCCTTTCCCGCAGGCATAATGTGCTGCCTGAGGAAATTAAATTAAGACTGAAACAACTGAAGGAGAGTGAAGTTCACTGCTGCCAGCAGCCCATCACTCACTTGTTACTGCCCCACAGGAGCTGGTGAGGATTGGGAAACCATCACCACACAGTCAGCAAGAGCCATTTACAGATAACGGCCTCAGTGAAAGGAGCCTGGAGAACAAGTGCATCCTCCAAAAAGGAGTGCTGGAGGAATGAATACAGGCAGGCAACACTTGCAGTGTCTCAACTAAAGCCGAGTAAGGGCATACACTCACTTTTGGATGTATTTTTGTCTTCTGTAGAAGCTCTCCTCTGAACACTAATGAGCTGTTTACTTTGGATAATGAGCTGTAGCTAATGCACATCAGCTCTTGGAAATCTACAAAGCTGTATGACCATGCTGACAATATAATGTAGGATTACATGCAGGCAAAGTGACCATGCTGGTTCTCCAAAACAGCAGAGACTGCAAAGAAATAATTTAAGCAAGAACACAACCATGATTATAGCTATGGGTGTCTCCTCACTGTGAGGAAAAAAGCTGGTAAGAAAGCCTACCTAAGTAACAGGTGCCCTGTAATGGAACTTAAATGCATGCTTCCAGTTAAAAAACCTAGCAATAAAATTTTCAATAGCAAAATATGATTTACAGTAAAAAAATGAGAGTGTTCTTCTCCAGAAACTGCACACTCAGTGGCTTGAGGGTGTGAACATCAAAGCGTTAGATGAGCATTTGCTTTGACAAAGAGAAGACCACCATCAAGAGAAATAAAACTGCAGTAGGGCTCTGGAAACCCACATTCCATCAACATCACCAAACTCATTAGCACCTTTCCCTCAAGAATGTGCCAGGAATCTCCATAATCCAAACTGACTGCTGAAGTGAATGCACTTAAAATGAAAGGATGTTGATGTATTTTTAGCAGGAAGCTTCTTGCAGTGATTTCAGTGCCAGCTTTATTTAAACTGGCTTGAAATAAAACACGGTACTTGATTTCTGTGCCACAAACCCTGACGTGTGCTATGCACATCATGGGTTTGATTTTTCTCCACACAAGGACAAAAAGTAACCAGGAGAACCACATTTCCAAAGATTAGTTCCTGCAGCAAAACTTGCTTTCTCTTGAGCAGCTCTTTCTACCTGAGTTGACATCCAGCAAAATTCTAAACATTTACAAACAATTATTTGTCATTGTAGAAAACCTTAAAATAGCAAGCATTTTCTAAGGCTCTTATGAAACAAATAAAGAATAAGAAACCAAACTAACAGAAGAAGTTTAAATTTGATAAATGCCAGATTTGTCTGAGGAATCTTTGTGACATTGGGGATGTCTCACCAGTTCCTTGAGAGACATAGGGGAGCCAGCACGAAGGCATGTTGAGGCTGTGTTTGGTTTTGGTTTAAATGCACCTGACTCCTCCCCCCTTCTGAAATTTCTGCTCCAGAGCCAGCTACTGAAAGTCAAACAAGGTTATTTCAGTGGTTTATTTTTTTCTCCTTCTCTCTTGCACTTCTACTACAAAGCCTCAGTGGTGGAAGCAGTCTCAGCATGTGTGTGGGGTCTGAGTCTTTGGGATGCAGAGTGCTTGGCTCAAGTGCTCCATGCCAGAGGAAAGGCATCTGCTGAGCAAGTCCTGGGCTGGCTGGAAACTGCTCTCAAGTTTATCAAACAAGGATGCTCCCACCAGATATGCAGAAATTAGAAGCCTTCACTGGTACAGGTAAAACAATCACCCCTACAAAATGAACCTGATGTGACAATTTTTGTACCCAGTTATTGAAAAAGATTCTTGCCAATACCCTCTCTGTAACTGTAGCTGTAAACATTCAGTAGCATTTACAAATATTTTAACTTGTTGCTTCCAGGAGAAGAGGGATCAACTTAAATTCCATCTGCCTGTTGGTGATGAGAAAGGTTACTTAAAACAGGATAGGAAGAGCTCACACAGTTTAATTATGACTCCTGAAGCTCTCTATTTTAAGTAAATGAGTTACAACTCCAACATATGCAAGAATACAACAGCATAAAGTGAACATTTCTGAAATGAAGACTGCTAAGGGAGGCACAAGCTGTTCTCAAGCTCATGGAGTGCTGGAGGTCCCTCCAGTCAGTTCACTGGCAAATCATTGCACATTAGCAGGGCTGGACTTACAAACACAGGACTGAGACTGGAGCCACAGCACACATCTCTAAATGGTAATATCTGTCTCACCAGGTTTTGGAGACTTGTTTTGTTTCTACAGGTTGGTGATCATTTACTCTCAAGTTTTCTGGAAAAAGGTGAAAAGAAAGAATTTAGAATTAGGTTCTTACCGTGATCTCAGGAGGACCTTGGGCAGCTGCTCAGCTGAGCATTCAGGTCACCTGCCTCGCTGGCAACACACAGAAGACCCTGCAAGTCAATCGAGCTGAGGCACGGGCTCCTTTTTCCTGGCATTTGTACTTCTCTTCCAGAGGGAAGGATCTATCCCTCTGCTAAATGCAGCAACCACCGAAGGGCTCATTCCAAAAATACAGCCCCTTGAGCAACTGGCACGGTTACTGACGTTCCCTCAGCAACTGTGTCACTCTGGAGAAGGTGGAAGGAAGAAAAACACCCATCAGTTGTCAAGGAAGACACAGTGGCCCAAGATCTGTTTTAACTGCCAATAAATCCTGCAGGATAATTTTCAATCAGACCAAGCAAGTGCCAAACACAAATGTGACTCTTGGAAGGTGCCATTTGTGTCAGAATCCCAGAGAGAAGCAGAGGCAATATTAAGAGCATGAATTACTAGACAAGTACAGGGTTGATTATGTGCATTGTATAACACCCCTGCATCCAGATACATGTTCTGGAGCACAAATTGGTTCCAAAATTTGTCATTTCAGTGGGAAAAAACCCTATATGTGTCTCCAGGCTCCAGGGTGCAAAGCTGCAGCTTCTTGATGACATGGAGATAAAACATTGAGATGCTTTTCCACAATTTCAAAGCCATTTCTGTTTTGCAAAAGCAGGGAAAGGAACAGATGCAGATAAATAACTATTTCACGCTCCTCCAACAGCATTAATTGGCCCAGAGAGATTGCAGACTCCCCATCCCAGGAACTGTTCAAGGCCAGGTTGGATGGGGCTTGGAGCAACCTGGTCTGCCAGAAGGTGTCCCTGCCCATGGCAGGGGGGGAATGAGATGCTTTTTAAGGTCCCTTTCAACTCAACCCATCCCATAATTCTGATATTAAGTGCCCTATTAAAGAAAAATGCAAAGACTCCCCACTTCTTCCCAAGAGTTAAGATCCTCAGTACTTTCCACTAGCCAGCAAGCAGCTTCTGTCTTCCAAACTATTTCACCACAACTTCCTCTAGGTATAAACTAGGGACACGTATAACTTGTACTCAAAAATGTTTGGGTTTATTCTTTATTCCTAGAGTTGTCACAGATCTGCAAGACAGCATTGCACAAGGAAAACAAGGTAAGTGTGCTGTGATTCGCCCCTTACTCAGCTGCAGATTTTAATACCTACTTGTATGCTGACGGGGTAGAAGTAAATTACAATAGATACTCTGATTTTAAAAGAAAGCATTTAATCCCAGATGAAAATAAGAATATGGTTATCTAAAAAAGTGCAAAAACCAGGAAAACACATTTATTTTTCCATTTATTGGCACTTATTTGAAAAATAGAATTAAATATTCAACAGAAAAGAGACAAGTTGACCCACACTCAGCTATTAAACCCCCCTATACTGATGTATCTTCTAACAAAGACTGGAAGAGACACCAGGAGGTTCATTCTTAAGAAATAAGCAAGATTTTTTTAAAAAAGAGTCTTGCTCTCATCACAGAAGAGTGAAAGCACAACAACTCTTTGGCACAAACCTGAAACTGCAAACCCAAACTTTGCCTCAGCAGAGAGAGCAAACAGAGCCTGGCACTCCCGCGTGTGTCAGCTCGGGGACAAAGGGCAGCTGGACTCAGGGAGGGACTGCAACCAGCAGGGTGATTCTTAAAATAATTTAAGAGGAATGATACCAGAAGTAAATCATGTTGTATCTTAACTAGAACAGTCAGACTATTAAATACATTCAATTTTCTCTTTACAGTAAGGACACACAGAAATGGGTCACCAGCCCTCATGTCACCAGGTCTTGGCACTCCAAGTAATCCCTTTCTCATTTTGATGGCTGCTGTCAGTCAAAGTTTCATCTGTGTGAATCTTTCACAGCAGAGTTCAAGGCAGGATTTTCTCCTACTTATGGAAGTTCCCATACTTTTCTTGCTTTATGACATACTACAAAGATTTAGCATTTAAAAATAAAACATTTTGCTTCATTATTAACCTCTGTCGAGAAAAGGTTTGAAACCACATAGCACAGATGCACAGACATGTACAAAGAGGGACTCAGCTGGGGGAGTTCAGCTGCACAACCCCACTGAGGGTGTCACTGCAAAATCCCAGGTAGCTGTCCGTAGGAGGGGGGTCTGCAAATTCTTCCTTCTGGTTGGGGAATTTCAGAGTTGAGATCAGGATGTCTCAACACACTGACTTCTTCAAATGTCTCAGATTACCAGATCCAGGCTTCCAATCAGCATGTGAAGTTTTCAACAGCAGAAATTACTTGATGTCATTGTTTGAGGACACGACACCAGGAAATTAAACACAGATTAAACATGTTTGATGGCCTCAGCCTGTAAAAAGGCATTCAGGATTCCTCACCATATCTGTCATATATGAGGACAAATACTGACTGTTAAAATAATGCATTCCTGAAGTACTAAATACTAAAATCTCAGGATTTAATTTATGGTTTCCAAATATTGTCACTATTTTTCCCTATTAGAAGACCTTTAACAGAGCATCTGTCACTCCAATACATCATCTAAATGGGGAAGAAAAAGAAATAAACCCCAGATACAAAACCCCAGAATAATGTTCCACACCTAATTTAGACTTAGTCCCAACAGCAGTAATGATCATGAATAAAATCCAACATATAAATTTAACAATTCACCAATTTCTTATCTGAGATTCAAAGGAACACAGAATTGATTAAGAGCCAATCATAATAGAACACAACAACAACAACAACAATAATAATAATAATAGTAATAATAATAATAATAATTTCCCCCCCTGCAATATTCTCCCTTTCATATGAAGAAAAAATATATAAATATCTAACACTCTGGGAATAGAAACAAGTAGTAAGCTGCTTCATGAGTTTTAGGCTGAGGACCAATGTATGTATCTGCTCCTCCACAGGCAGGAACGACACTGGCTGCTGGCAAGACAAGTCTTCCACAAGCAGGACACATTTACAGTGTTTGTAACTCATGGCAAGGAGATCACATCCACTGCAAACCAGCAGCTGCTGACTCATGTGAGCACCCAACATGTCTGCAGCCCAAATGCTTCTGTATTGTAAATGTCATACAAATCACTAGCAAGGTGAATTCCTCCTCAAGGAACTATTCTAGAAGTTTTCTAGAAGTAATGAATTGCTGGAAGTTCCTATGAGGAACAGAATGGGTTACACACAACAGAAAGTCTGGGCAATATCCCGCCTGTTTCCCGGTGTCCATCAGCAGATTCCTGCTTCTCAGTTCATCGGCAACTTGGCTGTGAGATCAACAGGCAAAAATGGGGATCTGGAGTCAGAGAGCGACACTGGAGAGTCTGTGCTTGTGCCAACTTCAGCTGGAGAGTCACAGGAGGAGCCTGCACTGCTCCTGTTGTCATCCAGGGCATGTGAGGACAGACTGAAAACAGAGTGACACCAGGGAGTGAGAAATGAGGCACTGGCTCAGGTAAGTGGCCAAAACCAGCCCAAATCATCACAAAGCCATTCTAAACACATGTGCATCTCTGAAGGAGCAGCAAGCCCTGTGATCTGAAACACACCTGCAGCTACATACCTTGCAGTCCCTTCCAGACACACACAGGACATTCTGCCCATTTCCTCTTTTGCTCACCCAAACATGGGGCACAGATCAGAAGTCCCAGGCTGAGCAATCCACTGCCAGCTTTACTTCATCCTCAAAGCCCTGGGCCACCACAACAGCCAGAGGCCTTTTTGCCAGGAGAGCAAATGATAAATTGTCCATCCTCCATTGTACTACTTATTTCACAGGACATAAATTCATGACAGATGATCCATCATCAGTGATAGCAGCAAAGTGATTTTTTTTAAATTACCATCTCCTACACCAAGATGCAGCAAATGAACCCAAACTGCTATCCCTACTGTAAACAGGGTGTGCAAAAAAGATGTTTTTAAAGTACCTTTAAAACATCTATTTTGCTATTGCTACTCAAATCTTGTACATGACTTATATACCAGCTGAATGGCAAAAAGACAAAGACTGTGAATAACCCTTGACAGTTGTGTGGGCACACCCTATGTACAATTTACCTTTTAACTAAAACACTAGATCAAAATCCCTTGCTTTTACCAATCACTACAATTTTTAACAAAGTACTTTTTATCTCCTCCCAGCTCCTTTGACAGACTCCTGTTCCTCTGTGACTAAGAGCAAGGGCAAAAAACCAAAACCCAATTCACCCCAAAAGCATCAGCATTCACATTTGACTGCAATTTGAATCAGACTCCAAAAGCCAGCATCCATGAGGTGTCTTTTCCTAAACATGCTCAACTGTTATCAGTCAGGCCTAGAAACTGCAGAATAGTAGTGAACATTGCTGCTTGTTTACTGTGATAATTTCAATGCTATCTCTATGAGCTATCTCTATTAAAAAAAGACAAAAGCAAGCACAAAAAACTTCAAGCATAATCACTGCTAGAAAATAAAAGATTTGTAATGCTTCTGCTGAAAGTGACAATAAACAGCACAGCATTTACCATGCCCCAAGGTCCGCCTGATGTGCAGCCTCGGGGGTTAGCATGTTGGTGGATCCTTGGAATAATCTTTTTGGGTGATCTTCCATCTCGGTCATGCCTTTGGGAAGAGATAATGAGTGATAAAAATTACTACTTACTTAAATTAAAATCTACTTTCAAAGTACTTCTACAGAGCAAACAGAATAGAGGTTCAAACTTATAATAGATTACTCTGTTTGTAGAGCATAAAATTTAGATGCTGAAATTTTAAAGACTGTCTACTTCCTGGAACCATTTTGTCCAAGCTCTAGTACAGTTTAGTGAGTTATTAACTAAGGCTTAGATATCAGATATTTATTCTTCAGTACTGAAGAATAATCCTTTTGTTTCAGTTTACCCAGCTATCAGTTCACTCACCAGCTCCACAAGAGCAGAGAAGATGAAAATAAGGAAAAAGAACAAGCTCCAGGATTATCACAAAACTTTTCTATTGACTTAGATTTCCACACACTCTAGAAGAAGAGAGGATAGATATATGCTTAAATAAGCTATGACAGAACTCAGATGAAAGTGTTATAAAAGTTATTTTAGAGCCAGAGGTGTTCTGTAATAGAGGTGAAGCTTGAATATATAAAAATAGGTGCAATAAAATTGCCAGAAGTTAAACTTGAAGAAAAATGCAGAAAGACAGAGAAATATTTCCTAATAAAGCTGTAAGGTGCCTACCAGGCCTGGGCATCAGCTTTGGGTTTTGAAGAGTTATTTTAAATGTACAGTACCTGTGTGCTTCAGTCAACCAGGACTTTCAAAGTTTTCTGTTTAAGTTAAATAAACTAATAGTTGTATTTATTGTTTTGTTAAGCAGGTTCCACCACATTTTATCACATCTATATGACCACAGCAATGGGGAGGAATTAGAACAAAACAATTATTAGCATTATGGAATTAAAAGCTTTATGGAATAGTAAAATCTAATTTAATTTGTCTGTTTTATAATGTGTAATATGTTCTATTTCTAGTCACTTTTTGAAGTATGAGCCAACTGGACAGAATTATGAAGGAAAGTGAATGAATTATTATATGACTAACAAGCTGGCCTATTGTATTAGCCAAACCTAAATACCATACCTTTCCTTTTGATTGATCCAAGAACACTTGGTCGAATGCAGTTAATTGGGCTCTGGCTTCTCCTGCTAAAAGAAGACAAATGCTGCACTGAGATCACCATTAAGAGAGAAAAGTTGAGAAAAGAATAAAAAAAAATACTCAGAAAACAAACTACTGGGTAGAAACCACTAAGAAAATAAGCATTAAAACAGCTTATCTGAAAGAAGTACTTTTTTTTTCCCCTCTGAGGATAGGCCAAGAAGCACAGAACTGAGCAGGAAAAGTTTAATTACATTATTTCACAACTGGGGCAGTCTAAAAGCTCACATCCAGGCACTGACTACATCTCAGTTGACAGGCAGTGTTTTGCTGAACTTTGAATGCCTAGTAAACTTTAATTGTATGCCCATAGCACTCAAAAGAGTAACAAACCCTAAATCTGTTTGTATTTTCTTCCCCATAGAATTCAATTACTAAAGATGTGAATGAGAGCAATATAGAGACTGCACTGGGAAGACAGATGCCACAATGCATCCCATTTCCCAATGTTATGACATGAGGATTTTGACAAATGTTTTACACCATTGTAAAATCTAAAGTCTACATGAGTATATAAACTTGTGTTTCTGCTCAGAAATCAATTATGGATATAACAAATTCTGGTATTTCAAATGCCTACTGTGAAAAAACTATGCCAATTTTCTACCATTGACATGATCTGGTGACTTACCTTGAAAATCTCCTTGTTGGACTTGGGCTGGGACTTGGAGGCAACCCACTGCTGCTCACCAGACTTTGCAAAGATGGTGAGAAACATTGCTGAGAGGAAAAGAGTTTGTGTTATTATAAATACTGTATCACTCCCATGTGGTAACAATTGACACCTAACTGCAGAGAAATAAACAACCCAGTATCAGTTTCAGCAAGCAGTCACTGGGTATACTGAGACATCACTTTTTGCTACAGAGAAAAAAAATTAAAATGTGACAGATTCCATTTTCATGAAGATTTATTTCACTGTGTTCTGGTTAAACAGACTTATTTGTTTTTTATTAACCACAGCATAACAGCTGAACACTCCACAGAAATTCACACCCACAAGATGAGCAGCTGGTATTTTCTGGTTTGGGGTTTTAGGGGTTTTATTTACTCTCTAGTTTCTTGTTTGCAGCTGAGGTAGAAAGGAGCAGGTGGCTTAATCTTTTGCTACTAATTTGGTTGAATTTATTTAGCTCCACTTAAGATAAAACCATTATTATCACATTTTGCTCACCTTCCCTATTCCTCGTGTAGGTGAAGGAGCTGGTGAAACTGGAACAAAGTCTACTTGCTTTGGTGATAGTGATTTTTCAAAATCATTGTCACTCTGTAAACAGTGCACACAATTAATCTTATGAGCAGGTACCTTAACAAGAAAAGGATTGTTTGGTGTGAAATTCCAAAGTTATCCTCCACCATATCAACAGTTTTTAGGCAGCCATTTATGAGCTTATGTTTAACAACAAAAAAAAGCCCCTTTAAACATTACATGGAGAGTATCAGGACATGGAAGAAAATTTGAACAGGCAGACATCCATGCAATTTCCTTTTGACATAGCATCCCAAGGAACCCACATGTATTTTGAAAGACTGGTAATTCTATGCCTTGTTAGTGTGAAAAATGGCTAACCAAAAGCACTGCTATACTAACACCTTAATTGTAGGTCAAACTATCAAAGGAAATGTTGACATGAGAGAGTCTCTACTGTCCTGATACCAATGATAGAAACACAAATTAAAGCATGAATGCATTACCAGGCTCAAGCTCTCCTCCCATGAGTGGCTCATCTGCATTGCTACTTGCACTTCTCTATAAAGAAGAAAAGAAATGTATTGTCCCAGGCCCACAGACTACTGCAGTGACTGTTCTACTTTGCCTTAGGGCTCACCTTTCACGAACAGTTTCCCTGTTCAGCAAATTCATTCCTTCTTCCTAAAAGATTAACACATGAAGAAGTAAGGTCAAAAAAAGAAGCACTTTGTTCCATCAAATCAAAAAAGCTGTGGTTTCACTTCACTTTGGCATGTGGAAAATTTAAAGCAACTCAGTTAAGCAACAATAACCTCAAGTTCTCACTCCATGAGAAGGAGCAAGGAGGAGAGGATGAGAAAGATATAGCAAGAGAGATCATCAAATAAGCAGTACTTATGTGAGCTGGTTGTTTCCAAGAAGCTTTATTTTCATAACTAACCAAGAGGTAGCTACAAAACTGAATAATTGATAGTATTAACCAGAATGCACATGCCAGAGTGTCTTTGTGCAGTCTTGAGTAGTATAATTTTACAAACTGGGTACTAGTACAGATAAACCTCAAAAACACAGCTGGATTCTTACCTTACTCTATGGATTAGCGACTAACTAGACACTTGTCACCATCTCACTTGTAATACACTGCATTGCAAACAATGAATTCAGGATTCAGTGAGGTTTTTTTCTAGAAAAACCTCCATAAAATATTATTTAAATTGATCAAATATGTAAAATTAACCTAAACATTAACACCAAGTACAAACATGACTCAATCTCTTCTTAGGCAGACACCATTCCTTAAAATCACCTGAATGCTACTCAGTCTGTTCAGTGAATGAGTAGATTCCCTAATTCAGGAGTAAAAGTTCAACTGAACATCTTCACAGTCCTCATCATAAGTAGGAAGAGTCTAACCTACTTCACCTGTGTGATAATTTGCTCAGATTTGAAAGACATCAGAAGTAAATCACACAGGTTCTCAGTGAGTACACAGGACATGGAATTAATTCCAACTAGTGAATCTAATGCTGAAACACAAATTAGGAAGTTACACCTTTTGCTTTAATAAATGGATGGCAAAACCATGAATGCAGAAGCATTTTCCAGAAGACTGAATTATCAAATTTTACTTCATGTAATAGAGCAGAGCCATAACAGTTCATTCCTCTGCTTTCAGCATATTTTTCATTGTATCTCCCTGGTCACTGCAGGGGGGTTGGACCAGATGACCTTTAAAGGTCCCTTTCAACCCAAACTAATTTATGATTCTGTGATATTTACATGTTAATCCTAAACATTTTTGTATTGATAAAAAGAGCTGTACAACTGACCTGAGTGCTTCAGAGTCTATTTAAGCCAGTAGATTATTTACATAATGAAAGCAAGCAGTTATTTTATTCAGGATTACTGTGCAACTACCTGAAATAACCGAAGTGGGAAGCAGAAGTGCCTTCCACCACTCAGGCAATACAGCCTAAAAATGCTGTCTGAAGCATTAAATCGTTTTCTTAACTTTTGACCCTGTAAAAATCAAGCCTATCCACTGACAACTAGCCAGCTAAAACCCCAAATTTAGAAAAAGTTAAGCATCTTCAAGGTAATTTTATAACCATTCTACTGTCAAAAACTGGAGATATAAAATGAAGTAGACACAAGAGTTTGAGATTGTTGATTTTAAAGCTGGAGTCTTCAGCTTGCAGTGTGCTGGCTGGGAGCAGAGCTATTTGAGCCTGCTCAGATACTCCCCACACCACCCCCCTTCCCGAGTGTTTGCTCTGGTGCCCTTCCCCCTCCATTCGTGCTGTGACAGCACAAGTACAGGGATCTGGATAAGAAAATTATACAGATGAAAAATAACCCAGCCAGAAGAGTACAGACTATTTTTCAGCCAGAGTGCTTCTTTATCCTGCTCATTTTCTGGCTGCACAAAAGTCTTGTGCCAACACAAGTTAAAGAACACTTTGTTATTGGACCTGAATATTTACACTGGCATTGCTGCCAAAAACTTGGTGAAATTTAACCCTGAGGGTTTACATTAAAGGTTTCCTTTCTAAAATGTCCATTTTAAGAATCCTCTTTCTGGTTAAATCTTCTCCTTGCTGTAAGATGCATTTTGCTTCATGAAATGTGGAACTGGTCAGGCAGTTTGAAAGTAAAATCTACAGCCAGTTGAAGGACATTACATATCAGCTGCAAAAAAACCCCAGACACCTATAAAAAACTCATTTAGAAGAATCTGTGCTTACTTGTTTGATTTGATGAAGACGGCTGCTAGGAATACGGATAGGAGATGATGGCACAAACTGCAAAACAAAGTCACATACAATTCAAAGTACATCAGAAGGGAGGGAAAGATGCCACAGGAATGTTAGCAAAGTAGTGCTGCCCCAAACAAAAAAAAATAATTAAAAAAAAATCACATATAACATTCTCAGTGTACATATAAACTACATCCCTTACTTGCAAGAACACGTTAATATGTATTTCCACATTATACTGCTTTGTAACCTCACAGATGCTAATTGGTATCAGCCTAGCCTCCATTCCATTTCCAGGCAACTAGAACTGACAGCCTTCCCCACAGAATGGAGCTGCTTTTCACTAGCACACTGTCAGCCCTAGTATATATACTTTGACATAAATATTTTCCTTTATGGGATTCAGAACATTTTCATTTAAGTGATCCAGAAAGCTCCCCAATAGATCCTTTAAAAATACAAAGCCAAAACAACACATTGCACAAAACAGTTCCTGGATTGTTGTCTGCCTATAAATGAGTACTTTGACAGGTGAAAAAAATCAGCTATTAGAAGGCTAACAAAGAGTTAAACACTTTCTTTATGGTTTCTCAAGAGCTTCACCAGTTTGGGTGAAATCAGAGAAGACTTCAGTAAAATGGTGTTCTGTTAATGTTGACAGATTTGCACCAAGATCTCACTGGAATGCTATGATCTAAAACTGCACACCCAAAACTGAGAAATTTAAAGTGATTATTTTCTCAAAATATAATTTTCTTTCATACATTTCCCATCCCTCATATTGTCAGCCCTCAGTTGATTTATGTCATAGCCATTCAGGGAACAAAAATTCTAAGCTGAAGCCTTGAACAGAGGTTTAACTTCCCTGTAAGATGACAATCTTTCCAAAAAATAGGGCGTCTTTTTAAAATGGATGTGTTCAGCAAGTAAGGTTTACATTATTATAGGTGTTTTTATACTTCATTCACTATAAGGCTTCATCTTCTTCACAAAACATTACCAGAGCTGCTCATCATGCTGAAGCAGGAGAACTAATAAACATTCAGTTAACTGTAACTGCACCATCTTCTAATTGGTGCCACAGAGAATACAAAGATTTTGCTGCCTGACAGGGTAAGTTAACACAGACTATTAATGCTTCATACATCCAGAACCCTCCTTATTAAAAAACAAACATGAAGACATCGCACCCTTCTTCTCACAAAAGAATTCAGCCTATCAGGCTCACACAGGGGATGACTAATATTTGTGCCAGAATTTAGAAATTGTAATATACGGTACCAAAGTCTAACAGCAATAATATCTTGATTTGCTACTTTTAAAGTACAGTTTAGGTCAGCTTTACTATTATAGTGGGTTCCCAAAAATCCTGTGCACCTAATAAAAATTCCTCCAAGCTGCACCAGACAATGTAGACCTTGAGTTGACCTTGATTCTCACACAGAGAAAAGGATTTGGACAATAGTGCATTCCTGCCTATTCACTCTGTCATTCCACAGTAGAAATGCATTTGTTCCACTCATTATATTCTAATTTTATGACTGTGATTCACATACTTTAAGGTTTGACATTAATAGAATACATACATAAACAGTGGCTTGCAGTATAAAACAAAAAATATAAAAAGACAATTAACTGTCCCTCTGCAGGGTCTCATGCACAACACAGCTCTGAGGATCCTACATCTTGTTTCCAACAAGTTATCATCCTTGCTTTGTCAGTGTGTAAAACTCACTTTTGCTCTGTTTGCATCCTTTGAGTCAATTCTTGTGAAAAGAAACCACTGTCACTTTCAAAGGATACTTGCTAAACAAACTGAACCCATTTATTAAAATTATGCTACTCAAATCCCCAATGTTTTAAGAAAGCACAAAGCTTAATATAAACATTAGGAACTGTTAGTCTACCACAGAGAAGAGAAACACCTTCCCTCCAACTCCAGTGTGTCAGATACTGTGTTCCAGTGCAAGTAAAGTTTAAGCAGAGCCAGGCTGGCAGGAGCCACTTCCCAATTGAGCAGGGAATGCCCCAGTGCCTCAGCCCTGCAGTGCCCTCTGCCTCCTGCCAGCACAGCCACTTGTGGGGCCACACTGAACCCAGCAGGGAAACTCCCTGGCTTAAAAAAAAAAAAAAAAAAAAAAATTGAAAAAATTTAACATCAACTTCTGCTGAAATAGCACCTAAACATCTAACCACAGACTCAACTGCTCTGCTTAAGCAACAAAACAAAAACCTCAGCCATGCAAAACAAAACAAAAAAACACCAAAACATTTACTCATTGGTATCTTCTGGAAGGAAACAAACTGCAGATACTGAGCCTGGTTGACCCTTCCTTGGCAATTACATGTAGCATTAGAAAACTGCAGATCAAGCCCCAGCCCAAATGGTACTACTGCCTTTGCAGTCATCATTACAAAACAGCTGAAGTCTGAGACTTGGAGAAGCTACTCCGAAAAAAGATTGTGGAACTTAGCTGAGGAACCGGGACAGCACTGAAGATAGAAAGGATGGACTATGACCTCCAGTTATCAGAGATTTTAGCAACTCCCACTGTTCCAATGATGGGGAACACCACACAGATTAGACAAACACTAATCAACTTCTTTTCAATGAAGTTTAACAAAACATAAAACTTAGTATCTACTTGTAATACTAAAATAAAGAAGTTACTTTACTGAATCTTTTAAGCCTCTTACAGATTACACTGCAATAAAACTTGGATTTGTCTTCTTAAAGAAGTGGCTTTTGAAGTACACTTTATCACCTTCTTATGTAAAAATGTAACTTACCAAAGTAGATGGGATCTCACTCCTTAGAATATCTCTAACATCATAAAACTAAATCTATTTCTTTGCTATAGGAAGAATACCAGAGAAGGTTGCTTAGGGTCCCTGAATGTTTAATTCTTACCAGAAAATCATTTATCTGTGGATGATCCTGGTTTAAGAACACAGAAGGATGAGTCTCTAAGATCCTTTCCAACTCCATCCTACCTGCCATCTTCAACAGAACCCTAAACCAGATCCTAACTCAAAGAAGCATTTCAAAGCAGACAAGGCACTGATCTAGCAGTCAGTGAGACATTTGATTTTTAGTGTAAGGAAAATTTCATATATTCTGTCAGTCCCTGGTCAGCTTGGAGTGAAGAAGGACACTTTTTAATAACATTAATGTGAGAGGAAGGATTAGGAACATCATTTCATGAGATGGGAACACTGGTTAAGTTCAGACACTGCAACATTTATGAGAGGCAGGCAAAAAAACGGCCCATCAATGAATTAGCTCCTGCTTCCCAGCAAGTTCTGGGCAAGGCATCCTGAATCATCATCGTTTTAGCCCAACAACTGAGGATCTTCAGGAGTTAACACAATAAACTGAGCTTTTGCCTTTGCTTTTTTCTCCTTTTGCCTGACCACAAGCACAAACAGATTTACACTAAGCTGCCTCCCTAAAAATATGAAGAAAGAGACTTGTTTAAGAAATCTTGATCATAACACTTTTCTGTTTTTTCATCCCAGCAGGAGAAAGGCTTTTCCACCAATCTTTCTTGTATGTAACTATCCTGGTGCTGTTACAGATGCAACCTTTGCTGAAGTATTTGTCTGCACTTTTTCTTAATCATCACAAATCTTTTAAGACATTGATTACTGTCAACAGTACAGCTACGTAATTAGTTTTCTTAGCAAGCTACCTTTCTTACTCTATCTTGGAACACCTGTTTTATAAGCAAAATTATGATCACAATGAAATACAAGCATTCTCCAAGCCAAATGGTCTATCAGTAACATTTCATTATAGCTACAGCATATTAACATCACAGTCTAGTGCCTTGTTTCTGAAAGCAATGTGGTATTAGTTTCACAGACTATAATCTAATTTTGTTTATTCCCCTTTGCACATTTCTGCTTGGCACCTGATGGGGCTGGTGTAGGAGTTTTCTTACCAGGCTGTGCCGATTCATGACCGTGGTACTGTTCCTGCGGGTGCGCAAGACGCTGGCCTGGAACACCTGTGAGTTATCGCTGTGAAAAGAGACACTTGTCAAATGCAAAAGCCATTTCCTTCCCAGCAAAAAGCACCTCTTCACACAAGCTCAGTTTCTTCATATAAGGTATGACAGCTCTCCTGTTGAGACAAAGAACTCCAGAGACAGGTAAGTAAGAACTCTTTTAGCTTGTTGACAGCGAGTGCAAATCTACTTGTTCATCTTCCAATTCCCAGCTACTTTAATTAATGATTTCAATTAATCATTTTGTGTCTTCAGTACAACTGAAGAATTGTTTAGAATGTGGGGATTTATTATTTTGCAATGGCTGCTGCTTGCATATTGCTTCAAATGTCATTCAACAGAACAAATGTATATACATGGCTTGTAAGCAGTAACAGAAACCAGATTCAATCCCACAGATAAAACAAATTTTAAAAATACAGCCTCTTGATAAATCTTATCACTACAAACACTTCATATCTTCTGAACATTTTTCCAGGAATGGTTAAATTAAACTTAGAGTAAACCCAGTTTTTAAGGCCCCACAGCAGCGTGTCCATTTAAATGGTATAGGATTATTTATCTGACACAAAATGAACTTCTTTCTCAAGGCAACTTTAGTTCTATTCATTCCTAAAGCAAGTTTTTCTGGTCATGTCATCACCAGTGTTAACAACAGCCCATGATCAGCACTTAATAAATGTGACTGCAGAAATAAACTAAATTTTATGGTTGCTAGCAAAAAAAA
The DNA here is from genome assembly GCA_020086605.1 of Lanius collurio. NCBI lineage: Eukaryota > Metazoa > Chordata > Aves > Passeriformes > Laniidae > Lanius > Lanius collurio. Next base: position 962,828 of record JACBWW010000045.1, on the reverse strand, counting down.
TTTGAGCCACAACCTACAGTTCCCATGCCCAAAAATCAGTGAGGAACTGCACAGGCGAACAAATCCAAATTTAAGACTGTAATTAGATTCAAATTACAAGAATTCACATTGTATCTTTTTGTTTCGGCTACTAACTAGTGATGAACAAAAGCCCCCCCACAAATACAATTTCTTTAAAACTAACCTGATCAACAGCACTACCTTGTTGTAAGGACTGATAATCCTACTGCATTTTCATGGCACACCATTGTCAGAATCCTCCAGTTTAAAACACACCAGTTAGACACATAAGTTTTAGACAGCTTTTATGTAGCTGTAAATAAAAAAACAAATAAAGCTTATACTGTGAAATAGAAGCCAACAGCAATTGGCATAAGCACTGTACCTTCTGCCAAAAAAAATGCATAGACCCTCCTTCTCCAAAGTACATAGGACCAGACATCATTTACAATTTTCCAAGAAGTTTCACTCAGCTCACACCCACGATAGATCAAACAGCTGCCATTTGACAGAGGTGGAACAGGAGAAATTTAAGGGATCCATGACATGATGTTTAGAGATGAGTTTTGGCTGAGACCAATAGCTACAATTCTTTTCAGTGTAAGTGTACTGGTTGGCATGCAAACACAAGACACACAGCACATGCTGAAATCCAGGGTCTGAGTCAAGAAAACAGGCTGGAACAATTCTGTCCCACATTACCATAGCCTGAGTCAAATACTTAGTTCTAACTAGCAGAGAGGGAGAGAAAAAAAACCCTACAAATAATCCTACCTTTAATCTCCCTTGCAAAAACACTGGAACTGATCAGATCTCAGACCTACTTTTCACAGAAAACTACAGTTCTAATTAAAAATCAATTTTATTTGGCACAAAACCAAAAGTTACAAGTTGTGTGAAAGATAACTTCTGTGATCGAAAATATTCCACTTATCACAGTTCTCTGGATCTACAGCAACTCATTTTCCAAGTAACCTACTAAATCTGTTAATGAAGAAGTCAAAACAGGAGGCAAAAGAGAAAAAGCAAGCTGTGTAAGAGCAAGAGCTTTTGTTTCACTTTACTGAACAAAGCCATTCTGAGAAAAACTGAAGTTTCTTGCCAAGAGCTGCAATCTTGCAAAAACAGTATTCTGGTGGAAAATTCCAAACTAACAGGCAAACCACTGCAACCACCTCAAATTAGTTCAATGGCATTTCAGTTTTATTCGTATGAACACCTACCCCATAGTGTATACACAGTGTTGAGACAAGAGCTCAGGCTTACCCTTCTACCTGCCCAAACCCTGAACTAAATAATTTTGGGGGTTTTTTTAAGGGTCAAGGGTCTAACAATTTACAACTTACAAAAGGCTGAGATTATAAAAACATCTTGTCTCAGTTACACAATTAGTTTACCTGCTCAGAAACCTCCTAGAGGAGAGCTGCCATACATAACCCTTCCATACTGCATCAAAATGTGAAATAGGAGTTGTTTCATTGTGATTATATAAAAGAATCACAATTACATTCATTTAACATTAAATCATTATGGAATAGGCAAGAAGTAGTATTTCTTCTGAATTGTCAGGCACTGTTAACCATTTTGGTAAAAGAGGTATGGGAGATTTGTTCATCACTTGATATCCAGTTCCTTGCAGAAACAGAAAGGGAAAAAATCAAACCACCAGGAAGTACTTATCCTGTAACATACTAAATTTTATGAAATTTATCGTCAATATGCTCTCTCAAACCGCAGACACACCACTAACAGCAGCACATGCACCACCTTACAGTTGGATGGAAGCCATACCATGTAGCAGACAGGGCATCTCCCAACTTCTCAACAGCCCAGAGCAGACATGAAACAGCACTTTGGGTTATAAACTTACCCAATCAAAACTGTACAAGAAAGCCTACCTGTCTGAAAGCTTTCACCTGTCCCTACCACTGTCTGTCCTGTCAGCTGAAGAGAGCTGAAGAGACCTAGCAAACATCCAATCCTCCTGGAAACAGATCTGCCATAGGCTGGTGGCAATATCCAAGCACAACTGTCTACACAACACAAATTAGTATCATCCAGAAAAATTGCTGGACACTTGACACACTGTTTTACACTAAATGTAAAACTTATGTCAAGGTCCCGCGACATGACCTTCCTACTAAATTTGCCTGACTGTTCTGGAAGCATTTACCGTTGTAATCATACACAGAGCAGTGATTTATTTTGTTCAGACTTGAACCATTACAGAAATCATCGCGATTGTTATTCGACGTATAAGAACAGCCACAACTCTGACGTTGAGGACGGTGTTTCTCTGCAACACACAGCAGACAGTGGTGAAAACAAAGCTTTTCAGAAAAACCAAAGCACGTCTCCCTAGGCTTCCTCGCACCCCCCCACACGCTGATACGTTCCCTAAATCCCTCCCCGCCTGGGATAGCGCTCAGGAAACCACTTTTCCCCACGGCGCCGCGGAGCATCGCCGGAGCCCCCGCACGGCCAGGCCGGGCCAGGAGCCCCCTGGGCCCCTCACCTGAGCCCGTGGATGAGCGGGGCGCTGTTCGACCG
>JACBWW010000045.1:896710-955287 GCA_020086605.1 Lanius collurio | reverse complement strand
ACAGCGCCCCGCTCATCCACGGGCTCAGGTGAGGGGCCCAGGGGGCTCGGCTCATCGAGCCCCGGAGTCGCAGCCGCCCGCCAGGCCCGGCGCTCCCTCAGCGGCCTCTGGAACGTGTCCCTTTTTCTGCGGGGCCGGGGCCGCCAGTGCCCCCTTGTCCCCCTTCGCCTTAAGGAAGGTGCTCGCCGCGCTCACACAGCGACAGCAGTGCTTCTGTTCAAATAAAATGATGTTTTCAGCGCTCTGGAGACTGCAGCGCGTGTCACAGCGCTGTAGAGCTTTAAGTAAAGCGCACCCGAAAAGGCTGTTCACAAAACTTTGTTTTCTCCCCTTGCAGTGACAACTCCCAGGTGTTTCAGCCTTATGTGTTGCGGACTCGTAGGAACAGCACAACAGTTATGAGCCGTCATGGAATGGTGAGGAATCTTAAGCGTATCATGTTTACACACAACAGGGAATAGTTGGAGTAGAGAAATGAAGTTAAACTTGATTTGTATTTGCCCTTAATGTCCTAGCAAGCTTCCAAGCTGCAGAATAAGCATTTTTTCACCTCCAGCTGCACCCTGCAATGAAATAATACTGGTATGTTGACTGCGTGTCCCCAAGAAGACGAGTAGTTGAAGTAATATGTGACTCTCCATATGAAGTACAGTTTTAAAGTTAATTTGATCCTGACTGTGTTAGAAGAGTAAAATGCTGTCACAATTAACAGTCTTGAAAGGGTGTTTAAATTTGTTGTGAGAAGGGATGAGGGACTTCTTTGTTGACCTGTTTGACATAGTGTGGTTTTTTTGCAAAGGCAGAACACTAGACCTCAGCAAATCACTGAAAGAAAAGGAATTTACTTGCTGCTTTCTGTTATAAGTCTGGTAGTGTATACTACTGTTGTTGTTTAAGTTTTCAAAGATACTGCATTTCTTTTTTTCTACCCTCTCCTTGTCAGGTGTCATATGCTCCTTCCACTGAAATTTTTCTGTCTTGTCTGAGGGTAATGAAGATTGAATATTGCTTTTCCCAAAACCTTGAAGTCTTGAAATAAGTTTCCTCTATGTCTTCTGTTCAGGAAAGGGAATTTTAATTCAAAGTCTTCTGTTGTGAAATTTCTTAAGAATCCAAAATTTTGGAACTTGTCAGTAGGTGTGACATTAGACACATTGTCATCTTGAGTGGGAACTGTTGGCCTACTTGCATGTGATAGTCAGAGTTCCAGAGGAATTAGATGCATAAAACTGCACACAATTGAAAAACTGCAGAAGTCAAGCTTTAGGGAGCATTGGTCAAGACTGAGTTGAAGCATTGAGATTTCTCCCTTACAATAGCCAGCTGGTTGAGTAAGGTGTGCTACAGGAGTTTGTCATATCCTGGGCAGTGGGGAGTTGTGTAACAACCATAGCCTCATTTATAGTAGCTCACTTGTCTAAATTACTTTTGTAACTATTTGTGTACTTGAGATGCTATGCTGAGCAGCATCTGCCTGCAAGTCAGATCCGTCTGTGCCACTTGCTGAGTGATACAAGGAATTTGTAAGTGATAAAATAAGTCTTTTCTCTTGAAGGTCAGTGTTTGCTTTTTTGCAACATTGTTTGAGTCATCCACATATAGTTGTGCAGCTCATTTTGAACTCCCTAAGAATGTAGTTGATGGTAAATAGTATGTATGCAAGCAGTTAAGTGTGATTTAATCATTGTGGCTGTCACTTTTTTTTTCCAGTTCTTGTCATCATCTCCTATTCGTATTCCTAGCAGCCGACTTCATCAGATCAGAAGGGTAAGTAGTTATGTGCGTATTCAATAACAGAATGAAAAATACTGTGTAATACTAAAGTACTTGCACAGTGGGGGTTTCTTTCCTATTGAGATTTTCAAGTACTGAAGAAAACTGAATATTTCTTAAGACTTAATTTCAACAAGGAAGTGGCCTTGCAAGGCTTATTATGTTTCAGCTACCTTGCATTTTAGAAGTATTTAAGAGAAGCAGTGAGCTGGACTGGTGGCTGTCCTGTCTTTTCTGTAGTGGTTCTGCTGTTCATGTTTCAGTCCTGATGGCAAATAATGGAATCATGAGTGTTATTTCAAGTACTTGTAATGAATCAAATGTTATGGGAAAACTTACGGCATTTATCTCCTGCAGGAGGAAGGAGTGGATTTAATGAACAGAGAAGCAGCACATGAAAGGTGAGTGTTATTGAAAGAAGATGATAAAATAGCCAGAGTTATCCTCTTTGTAGCTACTGATGGGGTTTTTTGTATTCTAGGGAAGTGCAGACAGCAATGCAGATAAGCCAGTCATGGGAGGAAAGCTTGAGCCTGGTAATCTTTTTATAGATGTTTCCTATTTAATTCTACTTTTATACTGAACTGATGGATGTAAGGGAAAGAAAGGAATTAACTGTGAAAATAATTTAAGAAGAATTTAAGCCCATCTTCTTTAGCTACTTTGTGCATTTGACCCAATGACTTTTCATTAGAAGGTTGTACCTTGGATTTCAAGGTAATGTCCTGTGCCAGTGTTAAGTCTGAAAACTTGTATTCACAGAGCGACAATGACTTGGACAAGTCTGAGAAATCTTTTTCCCCAAAGAGAATAGACTTCATTCCAGTTTCACCTGCACCTTCACCTACAAGAGGAATAGGAAAGGTAGGATAAATGAAATACCAAACTGAGACAATATTTTGGCATTCTAGACCAAACTGAACTGTCAAGACACGTGACTTCATAAGTTGTTTTGTAATTCAAAAAACCCCTGAACAGCACAACCAAACAGGCACCAAAAAACCCAAGTCTGTATTTTGTTGGTTTCTTAGAATCAAATGGTTGCTATCTGTGAGCCTGCAGAGTTTAAGCAGGGAAACACTGGATGTTTTCAGTTACTGCTGTTTGTGCGGTGTTCAGGTGGGTTGGGGTTCTGGTTGTAGGGAAGCTGGAAGAGGTCATGAAGATAGTCCTGGACGGGATTTTCAGGTACAGAAGTGTGGGCATGCTGGGGAAAAAAGCACTAAAATAGGGCTGCAAATCTGTGTGGTGAGAGATGAAAATGTGCCCATCAGTTATGGAAAGGAAGGCACAAATGCACTCTGAAGGAGGACTTAGGTATGCTGAACTTGTACTGAAAACTGGTGGCAGGTGCCAGAGAAAAAGAGGTGGATCTTAGATAAACTACTTTTCCAGTGAGGATTGGAAAACTGAAATGCAGCACCAGAGAAACTGGCATCTGGATTTAGAGATGGGCTGCTTGACCTTGTTTGCACCCTCTTGTGTGATTCTGCTTTTGTACTGCCAGTATTTCACTGCGTGCTCCTACCAGATTGTTAACAGTCAGGTACGAGTGCTGGGTGAATGTGTTCCTGGGAAAACACTGATGCTGGAAGCTGGTCCTGTACCTTTGGAATTCTGACTGTAAAGTACTAGGAGATAACTTGACAGAAAGATTCTTGTGTTTAGCTAGAAGCATTTATGGGCTAAGATGAAATTAGCTGGAAAATCACAAAAATATCCTGTTTTACTCAGTAAAATTGTCAGTTTTCAGATCAGATATATTTTGGGTAAACTTGTTTATTATGCCCCTTGAAAGAACTAAATCCTGAGAACTGTATTGCTGTTTCTAAATGTAGCAAAAAACAGAAACAATTCTCTTATTTAGAGATCAGTGTCTATTTAAATTTTACTTTTCTTGAGGGGTTTTGATTAGCTTAATCTGAGCAGAATTGCATGGGCCAGTATGCTTTTGTAAATTAAGCTCTAATACTTGTAAGATTACATTTGATAATATGCCTAATTTGTTGCTAGCTTTTCTTAAGAATAAGAAGGGCATAGAAGGGGGGATGTTTGGTTTGGAGGGTGGAGTGTAACATCTGAGTATTTTAAAGGAAATTCTGAAGTATCTTCATTTGAACTTTCTTTCTGCAGCAATGTTTTTCACCGTCATTGCAAATGTTTGTAAGCAGTAATGGATTACCTCCAAGCCCTATTCCCAGTCCAACAAGGCGATTCTGCAAGTAAGTAATGAGTGTCTGTTGTGCTAGCATTGGAATTTAAGCCAAAGATTACTTAAAGTTGATGTTAAGGTATTAAAAGAGACTTCAGTTTTACAGCTGCCGAAGCATTGCCACATGAAAATGTTTTGAAAGTTCATCCTTTACCAATGGTAACTTTATGTGAGTGCTCTTACAGAGCCTGTGTCAACTTCAAACTAGACTTGGTAGCTTGTGGGGAGGTTCTCAAGTATTTCAAATTAACTTTGCAGGTCAGTTTTATATAAATACGCCACAAAATTTAGGAAAGGATTGAAATGAGGATGTGATTCACTAAGGGAAGTGAAAATAGAGAATTTACTACTAACTTCATATGGCATATAATCTGCTCTAATAGGCAGCACTTATTTGTTATCTATGTATTTGGATTCCATAAGAGTTCAAGTTGAGCAGGAATAGTTTTGAAGAATGCTTCATATGCTGTGGCTGTGTTGATTTGATGCAAATTGAAACTTTTACAGGACTGACTCAGTATTCTTTCTTCAGCAGGAGAAGTCAAAGTCCAATCAACTGTATCAGGCCCAGTGTTCTTGGCCCCATTAAAAGAAAAGGTATGTGTATTTACCCTACCAGATGTTTTAATATGGATGTAGTTTTCTAGCTGGATACATATTTTTGTTGGTCTGTAAATATAATACACTTGTATCCACAGTGAGCTGGAATTTGCCAGGGCATAACTCAAAAATGCAATGTAAAGTAGCTAGTCTAAAACATAGGAATAAAAAACTTTAACAACAGCCACTGCTTGAAAGAGGGAAACTTCATTGTGCACCAAATTAAATGTCAGAGCTTACAAATTTTCATAACTTTCCTACAAGTACTGCTGAACAGTGCACACCCTTCAGATCATCTTAGGAATGTTGCTTATCATGCAGTATCTTCTAAACTTAGGACTGAATGTTTGTTTTCACTCTGAAAGTTCAGAAGGTGAGTGTTTAGAGAAATGGAATAGATCAGTGCCCTTTCCTCCTGAAGGGGGGAAAACACATTCTTTCCTGGAAATGTTCCATGTTAGAGATTTTCAAATAACATCCCCAAACAAATCTTAGTAAAACTGTAAGAATGAGATATTTTTAAAGTGTGCCTTTGGCTGTGCTTATCCTTTCTGCTTTTTTTTTTTTTTTTAACTTAAGCATTCTTAATTGCACTAAAACCATGTCCTTTCGTTGTACAAGACTTACATTAGAGAAAAGTCGCTGTTTGTTGTTTGGCTTCTTTTTTTAGTACTGCTTATCCTATCAGATAAAGAACATTGTCTAACTGATACTGAACTGACAGAGGACAGAGACAAGTTTTCTCACAGATGTCAGTTATATCTTGGCTTTTATTTTCTGTGAATTTTAGAGGCATTAAAATTGAACAAAAATTTATTAAGCTAAATGATCAATAAGGCATAGGTATCCACACTTACACTTTACACAAATTGTAAAAGCAATGCAGGTAGAGACAGGCCTTTCCTCACCAAATCCATGTGCTCCTGTGGAGCATCTTTTACAAAGTAGAGATGGGTGGTTGCCTTTTCTTACTTGAAGTATCAAGGAATTTTTAAAATGCCGCTTAATTTTGAAACATCTAATCTATTTGAATGAACTTACTTTATTTTCCTAAAATGTGGTCCTGTTTTTTTCTGAATTTTAGCAGTTGATTTATAGTAGAAGGAAAGCCATGAACTGAAGAACTTTACATTGCTGTAGGAGATTAATACTGGTAGACTGTGCAATGTGATGTAGCAGTGCAGATTTGTCTCTGTGAAATTTAAGGGGCGAAAGTATTATTTAAGTTGTTGTTCTGTTCATTTTGTTCATACTGCAAGACCAAGTATTTTGTAAATGTTTTTTGCCCATTCTGCTTGCTAGAAGCAATTATTCCTTACCTTAAGACAGGAATGTATCCCTATGGGCTGAAGTAAATGAAACTTGGGGGGGTTATCAGACTTTAATAAAATGTGGCAGTGTGATTCTGTTGCAGAATGTATAGACTGGTTTGCTATAATGGTTTTAACCTCTGTCAGGTTTTCAAACTGACTCTGCAACTATTGCAAAGTGTATGTAAAAGCTAGAAAAATTATTACCATTACATACATTTTTTTTCCAGACTAAAAAAAATATAAAATATCTTTTGTAGAACAGCTGTTAGTGAACCAGCTCATTCAAAGGGCAGATTATACTAAACAGATCATGTTAATTCTCCCCATCATAATTTATCTCTTAATGTCTGTAGATGGTTACAGGTACAAAGACAGTCTGATCCGTGATGAGTAAGTGGAAATGCTTCCACATGACAGATTTATTTCATTCAGCTTTCCTGTAAAAGTGCATGCATCAGAGTTCATTGTACACAGGAGAGTGAAACTGAATCCAGCTGTTATTATTACTTTCATAACCACTAACAATTTTAAACTTCATATTTTGTCTTAATTCAATTACCTCATCTCAGCTGTTTACTTAAAACTAAGCCATGGTAATTAGTTTGCTTTAGATTATTTTGTCTGATTGCAGTACAAGTAGCAAGTTTTATATCTTTGAGATCACTCTAGCCCCTCAGATACTGCTGAAGGCTTAGGTAAGGATGGACTGGATGGTTTAACAACAGCTGTCCTCAAATTAATGTATTAGCCAGGTGCTTGGTTGGCTGAATTAGAGAACTTGTGTTAAAAATGCAACCATGGAGTATTGTGGGTCAAGCCTTTCTTTTACAGCAGACAAATATTAAATGGATATTCCAGAGACTCAAGTGAGTTTGATTATTTGCATGTTTTCCTTAGGTGAAATGGAAACTGAAAGTCAGCCAAAGAGACTTTTCCAAGGAACAACCAACATGCTTTCTCCAGATGTTACACACCTGACAGATCTCAGTTCATGGTAAAATATGTCATGTGCCCTGAAATGCCAAAACACGGAATGTGCATTTATCACAAGCTTTCTAGTTGCTTTTTCCAGGAAAAAAATACTTTGTGTGTCCTGAGGATATGTATTAATGGGAGCTATCCTGTGATCATGTTCTGTGACAGTGGTTCTGCTCCTTTCATCAATTCTTCCTGAACAGACTCTAGCCTAGATTTTTGTATAAAAGCTTTTACACTCACTATGATTGTTATGAATCCCTGTTGATTCATAAGGAAAGTTACTTTACTTCATCATTACAGTGTGTTGTAGGCAGTGGTCAGATAGTGTCTGTGGTACACTGAATACTTAGAAAATGTGTATGGGTATTTAATTGTTCTTGTCCCTAAGTTCATGATTTTTAGAGTTAAGTCATCTCTCTTTATTGCAACCACAAAATACCATGGTTTTTTTTTTGTGTTGAGTCACATACTAAGTATTAGAAAATATCAGCTGTTATTACTGTAATTACAGTTTACCTACAGACTTGAAACTGCCTAGATGGTTTTTTCCATGTTGTTTCCCCCTAACTTGCAAAAGCATCAATTTATGTGCCCTCTGGGATCTTGTATCAAGACTTCAAAATCCAAACACAGGAATTCTGTGGGAAAAGTAGGTCTTGATCTTGCTTTGAGTAGTGCAGTGTTAAAGAGCATACCAGCTAATTAATGGCATCTTTGCTGCATTTCTGATTAATATATTATTTTTCCTTTCCCATAAGTTTCTAAGGTTTTATACTTCTTAATTGTCACCTCTTTTCTACGTCTGATTAAAATCAGCTTCATAATGTATTCTGCATGTTAAAAAAACCCAATAATTCTGCTCCTCATTCCCATGAGGAGCATGAATATCTATAACATGCTACAGAAAACAAGGAGTTTTCAGGGCTACCAGTCTTGCAGTAAAGACTGAGTGGTAGTATAGGTCTCCTACAAGTCCTCTCCAAGGGGGAAGCACGTTAGCTTTGTACAGAGCCTTGTGCCCCCGCACTAAAGAACCTTTTTCCCTTTCCCCAGCCTGTCCTCGGATATTCTTGATGGGAGTAGCAGCAGTGTTGGCTCTTCCTCTGATTCCCTGACTAAAGGCAGCATAACCACAGAGTCTCCAGTGACATGCTCCAACTCCTGCTCCTCGTTCATACTGATGGATGATTTCTCACCCAAGTGACTTTACCAAGTCCTGAGTCAGTGTCTGGCTGTGCTGTCCCCTTCCTGTACACTTGTACAGAGAAATGAACTCTGATCCTTGAACCATTCATATGAGGTTTATTAAAAGGAGAAATTGTTGTTACTGTAATCTTTGGCTACTTTCCAGTGATTTTTTTTTTATTTTAAATTTATCCATTTAATGGACATTGTAGACCATATAAATGTCTGGTTTTGTGAATTTCTCTTTTAAACAAGATGTCTGCTGATATTATACTAACTTTTGCTTTCAGGAACTTGCATACACTTTTTGATTCCAGGAATAGGTATCTACCTATTAGTGTTGCAGTTTTTAGGAATGTACTTCTATCATTATCATGGTCACTATGTCTAGGGAAATAACTTGGTTCAGAAGGATTTGAAAATACTAATTTATTCTCTGGCACTTCTACTATTGAGTAAAATTATTCCTGCTTTTTTTTTCAGTCACTAGCCTCAAATTCCTTTACGGAAGGGAGAAAAAAATATTTTATTTTCTTAGTGCTGCTAGTAATTTTTATGAATTCATTTACAGGAAGAGACCACATTGGGTGTGGAAATCTCACTCTTATTGCATTAAACTAAAAACCCCACAGCAAAATGACCAATGACTGTCACTTTTGCCATCAGTGAAGAAATAATAATACTCTACAAACATGATTAAATTAGATGCATAGTTCTCTCCCCAGAACATTTGTTCTACAGGTTGTATGAAATAAGATCACTATTCAGCAAGATTTGGCCAGGAAAAAATTAATCCACACCTCGGTTGAAGACATACAGTGCAGATAACTAAGTTAATTAAACTACTGTGTAGGAGAACCATATATGGCACCATCGATGTCTCCTGTGGCATTGAGGTCATAAGTATTTTTGTGCCTTAGGGGACATTGTTACAAAATTATGGAATGTAAACCAGAGGGGTGGGTGGGGAAAGTCCTTTGTGTACAGCTTGTTTATAGAGTGCTTACCCGAGTTTGTCAGCGGTGCTGCTTCCCTTAATATTCCTTTCCAAGATGTGGAGGTGCTGGGGGCAGCCCCAGCTCCAAGGGGCAGCCAAGGTGACACCCTTTAGGGCTGCTCTGGACAGAGTTTGTCCCTTTGTTGGTCATGAGCAGAGCAAACAGCTCAGCAAATGTTTGATTCCGAAGGAAAGGCTTTGGATTGGATACAAGCTCTGCAGATTGCTTGGAGAAGGAGTTCTCTTTGAGCTATGAGTAGTCTTGATACAGTACCTTGGGTCAATCTGAGGTAGGAACAGATATTTTACTTTTTAAAGACTATAACGGGGCAAAATAAATCTGTTTGTAATCTACTGTGTTATGCTATTTATTATTTATAACTCTGTAAAAAGTCTGTGGTGATGAATTATAGTATTTTTTTATGATTGAATAAGTTTTTTATGTTCAGTAATTGCTGGCTGGTTTGTATTTAATACGCAACATTGTCTGCCAGAATCATAAGCTTCCATTTTTGAATGTTTGTAACATAAATGCTTTTGTTACCTAAAAGTACAACTTGTGATCTTTCTGAAAGAAAATAGCACTGAATTTAAAGTAAGATTATGTGCTTTAGATGTGAGCACAATCTCTGGTGATACTGTCTGGCTAAAAGGGGAGGGGGAGAACCATAGTTTTTTCCGTTCCGAAGAAGCCGTTGGGTATCCAGAAGATGTGTACATACCAGATTATTTTTAAAAGCGTTTCCATTAAATTGTAAGAAGTACCAGAATGGGCCAACAGTGGCACTATTACTTGTAATATCATTTCCACCTGTGGAGCATTAGTTCCCAACTTCAAATAAATGTGCATATTGTAAAATATTGTCCACTCGTGCCATTCTTAAATGAGCTCTACAGTATTGAATGTTAATTTTGTTTGTATATGCACAGTGCTATTTCTTGAATTTTTGATGTCTTAAGTTGCTTAATTATTTTTTTATTCGTGCCTGTATCTTCTCTGCCTTCTTGGTGCTTAAAGAAGGCTGCTTTTCCATTTGCAAAATATGGATAAACAGTCTGTGATAAAATACAACCCCGTTACCTGTGCCCCCAGTTCCCTTCTACTGTGCTTTTACTGGTACTGTGATTTAGAAATCTGAATGAGGGGTGGCAGGAGGGGGAAACCTATTGCATGCTTTCTTAAACCTGAGAAGAGCATAGTTATTGCTTAATTTTGGCTGATTTATCTGTACAATTGATGTATTCCAGATTTGTTTGTTAGTGGAGAGTCTTATCTGAGTGCTGGCCTCTGTAAACTTTCAAATGTAAGCTGCATAAAGCGAGTGCACAAATAGTCACTCTTGTTACAGCAGTTTTTTGTAGTGTTCTGGCTATTCCCTACTCCTGGAATGTCTTGTAAAAGACATTGCTCTTTGATAAAATATATATGTAATGCACACACTTGCTGTGTCTGTTGTTTCAGAACGAATGGATGACACTGTAGTACGCCCAAGGTAGGCCCAGGTTCTCTTTCACACTCATACACACAACTGGTTCATTTTGAAGTAAAGTTTTCTAAAATGCTGATTATTATACTTGCACTTAACTGCATTTGAGTTGCCACAGCTTAGAGGGTTGATTGATATTGTAGCATACTCCGACTAAAAGTTGCATGTCTGGATTTGTTACCTACTTTGAGGGAATTAGCTACCAGCTGGGAAAGAAGGCCAGCTGGTGCTGGTAGTCAGCTTTAATGTGTAACTACTGACATTTAACAGCTGGTTTTCATGACTTCATCAGACTTATTTCTGCTGAATTGCCATGATAAGAGTCTGAGAATTCCTGTCTTTCCCCCACTTTCTTCTTTTTTTAAGGGATTATTAGTGCATATCTGTTGCTGAGAATCACAGTGATGAGTCACCTTTAATGTTGTAATAGTTGAGAACTAAGTTAAAATACCTGTGTAATTCAAGCTGCATTTTAGATGGACTATTTTTAATATGTTAATTAGCACAGCATTACAGCAATGGTCTTTGTACAGCTCATTGACCAGGACTGCCTTTAGATTGTATCCAGAGCCCACTGAATCCTCATTTCACGGGCTTAAAAATGCTGGAAGGATTTTACCAATGGTTTAGAAAAATGTGTGTGTCAGCTGTGGAACTCTGTATGTTTTGATAATATCAAGTGTTCTGCATCAGGAAATGGATCCCAGTGTGCATGTTTCTTTCTCCTTCATTGAATTTCAAATTGAGGGATCCTGGGCCCAAAAGCCTGTATTTAAGGGGCTATTTTTCTGACTGTATGTGATTAAATACTTTCTCCTACAATGAAAGTAATTAAACTGTCAGTGCGTGAGGATGTAAATCTGAGTTCTGCATACTTTTCTGGAAAACTCAAAGGGCACAAGGAACTCTATACTGCCTAAAAACACTAAAGCAGGATTTTTTTTCTATTTTTATTTTTGTAAGTCATGATAAAAATAGAGAACTCATTTTAACAACTCAAAATGCTAAAAACATTTTAAATGCAAGGCTTTAGCATGGCATGTTTCTCCAGTCAGGTCCACAGTGAAGGCTGTATGCAGAGGTGAACCTAAGCAGGCTCAGGCAGATTTGGAACTCAGGTTCCAAACTGTCAGTTTCCAGACTGTCCCAGGGAAATTATTTTTTGCAAATATTCACGTTCTTATCTGTAGACCCTGCTAATACATCGTGTGACAACAAAGATGAGAACTTGTTTTTCCTGGAAGGAATTTCATCTGCATATAATTTCCTGATAACTTCATAATAAAAAAGCTTTGCATTAACACAAGTTCAAGAATTCCATGAAGTCATAGGCCTGTTGCATTTGCTTTTTTGGGGTAAAGGCCAAGGAGTATTTTTGGAGCTATACAAACTGCCCCTTGTATTCCAAGGCTATTATATGAATGGCAGGTGTCCATAGTAAATGGAAAAGGACTTTGCCTATCATTCAGTATTTCAGTCTCTCTTGAGGCCTGTTAAATAATCCTCAGCAAATTCAGCGTAAGATGGTCACCAGAGGTACCAGAAGACCCAGTGAGAAGGCAGTCATGACTTGCTCCTCTGACTACAAATAAATGAGTTTTAGACTTGAGTTAATCTTACCCAGCTAAAGGAAAAATGCATTTTTCAGACAACTGAGACTTTTCATGGAGGTCTGCCCTATTCAGACTTAGAGGAAAAGGGTCATTGTGAGCAATTCTAGGGCTCCACTCCAAAAAGAGGGACCTGTGCTTGCCCATCAGACTTGGAGTTACACTGTCTCAGTTCCAGCTGGTTTTGGGGAGGGCAGGGATTTGGTATTTGGGTTTCCTTAATGGCTGGTTATCTAACTCTCAAAGGTCCCAACAAGGACCTTTGTTATCAAGCTAAAATCAGAAGTAGATGTTGTTTTAGGGCAAGTCTGGTTTTCTGAGGGAGTAATTACGCTGCAGTAGTGCTTTAAGGGTGATGGCTGGGGTTTGCTTTCTGCAGTAGGGCTGCTGTTCCCATAAATGCAAAGGCATAGAAGCCACTGTAAAGTGTCCGTTTACCTCAAGGCTATCCCTTTATCCCTTTAGAGTGGACTGGGCGCTTGGCGGAAGTCTCTTGTTTCAATCCAAACCCTTTTTGCATTCAGGCTGCTTTTTATTACTTGCTCTTAGATCTTAAAGCCTTTTGGTTTGAGTCTTGCCTCTGATTAGCATGCCAAGGCCAGTGTTTTCTTTGTAAACCTGATAAAGTTTGGAGATGAGGAGGAGGTGGGTTCTTGCTATTAACAAAGAATTCATGTTAGCTTGGATGATCACAAAAGATTGTGGGGGTTTAAAAGAAATGAGACCTAAAAACACAGAATAAAGAAATGCCTATTTTTAGTGAACCAATTTGGCTGGTTTGATACCAGGCTCTTTCTCTAAACACAGGCAATAGTCTTTTGAGCATATTTTTAGTAGCAGCAACAAAACCCAATGTGCTTCCACCTCCAAAGTCTTCGTACTGTAAAGTAAGAATTTATTACTGAAAGGCCGTAAGTTTTGTTCATCTCTAACCAGCCAGGCCAGGTCTCTCTCAGCCTCTCAATAAGTTTGCAGTAACAGTCCCTGTGATTCAACAGGCGACTTAGTGACACCAGGCTGTCAAGCAGTTACTATCTGTCTACAAAGCATCTTACACTGTACAAGAATTCTAACACTATTGTTCTTCCTTAGCTTATTTTTGAGGGCCATAAAATTTCATTACCTTTTTTACAAACACAATTATTATTTACTCTTAATTACTATAGGTTGCCTATCTTACTAAATAGCTGTGGTAAAATTCCAGGTGGACTCTTGCCTGTCTCTCATCTTGGGGCATAACAGACTTTGAGATTTTTGATTATTTTTCAGATAAGGCAGTGTTTTCTGGAAGAATTATCCATTGTGTTTTGATTCTGCAAGGCGTTTGGATATAGTTTATGCATAAGTAAGTCCTATTTAACAACATGAGTTAAATGAATCTTGAAGACAATGACATAAGACTGTTTTTTCAGAAGATGAGTAGTTTAATCCCTCTATTACCCAACGAAACCTTCTTCATTCTGCCACCATTTTTGAACTTCCATCAAAGTGAGTAAGTTGGCAGAATCTCCTGACTATTATTTGTGTTTGGATAGTTTATAACACAGATTACAAAAACCCTATTGTGCTAGAACAAAAATATTTTCCTTCACCCAAATAATTTACAATTTAAATTTATCATGAGAACTGTAATCATTTATCAATGCAATATGTACTCAACAATTTTTTCATTATGCAAAAATTAGTGTTTGTGATAGGGAGGTAGAAAGCAAGTCATATTAAAAACTGTTGGCCCAAGTGAAATAAAGAATGTAATGGAAGTTAACTAGTCCAGAATCCAAATATAAATTTTGGATCTAGCCTCTGACAAAGCTCTCCAAGCCCCTAAAATTTTGGGAAAATTCAGCTACTGCCGTGAACTTAACAGCTCTTTCTCAACCCTAGTTAATGTCAACACTTCTCTATTTATGACCAGAACCTGCAAGAATTTGGAAGAAAAATAAATGTGAAAAGGGGGAGCTAGAACAAAAATGCCTCTGTGCCTATGATGTATGAGTACTAGTTTAAAAATGTTTAAAAGTACACTGAGTTGGGACAAATGTGCTTTGAATAAGAGTTGAGGATGTGCTATGTTGAGTATGTGTAACATCTTGTTTGTGTGCAAGAACAGACTGTGAAAACAACAGCTTTGTGTGGGACAAGCAACATCAAAGGCCCTGAAAGAACTAGTGCTGTAATAGGTAACATTTGCCTTTTGAGGGCTCTTTCTTCTGCTGGTCACTTCTTATTTGTTTCTTTCACCTCTTCCCCCCCCCCCCCCCCCATAGTAAAACCCAACAGCTGAGCACTGTAAGGAGCATGGGTAGAGTGAGCTGGATGGGCAACAAGGAGGGATATGGATTGCCCAGCTTCCCTCCTGTCCCCTTCACACGGAGTTTGCATAAGCCTTAAAGGCTGTGGTTGTGTTTGTTGGACAACCAAAGCAAGGCTGAAAGCTCAGCTGGATGTCTTTAGCTGAAAAGTTAGTGCACAGGATTGTCAGCTTCTGTCAGACATGTCCTAGAGGTGGGCAAAACTCTTCATGGGAGCAGAGCAGGAATGAGAGGGGAAGGGGAATTAAGAGTCTAGGAGTGGGACAAAGATGCCCCAGGAGTTCTAGGCACTGTGGGAGAGCACAAGGGAGCTGGTGGGACAGGGGACTGTAGACAAAGCACTGTAACTGAGCAGGGGGAGGAATGTCACCCAGCAGGAAGGAGATGGCATGGCAGCAGGCTGCTGCACACATTTGGTGTGGAGAAAGCGATGGTTTTCCTGCAGAGTGTCAGGGTTTTCCTTACTGTCAACAGAAGGTTCACACTGAGTGAGAAAGCCTGCACCTCTCTGGGTGTTTTTTGGGGGAGTGGCAGAACGTTTTCAGCCTGGCTCTACATTAGCAACAAAGAACATAGAGCATGAAGGACTTGGAGCAAGCACCAGTGCCAGCAAACAGCACATCCCTGACTGTGCTGGGAGCTTTCGACCAGCTGGGGAAAGTTTGTGGGGATCTGGATGGCCACGGGATGGCGTCTCGTGGCTTGCAAAGCACAAGACAGTGTTTCATGAGCTGTGGTAATAGTGCCTGAAGTGCTCTGAACTGCACTCACCCTGCAGCTCCTGTTTCTAGAAGCTTCTAATGTTTTCTTGCTTTTCACTCACAACATACCCTCTTCCTTCAGAGACAACACTAACTTCCCAGAGTAAGAGTTTGGACTTCTTCATGCTTCACCTTATAGCTGATTTTAAAAAGATTCTCTGTGGCTGTAAGGATAACACAATCCCATGCTAGAGGGGACTTGGATCAAATTTACCAACAACCTGGAATGAATGAGTAGGCCCGGCTCACAGCAAGAGAGCTTTCCTAGGAGTACATTGCACATTGGCTGTTTTCCCAGCCCTGTGGAGCCTTTCAGGAGCCTGCTGTGGCACATTTCGGTTGGGTTTAGGGGATTGCAGTGTACAGGCTGGGTTTTTTTCCCAAGTGCTGATGCTGCAAATGTTCCCATCAGACTGCACTCAGGAAGCATCTTCCTCTTCTTTCTCCGAGTGGGCACACACAGACCTGGATTTTGGAGAATATACAGCAGTTTCATCTCTATAACCTGCAGCACACAGGAAATGTCTGCCTGCAGGGAGAGCATCCAGCCATGGAGCTTTGCTCTGCTGCCCTGTCTAGATGAGTGCTCAGGTAAGGCTGGCCAGAATGGGTTTGCTGCTGCTTTTGAGAGAGATTTGGTTATTTACTGAAAAACACGGTGTAAAATGAGGCAGCACCAGTGCTGGGCTGTGTGTGAAAGCTGCCTGCAGGGTCATGGTGTGGGCTGGGCTGGTCCAACTGCTGCCCTCCAGCTCTGTGTCTTTATCCAGTCTGGAAAGGAGCTGGGGGGAGGTGGGGGAGCCTCATGATCTTCGCAAAGGGCTTTGAGATCCCTCCACAGCCAGTGCTGTGCTGGGGCTGAATACTGTCAACAATGCTGCTGCTGGGAATTCTGATTTGGCCCCTGGATCAGTGACTGGCCTTGTTGTGCCTGTGCTGCACAAAGTTTTGACTGGAGCTGGGAGCGGTTTTTCTGCTCTTTCATAGTTTGCCTTCTCCTTCGCACGTCTCCAGCAGGAAGTGCAGATTCAGCAGGCATTGTATGCCTCAGCAGCCTGCCAGCTGCCTTGCTGAAGCTAATTCACAATTCCAGTCCCTCCTGATAAGTTTGCAAACAATGTGCTGTGATTTCTGAGCTAGATAGCAGCTGAGCCGAACTCCTCCACTTCCAGCCTGTCAGTTGGACAAAGCTCTGCACTTACTTTGTAAAGCTCATGGGTCAAACGTGGCCTCAATATTTTATGCTCCTGTGATGTTTCATAAAGTTCTTATTTGTTTAGGAGCAGCTTTGAGTGTCATCATTATTATTGAAACCCTCAAATGAGTGTGTGGAGACACAGAGGGCATGTGGTTAGTGTTGGTTGAATATGAGTCAGAAATTGAACCCAGGACTTCTGACAGGCAGTTTAGTTCTTTGATCATTGGATAATTGTGTTGCCCCCTCTATAACACACTGGAATAGCCTGGGAATTTCACTGGGATTAACTCCAGTGAAAACAAGAGCAACATTTTTTTCTTCAGCTAACTTAATGTAGCAGCCACTGGAAATGTGCTCTGAGGAGCTGGCCCAGAGGAAGTGACTCTGCACTAGTGGCTCATCAGCCCTGGCAGGAAACAGCAGGTCAAAGTTAGAAGGAACTTACTTAAAAGCTTGTGAGTGAGTAGTGCAGCAAGCATTGCAAGAAAGCAGAGCTCAGCAGTCAGCAGGGGAGCTTGGGGTTCTCAGTCTCCATCCTTATTCCACTTCCTCTCTTCTTGTTCACATCTGTTTAACCAGGGAGATGCCAAGGTGATGATCTATCAGATGAGAATTTGTAGGTGAGACTGTGCCCTCTCCTGATCTGAGCACAGCTTCCTCTGGAAAATGGGGCTGGTGCAGAAAACACACTGTATAATCTTATTCCATATGTTTTTATGAAATTAAATTAAATCCTCATGACTCTGTATCTCAGCTTGACAGATACTGGGGTTTTTTCAGACATGTGTAAGGTCAGTAGTCACAAGTGTAGCAGCATAGAACTGCTGGGTTTGACCATTCTATACAAAAATTGGTAAATACAGTGGCAGAAACAGGAATATATATTGCTTCTGCCAGATGACAGCAGAGTATTTTTCTGACATAGGCTTTGGGAAGCTCTCCTTGGTGCACTTTCCAAAGGGCACAAGGTCACATCACAAGCAGACTTACATTTTGGAGTGAATTTGTGCCATGAGTTGGGTCAGGGTTTTTTTATGCCTCCTTTAGTATTGGGATTGAAAATTCAAGTTGGAGAAATGTGAAAGCAATTGGGCCTAATCCATTCCTGTCGTTACTCTTTTTGTTTTCGCTGGAGTTACTCCAAGGCTGAATTCAGCATATGATGAACAACTTGTTCTCCAAAGTTGTAACTTCGGGGAGAAGGTTTTAGAGATGATCACGCAGTTTTGGGGCTCCTTCTCAAACAGCTGAAGCTCCCACAAGAGGGACAATATTTGGTGAGTTCAGGTTATTGAATTTAGTACAAGATTCTAGTAATAAGCCCTCTAGTCATAATAAGACATTATTATCCCTTAGAAGAATTACTTGAATAAAACCCAACTGCTTGCTTAGATTAGATTAGATGGAAAAATCCTGTTGATCCTGCTGCACAGATACCAACCTTCAGCAAATACAAATAGTTCTGAGCCTGGTAATCCTTGTCCTGCTCCCTTGCCTCTCACATTTTCTGGGACCAGCCTCTTCAGGGTTGCTGCTTGTGAAATGTTCACTGCTCTTCATGCACTGAACATCTCAGCTGCAGCACAGGGAAGTCTCCAAAGAGGTTACAAGCCCTAATTCTAACCTAATTCATTGGTTAGATGGAAAAAGGAGGGTGCTATGGAGAAGCTGAGTGTTAACCAGCTGAGGACTAGGTGCTGTTTATTAGAGTTTTGGGGGCTTTTTGCTTGCCTTTTTTTTTTTTTTCCAAGATCAAGGATATTGCTGTTAAGAGCTAAGATGAAACTCCTTACAAATTTGCAAGATGAACCAGTCCTCCCCGCTGGTTAATTCCTCCTGTGTTCCTGTGAGCTGTTGGAGGGGTCATGGCAGAGGCAAGATCCCCATGGTAAAATTAAGATTTTTGTTCTTGGAGAAATAACCATTACTGTGTCTGTGGCTCACTCTGTTTCATTTACGTTCTAAACAACTTAATCACAAAGGGCTCCATGAGGAGTGCAGCTCTTCCAAAGAAAAGGCCTGGATGACTTTCTCCAGTTTAAGAGAGTCTTGTGAAAGTTGTGCTTCCTGCCTTTGCCCAGAGAAGAGGATTATAACAGATGCTTCTGCAGCCTTCACTGCGTGTGATTTGGAAGGTGGAGGATACACCAATCTTGCTGTGCTTGGGAGGCCAGGGCAGCTTTCTGCTGAACAACACAAGTCCTGGCTGACTAATAGAAAATCCCAGAGCCCAGCTGACACAGAGATCCCCTTCTTGCAGGAGCTCTGGTGTTTTGGGGCACATCTCCTCAACAGCTTTGCTCAGGCAGTTTCCAGAGCCACAGCCATGGTATGTCCTTGGTCTTGCTGAGCACTTCCCTGTTACCCTTTGGTTTTCACCTTCTTCCTCCTGTACTTCTGACCCAGGGGGATGCCAGCTGCTCACTCTGCTGCTTCTCCTTCTAGACTCTCTATTTTCAGTGATCCAAGCTGCAGTTTGTACCCCCACAGCCCTGACTAACAGGGATGGAACAGAACATGCTAAGAACTACAGCACTACAGGAAGGGGCATTTGTAGTGCTTATTATGTTTAATTAGGACTAGAGGAAGTGTTTCCTTAATGCCTCAGCTGATGTACAGAGTGAAATATTTTCTTCAGCACTTAGATACTTAGGAATTGGCAAGGAAGAATCCCTCACTTTTAAAACCAAAATAAAACAACTTCCTCTGTTATTGTCTTGACCTATTTTTCTTCACAGCAGAAAATGCATCACTAATAAGTGAGTTAGGGTAATGGTCAATGGGATGCTATTTTGCTTAGATCTGAGGAGATTTTAGGGAGAAGGCAGAAAATTTGATGTATTCCGCACAGTAACTGACCCCAAGGTCAGTGGAGCAAACACCAGGTAGCCAAGAAAAGCAGAAAGAATGGTTAAAATATTACAAACCACAATACAGAGGGATTATCATACTAGACTTTGGTTAAAGTTCACATGGCAAAGAAGATCTTTGTTGTGGTTTGACACAACTAAGCATCAAGCATCTAAAATATCAGTTATTTTATAAGGAAAACAAAGTAAGAAAATATTGAGGAAAACTAGATAGCTGTGAGTCAAAAACAGGTTCAAACTCAAATGGTTGCAGTACAAGGAGAAAGTTTTTTTACTAACAGAATTAAAAGTTAAAAGATATAACAAGAAATTAAAACACCCCCCCCCTCTTCTTCCCAGCACTTTACTCTTTCTTTTTAATTAGCACAAAAGATAACACAACATAGGATTCTAGTCAGTGTTACAGTTCTCAAAAAGTCTCTCTCTTATGCTTAAGGAAAAAGGGTTTCTTCTTCTTGCTTCACATGGTTTCTCAAACTGCCCCCAACAACAGACCCGCCTGGAAAGAAACAATCTGCTGTGGTGTAATGCATCTCTTCTATGAAAAAATATCAGTTTTTTCACACTGCCACACACATGAGCCATCACATGGGGTTATCAGTCTTTTTAAGGATGGGTTATTTTGGCCTGAACACAAAGGCTTTTTCTGCTACAAATCCTTAAAAGCCTCTCACTGCTTCTATATCCTGGCATAGGCACTCTCTCTTCACAAACCTCACGGGCCACACGTAAGTCTTCCATCCCCCCGTGTACTTCAAATGGATTAAAGAGACAAAACAGTTTGAGATATTACAGTTTCTTACCACCGCATGCCAGAAGGATTTTTAAGCTCCGCGCGAGGAACGCGGCACCGCCCCTTTTCTCTGCCACCATTTCCAGCTCCGCCTCACATGACTCACTCTCTCTGACTCTGAAACCTCCATGTTAAAGAGTGTTCTTGTTCAGGCTTTATGGTGAAGAAAGCCTCGCTCTTTTTGTGCTGGTGGCTGCAGAAAGGAGGCTCCTGCTGTCTCCCGCCGGCTCCATGTGGAGAACAGGGGGGGACCCACCGGTCCCAAGAAGCCACTCTGGAAAGATTCCAGCTGTCTAGAAGTCCATGGCTGAGTTTAGCTGCCTGGACTCTGGGATAGTTCCTTCCCCAGTGACCCAGGGTCCGTGCTGCGGCATCAGGAAGAGGAGAAGGGGGCCAGGGCTTCAGCCCGGCCCGGCGGGGCCCGGAGGCTCCGAGGCCGCCCCACCTCCCTCAGGCGAGCTGGAACAAGAGGAACTCCTGCCTTTCCATGTGGTTTAAATGTAAATTGTGAGAAGCGTTATTGGTCTAAAAATCTGTCTATCAACTCAGATTCAACCCACTACAGCCTCCTAAGAACTGCAGCTCCTACTGTTTGTCCACCATGCTGCTCCAAGACATAACCACTTCCCCAACTTTACTTGGTCATCAAGAGGGCTGTAATTTAGACCAAGGCTTTAACACTAAACAAAGCATGTTTTTGCCCAACTTAAGTACAAGGCTGGATGGGGTGGATTTTTACTTCCATGGCTGTAGTTCTGCAGGGCACCCAAACACCATATAAATGTCTGGACCTTTACAATACAATAGGGATTTGACAGAGTTCAAAGTTGGGATGTGGTCAGACTCCTTGTGTGCAAACCTCACCTTCTCTGAGAGTCAAACATCAAGTAAGACTGTAGGCTTGTGCCTCCTGCCCTGCTGAACTCTTATTTTGTCTCCTGTTTGAGCCTTTGCTTCACTTCCCTTTAAGCACTTGGCTCTAGGAGTTGGTGCATCTCATCTTTCACTTTGAAACTCCCTGTTCCTACTAGCTATTGAATCACGTGGGAATTGCAGATCCTAACAGTTTGGAAGCTAGAAGATATAAAAAAAATAAAGCCTTAAAAAACTGTATTGTCTTAATTCCCGGAGGAGGTGGATTGTAACTCATGTCCTTGAATATTCTGGTTAGGTGCTCAGCCCATTTCCTTTGTAAGATAAAATTTTATTTATTTTGCTGTATGAAATATTTGCCCAAGGACTTTCTTCTATCCCCAAGTTAGTAGTAACGCTTGTGGAGAAAGACTGACTGCTTCTTAAAAGACTATCAAGTCTGGGTAGAAGACAGACAAGCAGCCTGGTGTGGGGAATTGGTAGGGGTATTTTGGATGAATTATTACATGACCTCACACTAATAATTTCAGGAATGAACTTTTTTGAAGCAGGGAATTTTGGGCTCTGGGTTCAGCTGTGAGAGCTGAATATAGCTTTCCAGATGGGCATCTACACTTCTTGAAGAAAACCCCACTTCAGTCTTGGCCATGAAGGCACTGGATTTCTTCCTTGATGCTCTCCCGGAGCACCATAAATACTGTGTCCCAGAGAGGCTGTGACTTATTCAGGGACTGTTGGTCAGACCTGCCTGCAGAGGCCACTGGACCTGAAAGCATCGAGGAGCACATCAGGACCAGGCCCTGGCAAGTACTGCAGATTTTATCCTTTTTTTCCCTTGAATTTTGCTGTAGTGCATAGCCATACCTCAGGACTTCCAAGGGCTGCTTCCTAATCTCCCCAGCAAGATTACTGCCGCTGGAAAACATGAGGGCTTGGACTAGCTATCAACTTTATCAGGACAGCTTCTTTCCGGCCAAGCCAGTTAGAGCGTTGCTAAGCGGGAATCTTGGGTTGAAGCTGCTCTTCTCATATTTCACAGATGGCCTCAATGAATGATTTACTAGGAGAGTAAAAGATTAGCCAGATTCCTTTAACTGTATCTCAAGTCATATAAAGCACTTGGTTTTATTGGAGCCCGGGCAATTCCTAATTCTTTAGCCTTGTTAGACTGTTTTACAGTGACTAATTGCCCTGTGCTCCCTCCCTGGGAATCAGGTGTCTCCTGGGGAGGGATCCACATGCCTCTCACGAGCCTCACCCAATGCCCTGGAACAGCCGTGCCAGTGAAGGCTGCTCCACGTGGGCAGGTACCCAACAGCCTCGAGACGTGATGTCTCCAGCTGAATTTTACTGGAGAGGCTCGTGCCCTTCTGGGAGAGAAATGGCAAAGGAAATACTTAATATTTGCAGTGAGATGTTCCCATAAAATTACCAAAAGCTTTACAGAATCTTCCTGTGGAGAAAACCAGCACTGCAGAGTTCAAGTGAACAGTGGTTTGGGAAGGGCAAAACCTCTTGCTTTAAGATTTTAACTTGTCTCCAAGGCTTGGATGAGCTCTTCTGGGGGAAGGTAGATTACCCCATGTTTGCCTGTTACCGAGTTTCTCACATTTGTCTCTTTTACACTAGGCAACCAGAACTCTGTCTCTCTGTGGCAATTTCTACAGAGTCTGGCTGTTTTAAAAGACTGCTGATTTAAACATCCAAATTGAAAAAGCAAGGTTTAAAGTGGACATACTTTTTCCTTTAGAGTGAGACTTGTTAAAGATCTTTGTTAAATTATTTACAAGGGGTCTCACAAGATGAACAGATCTTTGCATGTAATCATTTGTATGACTTCCATTGTGCTTTTCTCCCCTGCCACTAAATCAAAACACAATCATGAGATCACTAAAGGGCTTGCAGGGAGGGTTGGCCCGTTGCTATTGATATATGAAGTTTACATGCCAGAAAGTCTAAAGCAGTATTGGCATGTGCTGATCTCCTGTGAACAGTCTTTGATTTACAGCCGCCAGAGATGAGAGCTCTGGGGCTCGCTAAGGGATCCAACCCCTAGCAGAAATGCTTAAAATACTCGGAATTTAGCCAACAGGCTAAGAAAAGGGGGTTGTATCTTCCTTTCTCTCTGCTGGGATCTCTTCACATACAACACCTAAAGTTATACAAGACAAAGGGATGAGAAGAATGTCTTTGTCACCAAGACATTCCAAAGTTTTTGAAGTTCCTTGGTCTGCCCCAGAAGTACAAGGATAATAAAACTTGCTACTTTTCTGATTTTTGCATCACCATTTGGACAGAAAAATTGGGGCTGAACCTACACCCTGATAGTTCCTCTTAGTTGAATCTGTGGTATAAAGGAACCCCCTCGATTAAGGCTCCCCCGCCACAGTTTTTTGTGGAGGTGCCTTCCCCTGAAATCCCCGGGGGGAGGGACCCTGCAGCGTACGGGTCTGTCCCTGTCCCTGTCCCCATGTCATGTGTGCCCCATACCTGTTCCTGATTGGGTTGGTGTATGTGCCTGGGGCCCAGGGAAAAGAGAGCAGGGTCCCGTGACTGGGAGTCGGCCTGGGAACTCCAGCCATGCGGCTGGAGGAATAAAATAATCCCTGAACATCTACAAAAACATTGCTTCGTCTTTCCTTTCAAGTCCATCGCTGTCTTATATATTGTTGTAAGGATTCCCCGCACTACAACAAATGGTGGAGAAATGCTGGCAGACGATCCCTGGAGAAGGTAATTCGTGAGTAACTCTCAATATGTCTTCTTGCTTTCATTTTGATGTCCCATCTCTGAACGATGGAGGACTCTTGGAAAGACTCATGGCTGTCCGAACCACGGAGACATTTACCTTAAACTAAAAAAGGTTCTGGAACAGCAATATGTAGATTTTAGCTTAATTCAAGCTCAGAAAGAATTAAGACACTTTTTGGCATGGCTGTTTAAAAACTTCTTCTATGTTTCTTGGGATTTGATTCTTACCAAGGACTTTTGGAAGAATGTTTGGACACAGTTAATTTCTGAATCAAAAAATATGCCGATGCAGGACTATTTCCGTGAGTATTACCTGATTTCAGAGACTGTTGAGCAATATTGGCTGTGTCCCGCTGAGGTTTTAGCAGCGAACATGTGGTCGAGCAGTGCGCGCGTTGCAGTGGGCTCCTCCACCACCCCGGAGACCGCGCGGCCCCGGCCGTGGGCGCCGGGTGCATTGCGGGCGGCGGCGAGGGAGCTCCCGCGTGTGGGAGAGCCAGTGAGGCCCGGCACAGCGGCAGCAGAGCCGGCAGGGAGACCAGAGGTGGTGGGAATGGAGCCAGGAGCAACGCGGCAGCGTGGGCCTGGCGGTGTTCGTCCTGAGGCAGCGCCGAGGGCAGTGGCGGCCAAGGTGCGTCCCAGCAATGGCCACCCCGTGCCGTGTGGCGAGCGACGGTCCAAGCCCCGCACGGAGAAAGGCAGTGGCGATTGTGGCAGTCGCTATGGCGACCGTGGTGAGCCACGCTGAGCAGAGCCAGAGGGGCGTGGGGGCAAGAAGGAAACCGCGCTAGCCGACGGGCACACAGCTGACAACAGCAGCAGCAGCGGCAGCCCCGGCGTTATGAAGCCGCGCACACGCAAACGCCTCACAGGGCACAGCTGCGCAGCCGCGCAAACGCCCAGAAAGCGTGGAGCTGCAGTCACGCGGAGCTCCAGAGGAGAAGCGAGCACAGCACCAAACGGCGGTGCAGAGGTGGTGGCCGAAGGCGGAGCAGCCGGCAGGGTCAGTGTGCACCAGCACAGCCCAACCAGACCCGCATGGCCCCACACGTGATCCCGAGGAGTCAAGACCCCATGACAAGAACGCGCTGGCAGCCCCAGCCCCGGCGGTCCTGGCTGTGGCAACTCCAACACGAGAGCGAGCGAAACCAAAAGTGAAAGCAAGAACAAAGGAACTCGGAAAAATGAAAAGGTTATTGCAGCTAGGGTTTTTGGAACTGTAAAATGGTATAATGTAAAGAAAAATTATGATTTCTTATTGAAAAGTGATACTGGAGAAAGTATTTTTGTCCATAAATCTGCTATTGTGAAAAATAACCCCAAAAGTAATGTTCCAAGCTTAGAAGAAGGAGAAAGAGTAGAATTTAAAATTGTGCAAGGAAGGAAGGGCTCACAGGCTGCATGTGTTACAGGCCCTGGAGCTGTCCCTGTCAAAGGCAGTAGATATGCTGGACAATATCCCCATAATCCCTATCCTTTACCCTATCCCACCTTCCCCTTTTATCCCATGCCCCTTTTGCCCCCATATATGCCCAGTCCAAACTTCCCTTTCTGGCTCCCCTCACAAAACCAGTCTTTTTCATATGCCATTAATTCCTTTGCAATGCCGATGGGGGGGATGAAAAGGAGAGAGGGAAGAAATTAACCGTCATTTTCTAAGATTCCAACAGGTACAGAAAGGAAGAAACCCTCTCCTGACTCAGTTTCCATCTGAAGCATGCTCAAGTCCTGTCTCCCTTCTGATGCTCCAAAGAAAATCTGTTTGGACATCTGGGGACTCAAGATGGTGGCTTCCTTTCCTTTGAAAATGTTTTGTTGTTTATCCAACTGTATTTTCCAATGTTCTTTATTTTAAAAGAAAGGGTGAATTGTGGAGGTGCCTTCCCCTGAAATCCCCAGGGGGAGGGACCCTGCAGGGTACGGGTCTGTCCCTGTCCCTGTCCCCATGTCATGTGTGCCCCATACCTGATCCTGATTGGGTTGGTGTGTGTGCCTGGGGCCCAGGGAAAAGAGAGAGGGTCCTGTGACTGGGAGTCGGCCTGGGAACTCCAGCCATGCGGCTGGAGGAATAAAATAATCCCTGAACATCTGCAAAAACATCGCTCCACCTTTCCTTTCAAGTCCATCGCTGTCTTATATATTGTTGTAAGGATTCCCCACTACAACAGTTTTTCAGGGCTAAAATTTTGGTGCAAGTTATAGCAGGATGAGAGAAGAGTTATAAAAAGTACAAAATTCTATCTCCTTCTCAGTGAAGGTAGAAATAAAACATTTGCAGGACAGAACATTATCTACCACCAGTTGTGTCTCATATAAATGAGTTGTGCATTGGCATTTTTTGCAGAATTTTTCAAGCCTATCAGTCTGTTGGGGTTTTGGGAGTTCCCTCTTCTGTTTTTTTTTCTCTCTTGAGGAATTTTTCCCCATATATGATGCTGGGGCAACAAATTGCTGGGTACTTGGGAAGGACAAAGGACCTAGCCACTGAGAGTGTGGTCCACTCTCTTTCACCTGGGTGTGTGGGCTTTGGGAGCTCTCAGTGTTCCAACAGAGAGGCTGCTGCCATCTTGTCAGCACTGCAGGTTTTCTACTTTCGGCTGCCTTCTTTCCACCAAAGAAACCCCGGGATTTCAAAACTCGCCTTTCCCTGCCCTGCCAGGAGCCGGGCTGCAGCCACCCTGCCTCCGCCATTGCTTTGCTACTCTGTAGACTCGCACATCCTGCCTGCGGAAACCTTTGCGAGTTTCCCGCTGCAGCTCCAGAGTTGATCCATCTCATCTACCACCCGGGATTTGTGCTCGTCCCTGCTGTTCCAGCCTGCTGTTCCCGAGGGTCTGGCTGGACACCGGAATCGGCTGCCCAGGGAGGTCTGTGAAGCCTTTCTTCCATCCCTTTCCCGGATCTCAGGCGGCCATTGCCGTGTGCTCCCCGAGCTCGCTCCGGAGCGCCCCCTGCAGCCGCGGGGGAACCATCGCACCTGCCCTGCTCACCGGGAGCCGCCAGCGCCCCTGCCGGCTGTGAGTGGAACTGCACCAAAGGGGAAAGGGCCTGACAGCCGAGAGAGGCTGCACTGGGTTTGTGCTTCTGTTTGCTGTCACTGCCACAGTTATTGCTGTTTGTTTGCTGTGTTATACAGATATATATATATTAGTAAAGAACTGTTGTTCCTATTCCACATATCTTTGCCTGAAAGCCCCTTAATTTCAAAATTATAATAATTCGGAGGGAAGGAGGTTGCATTTTTAATTTCAAGGGAGGCTCCTGCCTTCCTTGGCAGACACCTGTCTTTCAAACCAAGACACAGTCAGAAAAGCAGACCTTCATTTTGAGACGAGTATGTCCTCCCCATGATCCAACTGGCCTGTAGGAGCAGAATATTTACACCAAACATAATTTTAAAAGCAAATGGCATCCTTTGATGTTTAAAAATAAAAAAGAACAGTCTGTGTTTCTGAGGGCAACACCAATTCTCAGGGGATTACTCACCATGGCAATTTTTTTGAGGATGTTAAGTCACTCACACAGATTTTATCCACAGGCTGCCAGGCCAGGGGGATCCCTGGGGTTGTTTGAATGTGATCTCCCACTAGTGATCATCGAAGGTCATCGAGCCCTGCAAATTCTCATCAAAGACTGACTCCATTTCTCATTGCCAAGCAGGCGGGGCCATTGATCATGGTTTGAAAAGGCACTGTCAAAAGATGGAGAAATTAACAGGAACACTTGAAAGTTGTGAGAAAACACTGTGAAAATAGTGAATTTCCTTGATTTTTGAATCTCTCTTGTTATTTTCAGATGTAAAATCATTGTGCCAGATGTACTAAATGAACACCTGACGTTGTCCTCAGAAAGGCACCGGGCCGTGATTCCAGCCTTTTGCTGTGCATCCCACCATGTTTGCATGTCTGGAAGCCTCTGTCAGCAATGGTGGGACAGCTGTATACACTGCAATACGCTGCTAATTCCTCTTGCAATGCTGTCTTGCTTTTATTCTGTTCCTCCTGTTATTCTTCTCCTTCTGTCACTGCCAACGCAGCAGTGGATCTGCTCCTACAGAAGGGGCTGTTCTCCATGTGCCTGCCCTTGTCCGTGCACAGGTTTAAAATACCCCTTTCTGAAGGCAAACAGGAATGGGAAAAAGCAATAAGCTAAAAATTGAAATAATAATGTATTTATAAGATTACTTAAAATGTCTGTTTCTCACCATTTTGTGAGGATCCTGTCTGACAGAGGCATGAGTGCAATTGCTTGGGAGCAGAGAGGCAGGGATAAGAAAGGAAACAGCTGTGATCCCTTTTTGGAGTATTTGCTCTTATTCATTCCCTTAGATGTATCCCAATGTAAAAAACCTTTCAGATCTCTTTACAAAGGGATTGCTAAGTGGGACTGAGAAAAAGGTATTCTGTAATGTAATAATTTCTGTCTTTTCTCTTCATTTTTCTGCTTGGTTATAGAGAGGAAATGTGGCTGGTTGTTAATTTGAAATCATTTGTAGTGGTGATGGCATAATGGATATGAAAGTTCACAGAACTCTGACAATTGCCAATGTATTGAGGCTTTCAGATGAAAAAAAATGAAATCTGCCTGTAAAGGATTCCTATTTGTCATGGAAAGACCCCACAATACCACAGGACAGCTGCTTGCCTGGGATCTGTACCTCATATCTAAGGAACCAGAACAGACGTGCTCTATTGTACAAAAAGTACAACCCCACAGAGACAGGTAAATCATTCTTTATAAGGGAAAACATCATCTAGAATTAACGTTTTCTGTAAAAGATGGTTTTCAGGGTTTGCTTGCTATACAATGCAATTAAAAATACAGCTTAAAATACATAAGTTATGGTCTTTTATATTCTAATGCCCTAGTAACCTCCTCTGGAGTTGGATTTGGTGCCACTGCAAGTGTGGCTGGAGAGCTGGTGGGGTCTAGTTTGCGAGGAGCTCTCCTGTAGTTGAGCACACAGGTGAAACAGGTGGCAAAAGTTTCCTGGGAGATGTTGAGTCTGGAGTTTTTCCTCTCCTCAAGCCACTCTGCACTTTACCTTGTTCCCCATATCAAATAATGTGGTGAGGTTTCATTTGAAAATGAGAATGAAAAAAAACCAGTCCAGGGCCGAAGCTTTACCAAGCAGCTGGAAATTGGGAAAGGCTAAGCTGTGATGTAACACAAATGTCATGCAAAAGGTGAACTTCTAAAAAATCTCCATCTGGTTGTTTTGGGGTGCTTTTATTTTTCACGGGCTATCTTTGCAAGGGTTCCTTGGTCTTCGGTGTGACCAGGTTGCTTGGGAGGCTGCCACAAATTGTCCCTCAACAAAATAAGGGTATTGCCATGAAGTTCAGGGAGGAGGAATAATCCCCTCCAAGTTCCCCATGAGGTTCCTTGTTGGTATATTTTTAGCAATGCCTCCTTTTAGTTCACTCTGTGTCAGGAAATTTTGTACTGAGCTTTCCAGTGTGCCATGCTGTGCCAGCAGCATCACAAGGGCAAAGCATGTCTGTGTGGAAGAGTTTATCTAATATCAATTCCCTTAACTTTGGCAGATCCAAGATTTCCTCCAATCCTTTTTTCTTCTCTCCACTTTTTGGTTATTGCTTCAAATAACCAAACCAAGGAAGACAGCTGTGGAGGTGTGTCCCTGTCCCTGCTCCCATGTCACGTGTGCCCCATACCTGTTCCTGACTGGGTGGTTTGGGTGCCTGGGGGCTGGGGGGGAGGAGGGTCCCAGAGTCTGCTTGGGAACTCCAGCCATGTGGCTGGAGAAATAAAATCATCTCTGAACCTCTACAAAAATACCGCTTCATCTGTCCTTCCAAATCCATTGCTGTCTTATATATTGTTGTAAGGATTGCCTGCACTACAACAGACAGCAAACCTTGTAGAATAGGGGTGACAAAATTATGAAAATAAAATGTCAAGACTAACCCAATTGCAGGCTCAGTGTGCACAGACATAGGAAAGTGAAGGAATACAGAAGGAAGCTTTCAAAACTTTATTTCTTTGCCAGAGCTCAATCTGCAGACACTAATTTAGCTGTGCTAGAAATGCATGTAAATGTGTTCCTCTGTTAAGCAATGTATTCTCTGCAAAGCAGCTCTGAAGCAGCTGTTACCTACAGGCTTTCCACAGATTGAGGTCTCTGGGTCAGGAACACTTGTCTTCCACCAGCACAGCCCTCTGCACTGCTCCACACATCCATGATCTGTCTTTGGGCAAGGTGATTTCCAGGTTTTAAAGTGCTGTAGCTCAGCTGATGACAGACTGAGGGCAGATCGAGTGTTTGTTGCTCTGCCAGAGGGAGACGACATGTCGAAAGACTCAGCACTGTCCCTTGTCACACCTTTGCTGAAAACAGCACTGACTTTGCTGTGAGGAGCAGTGCCTGGCTGCTGCATGCTCACTGCAAGGCACATAAGATGCTGTTCCCATGCATTCAAACACAGACACCTCAGTTTCTTTAAGCTGGTCTTCCTTTTGCAGTGCCTTCAGGCTTGCAGAGCACCCATGGCCAGATGAGACACCGGGCCTGAAGGAGAGCAACCTTAACTTTATTGCTGCTAAAGACAGAGATTATATTTAATGTAAAAGTTACTGCTTTGGGCAACCTTCATCTCACCAATGCACAATTCCAGAATGCTTTAAATTAAGTCTGGAGGCTAAAAGTGTATTAGTCGTTGCCGATACATCTTGGAGGAAGCTGGGCTCTCTAAAGTTATTATTAGCATTAGGCATCTGGTTTATGTTTATAATGATTTATTCAGCAATAGGAGACAGGTAAGGAATCATAGTGGAAGACAAGCTAGAAAAGATTGGGTTTTTCAAAGCTCTGAAGCCATTGCTAAATCAAAGTTGTCTGACTTCAAAAGGAACATATAACTTGATTAGATTCTTTCAACAATGTACAATGCTCACAAAGTTGGCAGCTATTATTAGAGGCAGAGTTGGTAGCAAAGTCTGCTCGAGAGGTTCATGTCCCTTCTAAGTACAAGATCCTGTTCTTATGTCATGACTCTGGCTTTTGTGTTTTTTAAGAAAAAAAATCATCTGAGTACTAATGGCCTGTGAGAGCCAGGGAAGAATACATTATTTTTTTCAGTGTTATAATAATTCAGGAAATCCTTTCTTTGGAAAGACCTAATGCTTACATTCTTTAAAAGGGGGACGTAAAATCCAATGTGGGAAGATAGGCTTTGTGCTAAAGAGAGTGTGTTGCCATTGCCACAATGGTCTGGCCAGTTTTTTCAGTTTTATGAGACTCTGAGGAAGTCTAGTTTGTGTCTGTGCAGTACAGCTTTGCAAGGGCTTAGCTAAGATTAGACAAGAGTCTCTGCTCGTGTCTCCTCGTGTCTGGTCCTCATGGTCCTGTGCCAGTGGTGGAATTGGTCTTTTGTGGCAGGGACCAGCTCTTGTGCAGCAGGACTTGGGGAGGGAAAAGGGGAAGCCCATTCACTGCAGTGCTGACATTCTGGAGCAGGGATGGGGACTGTGCCTGGAAGCAGGAGCCAGTGGGACAGGGCAGGTTGGGAAGGATAGGCTGAGACGTTATGGTTCCATGCCTGTTTGATCCCCCCTCCCAACCTGATGGGTATTCCCTTCCTCTCCTGCAAGGAAAGACAGTCACAAGCAGTAATCCTTATTCCCTCCAGGTGTGGATCAGGCCAGGAACACAATGCTGGCTGCAGCTGCCCCAGGTTATGGAGCTCCCTCCTCAAGGGCAGGAGGGCAGCCCAGGCCCTCCTAGGATGTAAGTGAAAGCTGCATCTGGAGATCCTCAACTCTTCACTGAACACACAGTTGTCCACCTCACCCACTTTTTGGATAAAAGATGCTGGTCTGTCTTGCAGCTGGTGCACTCAACAGGTTCCATCTCCACAGTGGCAATCCCAAGCTGCTGGACAGGGACTTCTCGACTTTCTTTCTGTGACACAGAATGGATAAATCCTTGTCATTGCTCTGTTCTCTGCCTTGTTCCAGACTAACCTGCCTTCCTGCTGAGGAGCCACGGTGAAGGGACACAGGGGGCTGGCCATCCAGAGGTGCCAGCCAGAGCAGGCTGGAGATTTCCAGTGCCTTCTGTTTTCCTGCAGGGTGAAAAACAGGTCTGGGCAACTATAACTGTGTGCAAGCGCTGGATTTACTTACCTATTTTTTTTACATTCTCCAAAACACCCCTTGACCCAAGAGATGACCCACCTTGGGTTTGCCACACTGCAGAGGAAAAATTCAATAAGATGTTGTGGATTTGGGGGGAAAACACAGCTCATGGAGAACTTACCAGGGCTCTGCTATAAACTCATCATGCACGTGCCACCAGGTTCAGCCAGTCCTGAGCAGAGTCATCTGTCAGACCTGCAGCCATCCCACAATGAAAATAAGCCATGTTTTGTATGGTTGCCCTTCACCTGAGGCGAACCCTACATGTACTGCCTGTCCCATTGCTCTTTGTCCTGGCCAAGGCACCATGTCGCAGATGTCACAGCAAACCCTGAATGCCTCTGAGTGACATCCACACTGTGATACACCCAATGTGAGAATTAAACTGACACTTAGTGTGGGGAGTTCGTGGACCTGCTGGAAGAAAGCCAACATCCCACTCCTGCTCAAGTGAAAAACATGTCCCAGCACTGGATCCACCCAGCTCGGCTCGAGCAGGACTGCTTGGCCAGACGACAGGCCTGGCTCTCTCTCCAAAGTGGACGAGTGCCAAAGGGGATTTTAAATTTCCAGATGCTTATAAAATAAAAATAAAGCCTCTGCTGTAAACTAGCTTTGAATGGATGACTCCCCTTCAGCCAAATAGCTGGCTGATAGGGGTGAGCTGACTGGGCAATAAAATCTTTCACTGCAATGTGGTGCATGGTGAGCACTGGCCAGCCCTATGTCGAGGCTGACAGCTGGACGGGACTCCCTGTGGAGCCCTCCAGCCCTCCCCACGGAGCCTGCCCTTCCCACAGAACCAGCCCTCCCCGCCAGGCAGGCAGACATGCTCCCGGACCCCTCTGGCTCCAGATAAAAATCTTTATGCACTCTTCATTTCTGTTTTTTTCTTTTGAGGGAGGGGAAAATTCTTTGTGAGAAGAAAGTTGGCAATAGTAGAATGGGAATGAAAAGATTTTGGGGGAGTGTTGTCCTGAACATTCAAAAGGCACGTGGATGTGTAACTTGGGAACGTGGCTTAGAAGTGAACACAGTGCTGCTGGTTTAATGGTTGGACTGGATGATCTTAGAGGGCTTTTCCACCCCAAACCATTCTGTGATTCTATCCTGGGGGGCAGGACCGGTGACAGGGTGACATTGCAGGACCCTGCGCACCTTGCTTGGGATCAGGACCCAGATGTTTCTAAGCTAGCCCTGGGTGAATCCCTCTGCAAACAACCTAAACCTGGCAGCTGCCAATTAGCATAACAAGACTGGTGAATTAATTTCCAGTGCCCCTGGGTAGCCACCCAGCTGTGCTCCGGGGCCCTGGGAGCTGGGGCAATTCCTCCACAGCCCCCATAACCCAATTTTACCTGCACACTAGAGATCTGCATGGAGATGATCTCATTTCCCCAGCACAGCTGGGGGGTGTTTTGTGAACCCAGCCTGGGACCAGCTATGACTATTGAAATGTAAGCGAGATGGCTCCCACATCCGTGTCAATGCCAGTCAGGAGGGGCCATGGCAGGGAGGGGACACACAGGGCTCTGCAGTCCATCACCTGCCCACTTACCCACTGCTGCCCTTCAACGAGGGTTTCAGAGACATCTTATCGTTTGTGGGTGGAAGCAAGGGTTGAAGGCAGCACACATGGGATGCAAGGTCCCTGCAATCCCCTCCTGTGTGAAGGTGATGCCACATGTGCATCAGTTCTGCCTTGCAGCACCTTCAGCAGCTCCTTCCCCAGGCATTGTGTGACCAACACAGAGAGGGGGGGACGTGTCTAATCCTTGTTCCTTTTCAAATGTCACTCGATTCCTGTGGCATCTCACGAAAGACTGAATGGGAAGCAAACATAAAGGGGAAATAATCCTTATGCTGGGAATGCCTTTGAACAGCCCTGGCCTGCCTCCACAGGCACCGGCTGGCATGGGGGATGCCACGTGGTTCTTGTGTGTCTGAAGTTTTGAAGGTAGGAGACAGGATCCTGACTACAATATTTGCATATGAATTAGAATTTCAAATGCCAGAACATATATCTGTGTTGCTGTATGTTATTAATTTCTTCCTGACTTGATGCACCTGGTCATTGGGAAAGAACCACAACAAATTTGATTTTTTACCCTGCTCTTGTTTGGCTTTTCAATTACATATCCTTTGATACTTGCACTCTGGCCTCAACAGATTAATTTGTGATTCTCCTGTGATATGCATGCTGTAGCAGCAGATAGTAGCACATTATCGTTTAACACATGAATGCTGTCAGAGACTTTAATCAAACTCAAAATTGTTGCCTTTGTGCCCTGCACTAACTCGTTCTGACTGCACAAAGTGAGTCCAGCTCCCCAACACAAAGAGCAATCGCAGCCTGGCTCTTTGTCTACTCTCTCTGCATAATTTTCTGAACCCTGTCCTGTTCCACCTGCTCACTGATGTTAAGCTTATTTATGGATAATTTATATGCAGCCCATTCCATAAATACTCAAAATGCATGGATTTTTTTTTGGAGGTGCTGTGGAAACAAGCCTCTTACCACGCATGTTCCCCTC
This sequence comes from Lanius collurio, assembly GCA_020086605.1. NCBI lineage: Eukaryota > Metazoa > Chordata > Aves > Passeriformes > Laniidae > Lanius > Lanius collurio. The sequence goes on along the minus strand of JACBWW010000045.1, from coordinate 920,883 downwards.
CGGTCTGCAAGTCTCAAAGCCCAAATGCTTCACTAGCACTTTTTGAGCCTTCCCTGAAACACCAATGTGTTCCGGTCCTTACACCAGGAATTCAAACACTCTTTTGGGTGATGGACGATAAGTTGCAAATGTTGTTTTGTTTCAGTTCATTTTGTTTTTCTATTTTTTTTACCAAAACCACTGTCAGGATGGCTGGGCAGGATGCTCCCTGCTCCAGCTTGCTCCAAAGCCAGCGCAGTGTTTCTGCGGTGCTCGCAGCCCTGACCCCGGGGCTCCCGGAGGAAGTGTGGGGTTCCTGGAAAGCATTGTTCACACATTTGTTTGTTCTGAGGCCTTCCAGCAGCCGCTGGGAAGAAGCAGAATAAAGGGCAGCCTACGGGAGCAGCTCCTGCAGAGGGAACCTGGCAAACAGGACTGTGTGCCCTGGCTGAGCCTTCCTGGGCACAAGCATGCACGAGCACCCCTGCCCGCACACAGCCAGCACGTCCTGCTGCTGGTCCATGCCTGAACCCACATGTTGTAATGGGGAATCCTTACAACAAGTATAAGACAGCAATGAACTTGGAAGAAAAGATGAAGTGATATTTCTTTAGATGTTCAGGGATGTTTTATTCCTCCAGCCGCATGGCTGGAGTTCCCAGGCCGACTCCCAGTCACAGGACCCTCTCTCTTTTCCCCAAGCCCCAGGCACACACACCAACCCAATCAGGAACAGGTATGGGGCACACGTGACATGGGGACAGGGACAGGGACAGACCCGTACCCTGCAGGGTCCCTCCCCCCGGGGATTTCAGGGGAAGGCACCTCCACAATTCACCCTTTCTTTTAAAATAAAGAACATTGGAAAATACAGTTGGATAAACAACAAAACATTTTCAAAGGAAAGGAAGCCACCATCTTGAGTCCCCAGATGTCCAAACAGATTTTCTTTGGAGCATCAGAAGGGAGACAGGACTTGAGCATGCTTCAGATGGAAACTGAGTCAGGAGAGGGTTTCTTCCTTTCTGTACCTGTTGGAATCTTAGAAAATGACGGTTAATTTCTTCCCTCTCTCCTTTTCATCCCCCCCATTGGCATTGCAAAGGGATTAATGGCATATGAAAAAGACTGGTTTTGTGAGGGGAGCCAGAAAGGGAAGTTTGGACTGGGCATATATGGGAGATAAAGGGGCATGGGATAAAAGGGGAAAGTGGGATAAGGGAAAGGATAGGGATTATGGGGATATTGTCTAGCATATCTACTGCCTTTGACAGGGACAGCTCCAGGGCCTGTAACACATGCAGCCTGTGAGCCCTTCCTTCCTTGCACAATTTTAAATTCTACTCTTTCTCCTTCTTCTAAGCTTGGAACATTACTTTTGGGGTTATTTTTCACAATAGCAGATTTATGGATAAAAATACTTTCTCCAGTATCATTTTTCAATTAGAAACTCTAATTTTTCTTTACATTATACCATTTTACAGTTCCAAAAACCCTAGCTGCAATAACCTTTTCATTTTTCCGAGTTCCTTTGTTCTTGCTTTCACTTTTGGTTTCGCTCGCTCTCACGTTGGAGTTGCCACAGCCGGGACTGCCGGGGCCGGGGCCGCCAGCTCTGCCAGCGTGTTCTTGACGCAGGATTTAGACTCCTCGGGATCACGTGTGGCGCCGTGGAGGGCTGGTTGGGCCGTGCTGCTGCACGCTGACCCTGCCGGCTGCTCCGCCTTCGGCCACCACCTCTGCACCGCCGTTTGGTGCTGTGCTCGCTTCTCCTCTGGACTTCCACGAGACTGCAGCTCCACGCTTTCTGGGCGTTTGCGCGGCTGCGCAGCTGTGCCCTGTGAGGCGTTTGCGTGTGCACGGCTTCATAACGCCGGGGCTGCCGCTGCTGCTGCTGCCATCGGCTGTGTGCCCGTCGGCTAGCACGGTTCCCTTCTCGCTGCCACACCGCTCCAGCTGGGTTCGGCGTGGCTCACTGCGGTCGCCATAGTGACTGCTGCTATTGCCGCTGCCTTTCTCACTGCGGGGCTCGGGCTCAGGCTCGGACCATCGTGCACCACACAGTGCGGGGCAGCCACCGCTGCGACACGCCTCTGCCGCTGCTGCCATCGCTGCCGTCCGCGCTGCTCGCGCCTCTGCTCTTGCTCCTCGTGCCTCTGCTCTCACGGCTCTCTTTTTGTGTTTTTCAGCAGCTCTTTCTACTAGCTCTCCTTCTTTATTCACTGTAAGAATACCTCGGAGACCCCTAGGAATGCACTCTCACATCCAGCGTCTTCGTTGTCCCTCTCTCACCTGCTGTCGCTCAAGAGTGCACTCCGATACAGGGGTGCTTTTAGCGGGGCTGGGCGCCTCCACCGCAGGCACCTCTGTGTTACTGGGACCGAGTATATGCTTTATGAGAGCATCTTCAATTGCAAAAGAAGCTAGGATCAATTCTGCTACCATTCCACTTTTTGACTGAATCATTATCAACTCATCGATTTCTTTCCAAAAATTGTCCCCTCTAGTCACGGGAAAACCAACATCAAAAATTAAGCCTTGAGTGACATAAAAGAAATTTTTGAAAAGCCAGTTAAAGAAGTGTTCTAAATGTCCTGGGTCCAGTTTTGCATTTTGTTTCACTAGAATTTCTTTCACTTTTAAGTACATTTTTCTCTGTGGCTCAGATAGCCACAGCTCCTCTGATTTCTCCATCTGGTCAGAAAGTACAGCCAAAAACAAGACAATAAGAAAGTTCAGTTACTCACAATTCACATCAGTGTTCTCTGGACCTTTAGAAATCGTTTTCAAGGATCAAATGTCCATGTATCTCTACCATTTTTTGGAATGGGGAATCCTTACAGCATATATAAGACAGCGATGGACTTGGAAGGAAAGATGAAGCGATAGTTTATAGATGTTCAGAGATGATTTATTTCTCCAGCCGCATGGCTGGAGTTCCCAGGCAGACCCCAGTCATTGGACCCTGCTCTCTTCCCCGGGCCCTGGGCACTCCCAAACCAACCCAATCAGGAACAGGCATGGGGCACACGTGACATGGGAGCAGGGACAGGGACAGACCTGTACCCTGCAGGGTCACTCCCCCCAGGACCCCAGGGAGAGGCACCTCCACACCCACATCTGGGTGCATGGAGGTGTCCACTGGTCCCAAAGGCTCTTCTGCAAGGAGAACAGGCAGAGCTTTGCTATCAAAGGTTCTCAGGTATGATCCCAGTGCAGCATTCAGAGGAGGACTGTTTCTCTCCCAAACTGTCTCTCCAGGTCCATCACACCTTGAAATGTGAATGTAATGTCAGGACCAGCCAGGCTGATGCTGGTTGTGTTTCAGGAAAGCCTCTGCCCCAGCTCCTCCCTTGGATTTATTCTTCACTCTGCCCCTGGTCCCCCAGGCATCCCTGTGACCACCCCTGGGACTTCAACACAGTCCTGCACCAGCTCTGCCAATGCTGCACCTCCTGGGATGCTCACTCCAGGCAGGCAGAGCCAAAAGAAAAAAAATCCAGCCTGTCTGCTGGGCAAAAGGTCCTGGAGGAGGAAAAATAAAGAGAGAAAAAGCCATAACATTCAAGAACTGTACATATCACTGTATACTTAAATAATGACAAGGTCCCTAAGAGTTGTGTTTGCAGAAATGTTTCAGAAAAGGCATAAATTTTTCATTAAATAAAATAATAGCAAGCACAACAGTGTCACAGATAGCGTCTGTATCTGATATGGTGGTATGGTGACCTCCAGCCTGACAAAGCTGCCAGGCTCTCAAAGAGCACAGTGATACCCACTGGGAGATGGGGAAACTGAGGCATGAGTATGTGCCTCAGCTTTTCCCACCAAACTGGCAGCAGGACAGAACTGCCCCTGGAGTCTGGCCTGGCACACCATTGTGCCCTCTCCTTCCCCATCTTCATCCCCATCCCAGCCCACTCAATCTCATGTCATATCATGTTCTCTCATCTCCTCCCACCCTATCTAATCCATCCTATGGCTCTCCTTGTCCTGGTAAGATTTCACAGCTCACCATACTGGGGATATTCAGGGACATCCTGCTCCCACTCCAGGTGCTGCCCCAGTGCCAAGGAAAGGACAGCTTTTGTGTGCTGGGGAGGTCTGCAAGGAAAGCTTGGATTTGACCTACTGCCACCCAGCTCCTGTTAAGTGGGCATCAAAAACTTCTGTTTTCCAACGCAAAATGTTTCTTCACAGTCTTTTTGTTTTTTTGTGTAGGGCATGAATGGGAGTATGGGAGAACTGGAACTGACTCTTATTTCCAGTAGTTGCTGGCCTGATGTGGACAAATGACTCCTTAAGTATTGCAAAGACTATTAAAACTATTGCTGATAAAAGGCAAGAAGCTGGGAAAACAGACTAGACTGGACTATTTTTAGAAGTAGTGGCATCTGGACAGCATGATAAATGCTTTGTACAAATTTAGTACAGCTGATGTTTGAACAAGAAGTTTGCTGGTGAAGCTGAAATCCCCCAGCACAGGGACTGAGACAAGCACAAACCAGCAGCTCCAATGCCAGCTAGGACCACCCATGGTCAGGTGCCATTCAGGGCCACCTACAGCAGGTACATGAGGCTTCTACTGAGCAGCCAGCACTTAGGGAGAACAAGGATTTGCTGTGATGCCGTGTCCTGGGCACATGTGTCACACCATGGTGCCACCACAGTGGTGTCTGTGCCAGTGGCCAGCTGCTCTGCTTCAGGTGGAGTTGGAGCAGGAGGCTGGGCAAAGTTTGTGTCTAAAAAAACAAACACTGTCAGCATTGAAAACAGACAAACTATTTAAAAACTACATGCTGGTGACTCCTGACCCCAGACAATTTTGCCTGCCTGTATTTCTGCAGCAGCTGGGCTTGGGAGAGGGAGAAACCCTGCAAGTGCAGTGCGGTGCTCCCCAGTAAGGGGACATATTCATCTTACATCCAGAGGGCCATTTAAATTGCTGATAGAAACCAGACATTGCCTAGCATGTATTTTCTCTCCACCCATGCAAAGAATGAATCTCTCTCATCTTGTCACTGATAGATCCCTCTTGGTTTTATCTAGCAATGATTTGGATTTGGAATTGGGGTCCAACTGACTCCAGGTGTGACTGAGGGGACATTAGCCTGGACTGGTGAGGTTTGAAGAACAAGTGGCACAGCTCCCTGCTGCAGACTTGTCCTGCACAGGATGAGGAATGTGGGAGGATCCAGCCAGGCATGGCCAAGAGGTGGGCAGCTCCAGGAACTGCAACTCCCCAGTTTGCAGAACAATAGGATGGCTAATGCAGTTATCCCCTGCAGTGTGTGGGACCAGACACTATGGGTGCTGCACAAGGCCCAGGACCCTTTGCTGCCCACCCTAAACCCACATGCCAGCCTGGAGTGGGGCTTTTGTGCAATCTCGCAGCAAAGTCCTTCAATAAACCTGTGTAGTCAGTGCTGATGCCAGGGGAATGTCAGATTTGTTACCATGATCTGTTCATGAGTGCTGGGCCCTGGACTGATGTGGTCTCATCCTCACCAGCTCCATCACCTCCCTTCATCCCACCCCGCCTGACCTACCTCCTTCATTATCCCTGTAGGACACTGCTCTTACTCTGCAGATTGGATCCCCTGCCCTCCCTTCCTCTTTGAACACAGCAGCCCCTGCACTGCTACTCCCAGTATGGTTGTATATACAGAGACTGGTTCCAGTCCTGGCAGGGAGAAACAGGTCTGCCCCCAGATCCCAGCAAGGGCACAGGGTGCCACTGAGCTGTGGCTGAGAGGAAGCCCAGTCCTCCAGTTACAGCAAAGGTAGCAGAGACACTCCTGATGGCTGTCATGATGGAAGTAATGAAAAAGTGCCCATGTTAAACCCTGGCCATCTGTCTCTCTTTTGCTAACCCACTTCTCTGGTCGGAGCTGGCATCTCAACACTTGGCTGGCTATGGACCTTTTCCAAAGGTTATTGGAGGGAGTGTGAACCATCTTGCCATAGCTGAGGGCTCCCAGAGCAGTCTCTTCATGGAGAAAAGCTCTGGGTGAGTCATAGACACAGCACTTGGGCACAGATGGGGCAGTTGTGTGTGGTTGGGAGCCCCTCAGAGCCAGCACACCCAGGTTTGCAGCCCAGCAGCAGCAGAAGAGGCAGGCATAGGGAGAGGGAACCAGGAACCAGGGAGGGGATCTGGGCATAAAACATCCTTTGTGCAGCCCAGACACACAGTGGCCACAGGGCCCCCGAGAAACCTGGCCCTCTTGTCCAGAGACAGAGCAAAGCTGTCACTTCCCTTCCCCACACGGCATTTGCTGCAATTGTTCATTGTTTGTATTTGGACATCCACTGGGTACTGGTGAAAGCACTGAAAGCCCAGACTCACAGAGTTTGATATATTTCAACACCAATGATTATTCATCCAGTAATTTCATATTGGAGTGTGGTTTCCATTATTTGCTACTCTTCAGCCTCCTGTTTAAAATGTTTCCTGTCCAGGCACAGGAAGAGCTGCCCTGTGCCCAACCAGACATGCACGCACATGCAGCAGAGCTCACTGGCACAAAGCACTTCCCAAACATCTTGGTGAGCACACAGCATGGCCAAACAACACAGCTCATCTCAGCAACCCTAATCTTTCCCCAAAGGAGACTCTGTTTGCTATGTTGATGACTTATGTCTCCATAACCAATCATTAAAACAGAGTATTTATTCCCTATCTTTTTCTTTTTCCTCTGGAGAATACAGTCATGTCCCAGAGTCAGCAGTCCAGTAATTCCTGTCCCTGGACACTGTGACCCCATGAGCAGGAGAGACATTGTCCCAAGAAAATATCTCTAGACGATGGGGAAAGCTCCTGAAGAGAGCAAAGGATACTGGGCTGGCTGGGAAGCAAACACAGAGCTGGTTTGGAGTTGGGGCTGCTCTGCTGAGCAAGAGGTCAAAGCATTTCTCAGAACTTTCCTGCCTACAGGTGAGGGAAGAGCCTGAAAAGAGTCGATGCAGATCGATGGTACGTTGTTTTTAGATCTTGTTTTCTCCTATATACCCTTTGCAATGCCTCAGCTGCCACAAGGCAGGTGTGACACGAGCTGAGAGCATGGAGAGATGCATCTGAGAGCAGCCAAACCTCCATGTCATTCACAGTCCTCCAGCACCCCTGCGCACATCCTGCTCTGCACATCTGGATGGTTCCACAGGTCTGGTGCAAGAGACTTGCAGCTCGGGAGTTTAACAGAGCAGAGAAAGAAGGGCAGCAAATGCCTGTCCTGTGCTGTGAGTTATCAACCCAGACTTCAGCAGAGAATGCCATGAAGAGCCCTTTGCAGAAAACGCTGTTGGATCTGCCGGCTGCCCTGATTTCAGGCCCTTAAGGCTGCCCAGCATGCAGGGAAAGCTGTGCCACCCTCCTACCTCAGGCCACTCACAACAGTCAGTGCCTGAGAGAACATTTGGGCTCTGAGCAGAGGGAACACCATTCCAGCTGAAATGTTGCACTAAAAAGAGTCCCATGTCAGGGTGGAAGCACACTGTGGTTGGCTGGGGTTTCATATCCCTGAGAAAGCCTGAGCTGAGGCAGGGACCCTTCACTCCCATTATTTTGTGCCTTCCCCCTCTCCCTCCAGAGACACTCTGGGGACTAACTAGCAAATAAATGGCTTTCCACAGGACAACAATGGCTCCTGTGATCAATCTCCATGAGATGTGGTTTGGTAGCTTCGCAAGAATCAAGTCAGCTGCCAGTATGGCCCGGAATAAATGAGAGGCTGCAACAAGGCTGTGAGGATGGAGAGATGCCAGGGCCAAGGAACACAGCCCAGGTCACTGCAGAGATGCAATTGCCTGGGAGGGAGTAGGGGGTGGGTGACCCTGGGGAGCTGCAGTGCTGCCCTGCTTTGTGGATGCTGGAGGGGGAAGAAAATAAACACAAGTTTAGAAAAGAGCTGATGAGAGGCGCATCTCAGAGCATTTAATTTTAGGAGAGTCAGGCTACCAAGGATGTGGGGTGTTTGTTCATTTGACTCAGTTGGTCTGGGTTTTCATGAAGTGCCTCCTAGAGCCACAAAAGCCAAACTCTAGATTAACCCAAGTTTGCTGGCACAGTCACATTATAGCTCTCAGGATTGCTACTCCACTCTGCACTAGATCTCATCCATACGGTTTCTCCACACAGAACTCCCTGGTTTCCACTGTCCAAAGGGAGAAGAAAGATGAAGGTGGATGCTGGGTAACACAACCTGGACACCCTCTGCCTCTGTACCAAATAAATAACCCACACTTGAGACCCCACCTGCCCCTCTGGTACCTGGTGTTGGACCAGCCCCATCTGTCTGTCCCTCCTGACACCCCAAACAGCATTCCTGCAAAGCCCTCATTACTGAGGCTTATGCAATGAAACATGAAGGAGGTGGATTAAGATTACACTGGCAATTCAGGTGGTTTTCACCTTTCCAGCATCTGTCTTGGATGTCTCACCCAGTGCAAAGGGGGGTGTTCTGTGCACCACCGAATGCTGGGCACTTACCCAGCAGTGTGGTTGCCATTTCAGTATCTGGTGGGTCAGAGACTACTGGGATCCTAGTGATGGTGCCTTGCTGTCACAAAATATTATTGCTGATGGAAAAAGAAGTTGGTTGCTCACTCAAGAAAAATAAATCCTTGACCCTTTACAAGACCTGTGAAGTAGTGGCGCCATTGACTCCTTGTGAAAGTGTGTGGGTGGGAAAATAGTCTGTGCTGACTTTTCTGCTGGCTCTGTGAGCTGTGTCAGATGTACACCCGCTCAACAGATGCCTGATAATGCTCAGCTACTCCTCTGCTCACAGCCTGCAAACCCCTACAGAAACACTAACTGCAAGCCTGGAATTAGAGTCTCCCACTCATTATTTGAGAAGGATGCGCCTTTCACAGCCAAGTGGCCTCTATTTGCTTGAGGGGAAACATGTGCTTATCTCTTATTTATGTGATTTATTTCTTCAGATTAATGCATCAAATTGGCTTGCTCCCAAGCTCTCAGTAAAGCCTTGGTTTTTGTGGGATTGTCCTGAATCACACAAAGTTTCGCTGCCTGTTTTACGAAACTGAGAGGAGGATTTTTATCTCAGTCATAAAGCAGAAATTGAGGGTTTTTCAAGTGTAAGGAAGTCAGCATTGTTTTGATCTGCAGGCAAATGATAGCCTTCTCTGAGTTCAAGGAGGGCTATTAAATCAGCCCTACAGAGATGGAGCAAACAAAACCAGACAGAGCAAAGGATACGGGGAACATTCCTATTCCCTTAGGCACAAAAGCAGGGGAGGCAGGTTAATGATTAGCTCATCTAGGGTGTTTACTTTTGCATGCCACTGGAGTAAACAGAGACATGTCATCCCTCCAGCCTGATCTTGTTTATAAATATACAATACCATTTACAGCTGAGCTGGCTGGACTCCCCTGGGTCCCAGCTGGAGAAGCCGGAGGGGTCTCAGCTCCCAGTCCTGTATGGGACAAGCCTTACTTTTAGGGTTCTGCTGCTGCAAATCCACTTTCCAGCTCTGTGTTTGTATCTCTGTGCTGGGAAGGCACCAGCTCACCTGCCAGTGCAGTCCCTTGGAGATGCCCTTTTGGAGATGATCCAGCAATGTCTTTCTCACCTGATTCCTGTGGATCCTTGGAGCTATCCCTTTGCATTCCTGGGTTCAGAGCTGCAGCAGGTCACAGAGCCCCTGTTGGTGCTTTACAACATACAGAGACCAACATGCTCATCTTCCCGTTAGCCAACCCACCACGATGGCAGAGTGAGGATTTGCAGTCATCAGTGTTATTGACTGCAGTTCATAGTAATTCTTCAAAGAAATCACATTTCACCTAAAACATAAAGTTGTTACAAACGCTATAAAGTGTCTGTGGCTGCTACTATTCAGTGAGCAGCAGTGCAGGAAGCAGAACAGCAAATACTGGCTGATTAATTCACTGCAGCTGATCACTTAGTGCAAAGTTTTTGTCCTGGATTCATTGATCACCAGAAAAAAAACTAATGATCTCCCATTTTTTTAAGTTCCTGCCCTAGCTCTTGGTGCTGACCTATCAGCACTAAAGGTACAGTGTGCTGAGAGTTTGGAATGTGCATCCACGAGGACACATAACGCAGGGTTTGTCTGCACGCAGATTTGCACCAGCTAAAAGACACTGATGTAACTTCCTGTACAGAGAGGACTGTGGTGGTTTAAAGCAGACTTCTTTGTGACTTACTTAAAACCCACTTCCAAACAATTAAAATTGGACATATTCTGTCTTAAGACTAAGACATAGTGGTGGTCACATAGGTTTTTCCCACCTTAAGTGTTGCATCTGTAGTTTAATCAGTGCAATTCCATGTGTGTCCTTATATCCATATCACATGTAAAAGTATGCACTGAATCTACATTATATTCCTATGAATAATGACTGATACTTATTATTATTTTGTTAAGTAATTCTGTGTTACATTTCTGCCAGAAATTGCATAGAAAGCAAGACATTCTCTTTCTGTAAATTGTCATCTGTAGTTATCAGGGACTATTCACCCTCATTTTTATTACTAAAACCATAATCCCATAATGATGGAAAAGAAAATTTAATAAACTGGTGAATAAATTTGGAATAAATTGGTTTACATGGGAATACATGTTTACAGAAGGTTTTTGTTCACAGCATGCACAGACCTGACAGATGCATCCCCCATTTGCATCCGTCCCCCCAACGGGAACTTGCAGAGCCCTTAATCAAATTAAAAATAGACAAATGAGCACCAGTGGATTATATGTTTCTAAGGGAGAGGCAGTTCTGGGTTGCTCGATGTCTCTGACCTATAGAAAGCAAGTAATGCCCCAGCTGGCATGGATGCTTGCATGGATGTTGGTATGGGTGCTGTCTCTTGTCATTGCACTGCCAGCATTTCAGGCTGTCAAGATCAGCACAGGATAAATACTGGAAAAATGTAATCAGCAATTATTACGCAATGAACATGATAATGCCAAACTTCTAACAGAACCTTATTTGCAACAAATTCTTCAACCAGCTCTAATCGAGGTCATTTCAATCTGAAAGCACTTTCTATTGAAATCCACAACAATATTCAGGCCCAGCATTCAATGTTCATTGCCCAACAGTGAGAAAGCCATGATTGCTCTTGTGGGTCTGGATGCCCCGGGGTGGTGAGGCTGGGCCCCAAGAGGATGCACCCACCAGAGCCCTGTCACCCGCCAAGGAAGCCAGCACAGCCTGCACATCTTAGTCTCTTTATCAGGAATGTCAGACCCAAGCATGACTCACACATTTCCAAAACTGCCATTCCCTTCTGGTGGCATTTGCTTGGTCCCTTTCCTCTGTGGTGGCTTCAGGCGGACGCGCTCTTTGCTCCACAGCTTGAGCCCAGGAGATCCTTTGGTCCTAAAGGTCCTGTGACTTCATGGACCTCATGCATGGTGGCACCTGTTCCCACAGCCCAGGAACCAGCCCCTGGGGTTTGGAGCTGGGCATCAGTGCGGGGACAAGCCAGAACTGTCTCTGCTCTGCTGGAGTTTGGCTGGTCTCTGGGAAATCTGGCTGGGGCTCAAGCTTTTGTAACAGAGGTTTATCCATGCTGCTGCCTAAGCTGAAGAGAATAGCTGGGTTTCCAGAGGGACAGCCTGCAGCAAGTGCAGGGAAGCTGCTGACAAAGAGTCATGAGCAGAGAGGCGGATGCTCTGAAATGCTTTGCTCGGTACATGGAGGACTGTGCAAGATGGTTTTGTAGTTAAAGCTCAGGCCGAGACCTCCAGAGACTTGAGCTCAGAGCCTCCAAGCAGAGCTCTGCATCCTTGTGCTCGCATTTCCCATCCACACAATGGAACAATGACCCTCCCTCAGCGCCTGGACACCAGCAGGACAGTCCCCACAGCAGCTGCAACATAGACACACTACTCTGCCATGAAAGACAGATGAAGATGCAAAAAATTCTGGCTATACATTCCTAAAAATATGCTGAAGCTTTGCTAGACAAGACCTGGGGGTTCTCCCTGCAGTAGCACCAGAAGTAACTGTGAAAACTGCCTGGCGCGATTTAATGCCTTTTCTGGAGTGACTAACACCTCTGTTATTCCCATCTGACCTCTGCAGATATCCTGCCATGCAATTGTGTTTAAACGCTGTGGTGAGAAAGATAACCAGCCCTAAAATTAAACCATCCAGCACGTTTTCAATATTAGCACAGGCGAGGAGTGAATTCCTCCTGGGTGGAATTCAATTTTTTGGTAAAACCAGCCCTTGGTACCTCACCACCAGCAGTGATGTGCTGCGAATTATTTATTTATTTTTATTTTGTGATCCCCTGGGCTGGGTAGAGCCTATTCAGTGCAGGAACCTGCCCTGCTGACAGTGCCCTTCACAAGGTGCTGAAGGAGGTCCCAGATGGGTAATTGCATTGCTCATGCAGCTGGAGATTTATTTGATGAGGACAAGCAGGCTTTGGACACTAAATGTGTGAGCAGATACTCCCATGTGAATAACCTGGTTTTAACCAGAGTCTCATGGCATCTTTGCCTCTGGGAGAAAAGTGCAAGAAAGGCAGCACTGAGCTGCAGCATGGATATCACAGGCTCCTTTGACTGCAACAGGATGGCTGCTCTATTTTCTTTCAAATATAGTTTTCCGCCAAAAATAACCCTCCAGGATTTGTCACGGTGTCTTTTTCACAGTGAACTCCAAAAGCAAGTCGAGCTTGGAGGTGCTGAAAGCCCCTTTGCAGGACCTGGCAGGCAGCCTAGCACTTCGGGGCACTGCTCTCACCCACTGTCCTGCCCTCGGGCCCCAGCCAGGGCTTTGCTTACTCCAGCAGCGTGAGGAGAGGGACTCAGTTTCATCTGACAGAGAAATATGAATTAAAATGTGACCTGATGAGGCCGCAAAGTCACTGCAGAACTTCGGCTATGCAGAGGCATGAAGACTGTCCTCGCAGGCTGCGTCCTGACCGCAGGACCTGTTATCTCGGCATGCCTCATCGGAAAAAGCGTCTCGGGGGCTGCTGATGGAGAGCCAGGGCAATGAAGGCTGCCTGCGACACCCGACCTTTCCCCATCGGTCCCTCCGGGGAGCCCTGAGGCTCTGAGATGGGACAGCGGGGTCCCGCCGCAAGGCAGAGCAGCCGTGGGGCCCACACCGCACCAGCGCACACCAGCGCAGCCCTCGTCTCCCCGGCTTCCCGGTGGCATGTCTGCACTCTTGTGCTCCCTCTGCTGGTCCGCAGCCCTGCGCCGCTCCCGCACCGCTCCGCACCGCTCCCGCACCGCTCCCGCACCTCTCCCGCACCGCTCCCGCACCGCTCCGCACCGCTCCGCTCCGCACCGCACCGCTCCCACACCGCTCCTCACCGCACCTCTCCCGCACCGCTCCCACACCGCACCGCACCGCACCGCACCGCTCCCACACCGCTCCGCACCGCACCTCTCCCGCACCGCTCCCGCACCGCTCCCGCACCGCTCCGCACCGCACCTCTCCCGCACCGCACCGCTCCCGCACCTCTCCCGCACCGCTCCCACACCGCTCCGCACCGCTCCGCACCGCACCGCTCCGCACCGCACCGCTCCGCACCGCACCTCTCCCGCACCTCTCCCGCACCGCTCCCGCACCTCTCCCGCGCAGATTCGGCTGTGCTCGGCACTCCGAGCCCCTGTGTTTCCTCCTCTGCTCCCCAGGACCAGGAGCACCCTATGTGTGTCTCCGAGCCAGGCTGCAGCGAAGAAGAGGTCCCGTGCCAGCCGGGCAGACAGTGCTGCTGGTTCTGCTCCAAGTAGGCCATGCCAGGATCCAGACGGGATCCGCACATCCCAAATAAAAACTTCAAAACATGCTCTGGGGAGTGGCACTAGAAGACACGGCTGTGAAGAAGACGGCAAAGACTGGACTGCAGCTGCAGCGATCACAGTAATAAAGTCACATGGGCACAGAGAGGACACTGGAATTATCAGCCCAGTTCTGTACAAACACACTGGGAAGCTTTTTGCACCAACACCTCCACAGCTTGCACTTTTGGTGTCACTGCTGTCAGAGATGATGTACCCCACTCCAACATTGCAGATACAGCTGGTCACCAACCTGCCATCAGCAGAGATGGAGGACACCAGCATGGAGCAAAGGCTGCAGTTTGGCACATTGACCACCAGACACCGGCTTCCTGAAGGGGACAAGAACACATCAAATCAGGCCAGGACATCGTGCTGCAAGGTCTGGTTTGCAGGCTGTGCTCCAGGACTGCATGGGGTTCTCCTGTGTTTTCTGTCTCAGCAGTACTTGCCAGCTTTATTAGAAAGCTTGTTGTTGTTTTAAGGCTGCTTTCTAAGCGGTTATTGCCAACAAGGGATGGAGGTGGGGGAGCTGCTCTCTGCACGGAGCAAATGGCAGCTGCCAAGACACCTTCTCCAAGGCCCCATAAAAACTCATATGGCTCAAGCTGCCTCATCTCAGCCAGACAGCTCAGAGAGTGACCCAACACGGGAGGCTGCTGCACAGCCAGCCCTCCTAGCTCAAAGTGCCGTGTCCCCATGCCGGTCCATGCAGTGATGTCCAGCTCCCCCACTCGCTGCCATGGTGTGGTCATATTACTGATGTTCTTGGGACTCAGACAGGAGTTACTGCTAAGCAAAGGAGGAAATACCTGCCCCAAGCAAGTTAAAACTCACTGTGCCCCAGGAGCAGCCCAGCATGAAAGGAAGCTCCAAACCAAGGGGGAAGGAAGAGGATGTAAACTGAACAACAAGAATGCTATTAGCCTACTCACACAGCCTTCTCCTCCTGCCCAGCACTGCCACTGCACCCTGGAAGCCACAGTGACCCATTGTGCATCACTGACTGTGGAGGCTGTGCTGTGCACATGCTTCACTCTGGCCTTTGCCACCACCACCCCAAAATCCAGGCAACTTGATGCGGTGTCCAAGTGCAGCTTTCTCTGCGGGCAACAGGCAGCCAAGGAGCTCCAAACTAGTGCACGCTGCTGTTCAGGGGGTGCAGACTCGGCATTTCAGAGCTGCTTTCCAGAGCAAACAATAAATCTTTAAGTGTGGGGTTCTCTGAAAGTCAGTGAATTCAATGGCTGAGCCTGCAACAAAGGCTCTTCCTGAGCGCGGTGGCTCCCTGCCCACCGCCCTCCCAGAGGGACGGCAGAGGCGGCAGAGAGGAGGTGAGTGCTGGCTCCAGTTTGTTAACTGTGACTGCTGGAGAAAACAAAACTTGTTTCAGTAGGTCTCAGTGCCTTTCACTGATGCAGCTGGTCCCCATGGGTGACCAGCACCATGAGCTGCTTCTTTTCTCCAGCCCCAAGGCACCCATCTGGCCACAGGGAACTCTATTGAAGCCTTCATGGGGGGAGCTTCTGGTGCTTCTGCCAACATCAGCTGCAAGTGCTAGGTGATGCCCCACAGACACTTCGTCTTGTGCAGAGCTCACGGTTTCTGTACATCACAAGGCTACTCCCATCTAACCACCTCTTCACACCCCAAGTCCCTCTAGGGTGTCCTGCTCTGCGTTGGGACCACTGGAAAGGAGCAGCCACCCATCAATGCAGGCAGCCACCGTGACCCTGAGCAGTGCTGGTAAAAGGAACCAGCTGCTTCTGCATTTTGCAGGTTGGTCCTTGCCTGAGAGGAGGTAAAACTCCACATCTGACTGACTGCTGCAGAGCCATAGAGGACCAGACAGGCACAACTGGTGTTCTACAGCATCGGCCATTCTCCAGGTGAAGCATCATCATTGACCCTTTCACTTTGTATAGATCTTTAGGCAAAGTAATTTTCTTAGAGAAATCCCTTGTTTTTCAAAACTGATCCAAAACTGATCTGCTTACTGGGTTTTTCTGCATTTTTCTGGGTGCAAACAAACAGTTAAACACATGTAGCTCTCTCCTATGTTAATTTTCCATGGTATCATGGACAGCTGATATGCTTTCAGTGCATGAAACCACAAAGGCAAAGTAAATGAAAGAATAGAAGAAGCAGGGCTAAGATGGTGAAACCTTCCCAACCAGAGGCTGCTAAAATGAAAGAGTAAAATTTTTCCTGTGGTTGAGAATAGCACTGTTATCTCTCAGGGAGGCAGCAAACATTCCTCTCCAAGGAATAGGTGAGTTGGTAACACCAAGTGAGGCAGTCTGACACAAATATTCTTGAGGAGAAACTGTGCAATATATTGCCATATTCTGAGAGACACACATAAGCTCCAGTACTGTTGTTAATTCTGAAGCAAAATTATTTTTCCAAATCTTCCTCAAACTAGACGTGGAAATATTTAGCTTCCTCTGCACTCCTCCAGGCTCGAGACTGAACTAAGTGTTTTTGAAGCAGATGGGAGGCAGAGGGAGATGGAAAACGTGACTGGTTTCAGAGAAACTTGTGGATTTCCCAATTCACGGTATCATTTACTGACATAATGAAATTAATTTGGGCTTCTCTGTCTCTTTACAGCTAGGTATTTTCATTAAGAGGATGAAATTTCTCTTTCCTGCAAACAAAATTGGATTTCTTTCCTTCGAGGAGTACAGAAATGTAGATTTTTTTCCCAGACGCAAGATTCAAAAATAATAATTTTTTTATTAGAATGTTTTCTTAGATGTAGTCACTGCAAAATACTAAACTAAAAGGCAGCAGCTTCAATAGCCTGTCTCATCACCAACTCTCCCAAATCACAAATCAGTCTGCAAAACAAAAGGGAGGTCACCTTCCTTTCCTCCTCGGCTTCCCCCTGTGGGTTATACAGCCCTTCTCTGCTGGGTTTCTGTGGCTCCTGCCCCCTTCATGTGCTCCCATGAAGCTGGCACACCCAGGACAATGGGATGCACATGTCTGCCTGGGTGATGGGCTTCCTGGGAAGGGCTGAGTAAATCCTGGAAGCCAATGACTGCCATGCAGTCATGGGTCTCCCACTGCTCTCCCAGGCTGTAGTCAGGGAGCAGCAACAGGAGATGCCCCACAAGACACTGTCCATGCCACCTCCATTAAGAGACACTAATTATTTCTTGCAGTTTTCAGCACCCACTGAAATAAATAATGTTGGGAAAACACAACTGCACACACTTTTCAAGCTGTGCAGCTTTCAGGGTGCAAAGTGCTTGGATGTGGATGTGCGTTTCTGCAGGGAGCTCTGCTCTGTCCCCTCACACCTGGTTGGGCTCCCCCCACCAGCACCATTCAAAACCAGACCCATTTTCAGCAGGACAGGCTTTAGGGCTGGCATGGGGTCTGATGCTGCACCCCATCCCTTGGGCAGCCTGGTGGTACTGCCCATTCACTGCTTGCACACCCTTCCCCTGTTCCCCAGGGGAGCTTTATCACACCCACTAGACTTGACACTTCATGAAGGAGAAAAATTAGTGAACGATGAGCAGAGAGAAGTACTAATTTAGAAAAGGTACTAATTAGACATATTCTGGGTGGTCTCATTTTGGTGTTCTGCTTTTTGGGCTAGACTGGTTTTACTTTCCCTTCCCTTTCTCATACTTTTTCTCCTCTCTCACCTTTCCCAGCACCTGCAGCCATCCCTGCAGGGGATTTCGGTGGCATCAGGTCCTGGGGTCTGGAGGTCACAAGGCACTGCTAGCTGCCCCTTGATTGGGTGCAGGGCAGGACTTTCCTTCATTTCCCCAGGCTGTTGCATCCTTCCCCAGCACACAGTGCTCAGGATACCTGCAGTGTCACACAAGCCAGGGTAGGTCACAGGTACAGACACAGAGGAAGCCCCAAGGATGACTACAGCTTTCTAGTGATAGTGTCCAGTGATAATGTGAAACATATACACACACACATGTACATATATATACGTATAAATACTACTTCTTTCTCTACAAATAATGTTACAGTTTGCATTTTTATTGGCAAGCATAAATCTCTTAATAGATTTCACTGGAGCTGGGCCAGATGTGGCAGCTAAGTGCCTGGTATTCTGTCCCAAAAGACACAATTGTACGTAAATTTGCAAAGCAGTGTGTGGTGCAGTGACTCTCCACATAGGTTTTGGCCTCCTGCTCACACAAGATCTCTTAGCACCCAGGACAATATGAGAAATACATTTTGAAGCCTGATTTGAAGTTGCTTCTGCACTTTGCATTGCTGAATTAATTCCTGGAGCAAACCTGCAGTTTTACACAGAAAGTCAGATCCTGCATGGCTTTAGATTCCAGATTCGTCCCCGGAGCCTCTCTGCTAGTTGGAGGCACCATGAGATATAAAGCACATAAAAGAAGGGAAGATGTGGACAAAGTGTCTCCCAGTGAGCTCTGCCAGCACTGATGGTAGGGTATGAGCAACAATTCTTCATCCTTCTCCTCAGAGGGAAAAACACTCTCTTGTACAGCAGGTGCAACTCAAGGTAATTGAGTAATTAAAAAAACCTGAGCAATTTAGGGTAAAAAGCTTGTGTAAAGGTATATTGTGCCTACGCCATATAGAAACTTAATTAATGTATATCCCCAGGAGCAATGCTTGTCTTCCTGTTAAAACTCTGCTAATAGGATGACTGGAGCACAGCCAACCTGCACACCCAGTGCCATGATTTCCTTCCCCCACAGAACACAGCACAAGAAGCTGGGATCAGCACAAAATGGCTATCCCAGATTGAAAATGCCTTATTAGAAAGCAACAATTCTCTTCAGAAAAATATCAGTCTCGAGGACTGTCATCAACAAAACCCAAGATTTTCAAAAGCAATCAAAATCTCTATGGGAGCTGGGTCCCTCCAAAGCCCCTGACTTTCCCTGGGCAAGGGTCCAAGAGTCACCAAAGCAAGTGGTCTTGGGCTGGAGAGCCACAGTGCTGCATGACACTTCCCAAAGCCTTTCCATTCCTTCCCAGGGCAGGAGACAAGGGAAAGGCTAGCCATCAGAGAGGTTGGGACTGGTGTGCTGGGCTCTCTCCAGCAGCTGAACCCTTGTTCCTGTCCTGCATGAGCCCTCTCTCTCTGAGATGCATGGCTTTGCCGCTTGGGTTTTGTTTGGACCATTCTAGCAGCTAGCCTGTTGGAATTAATACATCTTCCAGGTAAAAAGCCAGGAGCCAGACTGTCCTTCCTAGAAAGAGGACCAAGGGCATCTAAAGACAACCACTAACCTACATTTCACAGACTCCTTGCATGTCTAATGGGGTTCCTTCTGGGGCTATTACCTTGAATTGTACAGAATGGCTCTTGGACAGTGTAATTTAAGACTATGTGTCATGTGGCAGAGGTCCATGGAA
This sequence comes from Lanius collurio, assembly GCA_020086605.1. Taxonomy (NCBI): domain Eukaryota; kingdom Metazoa; phylum Chordata; class Aves; order Passeriformes; family Laniidae; genus Lanius; species Lanius collurio. Next base: position 901,728 of record JACBWW010000045.1, on the reverse strand, counting down.
TGGTCATGGAGCACAATACATAAAATATTCAGCTAGAAATATCAGTTTTCCTACAGTATCAGCAAGGACTTTTGCAACTGCCTGATGTTGGGACTGGTTTGTATTGCAAATGTCCTTGTCTAATCTACAGCTCTGTATTAAATAATACATTATCGTATCACGACATTTTGCTTTGCCAAGAGAGCACAATAGTTATATGTACATGCCCACAGCACTGCATTTCTGACAGAATACTGTATCAATGACAAATTGCAGGTTTGGTAACACAAGTCAGAAAAAGTTTCAAATGCGCTGACTTTGGGGAAGTCAGAAGAGCTTGTTTAGACACAGAACAATTTCAGGAACAGACAAAATAATTTTGTGCCAATAAATATTGATTTTCAAAATTGTTAACACTTTTGCATGCAGAAGCTGGAGAGCTGCTGCAATAGATAAATTCTCAATGCTATTTCAAACCAAAATGCAAAAAGTGCTTTCAAGAGGTGAGCAGCTGTTCACTCATGAGTTGAGACATCTTCTGCTGGTGGCATTTGCTCAAGGATGAAGTCAGCAGACATTGCCACAGCCAACAGGCTGGTGGTCACCTCCCAAAGGCAACACTTCTGCTTCTCACTGCCAGAGAGAAAAAAGTGGGAAGTGCTTCAGCCCTTTCTGCAGTGACCTTGATGTGCAACTTCCCTCCCACCCCTTTGAGCTCTGCTTTTTGTATCCTGCCCTGTCCCATCTCAGACTCCATGGGAAAACCTGTGCAGTGATTTTGGGATGTAATCCTGCAGCAGCCTCTTCTACCCTACTCTCCTTTCCGTGCTTGCTGTAGTTGATGCATCCATGAGAAGAGCTCACAAAAGGGCCAGAAATACACAGGGAAATGGGTCTGAGCTGACCTTGGGTTCAGGGTGAACAGCCAGGTCACAGCAGCTGTGCCAAGGGGCTTGCCTGGGACAGGCTGGAGTATCTCACTCTTCCCCGCCCTGAATTTAGTTAGAATGTTTTACAGGCAGTTTTCTATCGAGATATTGGCCATGCTATCAACCCGCCCCCTCCCCTGCACATAATCAAAATATTTTGATAACCAAAAAATGTCAGGCAATACAGCAAATTTTGCAGTAAATAAATACAGCAAATAACTGCAAAGGAAAGGAGGGGAGGAGTGGGGAACTGGTGCCTCTGCTGAAGGTTTCCATCTCCAAACAACAAAAAGATCCTTTAAAATTAGTGTTGCAACAAAACCCAGCTATTTTCTACCAAAACAACCCCTCTCTAGAGAAAAAAAGGAGGCTGATGGTGGGGAATGTCATGCTGCTGGTTCACACTTCGAGAGCAGAGCACAGCCCCTGGCACAGCCGTGTGTGGACCCAGCAAGGCCTGGCTGCTCCTCCCGACAGTCAAGGAGCGATTCCATGAACGGCCTGGCAAGCAGGCCCTCAGTAAGGTACTCGACACACACCAGATGCGTGAGACAAATTGCAATGACAAGGTTGTGCTGGCAGCTGGATGGTGGGCAGTGAAATCCCTGTCCAGACAGTGCTGTGTTCTGGCCCTCTTTGAGCAAAGGGAAGGCAAGAGATGATGCCAAAATCCCATTGGCATGGCCACCACACCCATTTTCAACACTGCAGAGAGTGGCTGAGGCGGCTGCAAGCACTGAGGGTGCCCAGGAAGCCAAGGCTGGGACTGTCACATGACACACAGAGCTGGGGGAATTGCAGAACATCAGGGCTGGTGCACAAGGGCAGATGAAGGAGACATGGAAAGAAACCAAGCACTAACCCACTGTTCAGTCTGGTCACAAGGGACTGAAAGGTTGGAGGAAGGGTTAGTGCAGATGTCAGAGCTCAAGATGGGCAGTTTACTTTGCTGGAGGGGTAATGCAATAAATAAAAGACCCTGGTCCACATTCTGCATGCCAGGATCCCTGTTCTGCTCACTGGGAAACACAAAGTGCTGTTGCCACGTGTACCCATACCTGGTCCTTTCCACTGTCCCAGGCACCCCATGCTATCCACCTGTACTCCCTGTGCCCCACACAGCCTCTGCAGACACAGGGACCGCCTTTCCCATGCTAAGCCCAAGTGTTAAGGTGCAGTTAGGGGCTGGCCAGACACTCACCCAGAAGCAGCAGTGTTTATTAGCTCAGTAGCGATGAAAAGTTTCCAGGCTGGGCAGGATGCTCCGGCAGTAAGGCAGGCAGAGAGCAGGGGCTACACAAGGCTCTTTCTGCAACAGGAAAGCAAGAGCAGTGTGGGCAGCACAGCTCTCAGACTCCAGGGGCTGCTTTTGAAGAGGTGTTTCTCTTCAGCTGTTTGTCCCCTCCAATGTCACTTGTCCCACCAACAGCCCTCCTCAAAGAGCACATAACCTCCAAGCTTTTTTTGTTTATTCTCCTTCCACTCACATACAGAGAGCAGAAGCATTTCAGAAGGCTACATTTCAGATATGTGGTGCGGGATGTTTATTTTTTTTAACTAGTTCCATGGTGGCCACCTCTGCAAGGGCATCACATTCTGAGTGTCTGACAAGCCACAGCCTGGCTGGGTGTCTCTATCCCAAGGCAAGGGAAAGCCAGTGGGCCTCAGAGTATCTCCACATTTCCTAGAGTGTGATGGTGATACCCTGAGAGCCAGGGTATGGTGACAAACAGGATCCAGACAGGGCCCCCACAGGTGTGTCTGTGGGAGGGCAAGCAGTAAACAGCTCTGCTGGGGTTATTTGGGATTTTTGCTTTCAGCCTCTGTGATCCGTGGGGCGCATCTCTGCTTGGAGGCAGCAACTGCACAGCATCCATCTGCAAAAATATCCCAGCAAACAGAATCCCTCGCCCTCCCCCCGGTCTCTGTGAGCAGCATTCATTCCTTGCTCTCGCTGTAGATCTGGCATGCCGAGTCCTTTCTCCCCAAGAGTATTCTCCCTTTACAAAGCAAGATCATAAAGTAGTGACATAATCCAAGCTTGGCAAACACTTTTGCTGATGTTAAGCCAGTGCCTTTCGTGGTTCTCACTGCAGCTTTTGAGGCCATGATACACATGGCGCAACCCTCTGATTAAATGTGCAGGAGCCTCCCAAGATACCATTTCATCCGAAATGCTGACATTTATATTTGACTTCCAATAAGAGTGGGGCACTTTTTTTTAATATTTTTAATTAATTCTCACAAGGGTGGGAGTCAGACACAGCTACACAATGAAGTTCTCCATAGAATAAGTATGATTCAACCAGATGACTCCTGGACAGACTTCCTAACCCATCTACCTTGCAGCAAAGCCTCGAAGCCAAGTTAATTAGAGGCCACCCACAAGTAGATGTGATTCTGTGTAGGTGAATCTCTTTGCCCATTCATTCCCTACCACACATCTGCTGAAATCTCAACATACATGCTAAGGGTGAGTGGGATGGCTCTGGTGCTAAATAAACGACTCAATTCGTTTCGTTTTGGCAACAAGACTCAGCCAGCCAGTGAGGCCGAGTAGTAAACAATAGTAATGTGGGGAAAAAGTTAAAAAAAAAAAAAAAAGGCAAGCAGCATATAAGATGCCTCAATGAAGAGGTGTGATTGTTGGCAAAACATGTCCCATTTGAGTTTATGGGATGTACAGAGTCTTTTTATTAGGGATTCTTTTTGCTATTAGCGTAACAAAAAAGGACCAATTGTTTCTGCCATCTGAGAAAACTCTTGGTGGAACAGGCAGAAATCCAGGAATAATTAAGAAAATAATAGTGCACACCCAACAAGAAAAACATTATTTGTTTAAAGATGAACTCCCTCTAGAATACTTGGTAGTGATTGCATTTCTTTCAAAAGAGGGGGGAAAACCCTTCTAAATGAAAAGCAGCAGCCATCAACTCATTTCTAAGATCTCAAGAGGAAAAAGCATGGGGCTGTAATCCCCCTCAGTGGTGAGGTTTTTCCGTTTTCATTGCTCTTATCAGCCTTTGCAAGTTGCAAAATAAAAGTGTTTTGCCCCTACATGTTTCCATCAGAGGATCAGAAGCACTTCACAAAGCAGAATTAATTGAGCTTCACTGCTCACCTGTGAGAACAGAGCAATTATTTACCAACAGGATTTGTAAGGTTTTTTTGCTGTTTGGGGTGGGGTAGAAATAAAAACTGTCGGAAGATTACAAACCCACCAAGCCAACAAGAGATTTGGCAGGTTTAGCCATTTCCAGTGATGAATGTGACAAACTTGCGAGTTTCTGACCACCAGATCTGGGTTTTCCTTTTGGAAGGGAACATTTTGCCTCAGCATCACTTTTCTCAGGCCTCAGCTTGCCAGGCTCTCCATCGGCACAAATCACCGTCCTCCTCAGTTCTGACTCTTTACATTTAAAAGCCTCCGGAAAACCATGTCTCCAAACAACCCATCCTCCCTTCGAGCGTGTCGTGGTGCCATCCCACACCCAGGATGTGCACTGTGGGTTCCTAAATCCTGCTCCCATTGCTCCTGTGTGATTCCGGGCAGGCTATAAAGCTCTGCCGGCTGAACATGGGAACACGGGGGAGTATCTCCAGAGTCTGTAGGTCGGAGAAACGCAGCCTGAAAAACAGTGTTTGTAGAGAACTTAATATCACAGTAATTGGGAAAAAAGAAAACGATTTGAAGTATCAGTGCATGGACAGAGCCATACACTGAGTAACGACATCAGGGCTGGAAAAGCATCATCCCTTTTCCAGCTGGGCTATAAGCGGCGATAAACCGCCGAAGGAAGAGGCAGCGGAACGAGCCGGTTTGCACGAAAGGCAAAGCTGAGCATCCCCACCGCTCCCGTTCAGCTTTCGTGTTTTACGTCCATCTGTTTACTTTCTCCCTAATTGAGTTTCTTCCCTGCACGCGGCTTTCGGCGGCTGCGGGGGCGCGGCGGTCCCGGCTCGCAGCCCCGGGCCGGGTTCAGGCGAATCCCCGGCGCTCTAAGTACCCGGTACCCGCTGCGGGCGGGCCCAGCGCACCGCGCACCGCCCGGGCCGTGCCCAGCGGCCGCGCAGCGCTCGCCGGGCGGTCCCGGAGCATCGCCCGCCCCG
>JACBWW010000045.1:815308-896317 GCA_020086605.1 Lanius collurio | reverse complement strand
GGCTCGGCGGGACCCCCTTCCGCCGCTGACCCGTGGGCGGGGTCGCGCCGCTCCCCGCGGGGCACGGGCGGACACGGGCCCGGCCGACACTTTGCGGAGGGGGTAAAGAAGTTAAAAAACCTCATCCAAAACCGCCCCCAAAACTATTAAAAAAACTTCCGTGGCGGGGGGGTGGGGAGCGTGGCGGCACCGACTGTGCCCCGCCGAGGGAGCCGCCCCGCACAAAGGCGGCCCCGGGGCTCGGGGGCCGTGGCGCGGCGGGCGGTGACAGCGGGGCAGAGCCGGGGGCGGCGGGCGGGGCCCCCGGGCCTTGGTGCGGGAGTGGAGCGCGGGGCCGGTTCCCACGTGGATGCGGGGCGCCCCCACGACCCCCCGGCTGCCTTTTCGTAATGGCTTTTTTTTGTTTTGTTTTGTTTGTTCACGATTAATAATTTTTAAATCTTTTTCTTTTGAGCTGTGCCCGCACCCTGCAGGTGGGGCTCGGAGTTGATTGATTTTTTTTTTTTCCCGTTTCTCTCTTTATTTAAAGCAAACGCGGGGACCCGCGGGCTGCCGTCCCAGCGCGGAGTCTGCGCGCCCCCGCACGTAGAAAATAGTTCTATACATAAAAAAAAAAATACTAGTGTAACCAAAGAATAATTCGCTGAAATAATTTTAAATATTAAGAAAACCTCAAGAATTGGCAGCCTGCTTTTGCTTTTTTTTCCCTTTTTCCCCTTGCTGGTTGCTCGCTTTGTACAGGAAATTTGAATATTCTGGCAAGGGCCAGCTTCCCAGGGCAACCTCGCAGCGCTCTGGGAACTGCAGTGATGGAGCAGCATGCACGGCGCTGGGACTTTTCCCTTTGTAATTGATCCTACATACAATATTTTTCCCGTATGTGCGTCAGGTATATAAAGACAATTTTTTTGTGTTCAGAGAGGGAGTTTTCCGAGGTTAAGACATTAATTACTCCCCCCAAAAACCAGAAATTCTGCTTGTGTGTTGCATGTGCATTAAGTGTAGGTGAGGGATCATCTGCCAAGTTTCATCCTCTTCTGTTCTAAAGAAGTCCAAAGAACTCACCAGCAACTGCAAAAGTCTGTATTATGTAAACCCACTTTGGTGGGAAATATAGTAAAACTGAGATGCTAATGCAGTAAACATTTATGAAATATAAGAGGGAAGCTTTAAGTAATGCTTCAGACAAACTGACCTAAATCTAAAAAGGGAAAAAAAAATCAGTGTGCTTGTTGTATTTTGAATTATTGTTTATCTGACCAAAAAAACAAATAGGTTTTTTGTTTGTTTTTTTCCCTGTTCTTAAGGAATAAACTTCATAGGAATTGGGCTTACAGATCTGATCCTTGTTGTTTAGACCTGGATGAGATGACAATGCTAAAACTTGAAAGTAACAAGAAGCATCATACTTTTCTTCTCCTCAGCAGTGTTGAGAAAAAACTGTGGATCCTGGAATTTTACTGTGGATTTTTCTGGTTTTCTGGAGTGCTGTAAGTTGAGGTCTTGTCCTGCAGGCCTTGGCAGGCGCCAGTAGCTCCCCGTTGCACTAACACCCTCACCGTGGTAAACACAGCTGATCCTGCTGGTAACAATGTAGGGCTCGAGTTTCACATCGAGTGAAGTTAACGAATTCATTTTTTGCATTATTTGAATCTGCCCTTGGTAGCTGCAGTTTAGCTTCGGGTGCTCAGCCCCACCTCAGAGCGTGTCGATGGTGTGTGGTTTAGCATGGGGAAGGTGCGCTGTGCTGGAAGGAAAATACTGGGGTTTGTACGAACTGTGTACTGCTTCCCTGACCCTTTTATGGGCAAACTCGTGAGAAAAAAAATTATTTTTGATGAAGCATGTGGGAAATGTCCTGCTCTTACATGGCTTTGACAAGAACAGGGGCAAAATATATTTTCTGCATTTAGTTTGTGTCTCCAGGAGTGAGTCCTGGCTGGGCAGAACAGCAGTTTTGGGTGATGGGGAGATGCGCTGTAGGTGCCGCGCAAATGAAAGTAACTTGGCTGCGTGCAGTTCCCACGTCCGACTGCTTGGGCTCCTTCACAGCCACTTCTCCTGCAGCCCTTGCTCGCCTTCAGCAGCCCTGCGAGGCAGTTCCTGCCAGGAATGGCAGAGCTGGAGCCATGTAGTGGCTGTCGATCAAGCACCGAGTCTGATCCCACCTGTTGGCCACATTTGTAAATATTGGGACATGACTTTTGTTTAAACCCCATTGATCAAAAAGAGGCAGCAACGAAAGTGTTGGGATTTTTCAGAGCAAAGCAGATAAGAAGTGTTCTGGTGGTTCACACCCTTATTTTCATTTTGTCACTGTAATTTTGCCTCGCTAATGAGTGTCTGGGACTTTCAGCTGTAATGAGATGATTTACTTTAGTCTTTTTGTAAAATAATAAATACCTCTTTTTTTCCAGTTGTTTCAAATTAGAACAATGACTTCAGGATTTGTTTGTGCATGTCTCCTGGAAAACTGTTTGATAGCAGAGCAGGAGTTTTTGTTCCTATTTTTTTTCTATATATAGGAAATGCTTACTATTTACTTGTCTTTGAGCTCACCTAGCTCTGAAATGTGTGGGTCAGTAAAGGCTCTGTATGCAAATCTGTTCTGTCATGGGCTCCTGTATTTATTTCCTTTCCCATGGCACTCCTTCTCACATTTTTATCCTTCTCTTTTTTTTTCTGGTTAGTGTCAGTGAGGAGGGATGAGGTTGTATTTTAAAGGAATCCAGTATTTCTGGGGGAATTTGTTTTGATTTTGTGTATGTGTTTGGGATTGGAGCCGGGGTGGGGGGGGGTGCTTAATTGCCCAATATACTTTGGCAAGCAGGAGTTGCATTGTTTTGTGAATTGCATTAGTGGTTTTCTCCATGTTCTAATTCCCCAGTTATTTGGGGGATGTAATTAAACCTCTGTAGGTGGCTGGCTTACATAGATGACAGGTAGAAGTTTCTATTTCTAGAAAGAACTGGTGAACACACCATGGACACGGAGCTCTTGGCAGCTGAAGGGCTGTTGCAGTGCTTTCGCGTTGAGGCGGAGCTTTCGGGGCAATTCTTCTCATGTTTGGGGCTACCAGTAAACAGGACACCCCTGTTCCTGGTTGTAGTGGGGTGCTGCTTGGAAGTTGAAAGTGCTCCTGGGATGCTGCCTCTACCTGACAGCGAGAGGGGGCACTTGTGGTGCCACCACAAAAGCATCAACCCCCAAACAGCCTCTCTGCATCTTACCTGCCTGTCCTAGGCCTGGTTTGCCACCTAAACCAGAATATTTGAGATGTTTCCTTTGCTTCTGGTCTGCCAGGACCAGTAGAGTTGTTCTTGCTGCTGCTTTTTTAACCGTTTCAGGGAGGAAGGTGGACTTGCTGCTGGCCATGGTTGTGTGCAATGGCTTTCCCACCTGCCCAGAGCTGCCCCTGGTTTTTCTGGCTCATCCCTCCTTTCTCTACAGCTGGGTTATGGTTTGGGGTTACCAGTGTGCCGTGGGTGCCACTGCCCAGAGTCACACTCAGCCAATGGTGCCAGTAGCTCCAGGAATGGGGAGAAGAGAGAGAGAGGAGGGATGTAGTTACTCTGCTTCATAGTCTGCCCTATCTGGAGCTGAAATTTTGATTTTTTTTTCTTTAATTTTAAAAATACTTGCACCTGTCTCTGTGTGCCTTGGGAGGGAATCTGCCCAACAGCCATGGTCCCCTCTCCTGGAGTTGTCCCCTTCTGCCAGCACCTCTCAAACCCTTTCTGTTGATTTGTAGCTCCCACCGAAGCAGCAATTGCCTGATTGTGTCTAGGGAGTCCGTGCAGGAGCTGATGTGCCTGTGTTCAGAGGTGAGTTGGGAAGGTAAGCTCGTGTCCCACCTGCTGCAAAATACCTGCAGCATCTGCATCCCTCTGGGTAGATGCATGTCCCTTCTTGGGTACTACAGGTAGTACGTTGGAAACGTTCAGGTGAACTCAAAGCTGAACAACCCTGTTCAGCTGCCGATTTCTGATCTAATGTTGAGTTTCCAAAGCACAAATTAAGTTTGAAAGAAGCTGAAGTGTGAGATGGCATGGTTCAAACATGAAACTTTATATTGCATGAAATATTGATGCTGTATTGAGGCTCATTTGTATATTTTCTCAGATACACATTTCACTGCCTATCCCAAATTTCCAGTTGCCCAATACTCAGTGTGGATGTTGATTTTATCCTCTGTGCTAGAGGCTGGTGGAGGTGTATTGAACCCTTGCTTTAAAAAGTCCTCCTTACTGAAGAGAGCTCTTGCCCTTATTGTCGAAGTAGGCAAGAGTCTTGTTTATATAAATATAAAAATATTAATTAAAATTTAAACTTCAAACTCCATCATAATGGATTCTAAACTGAATGTGCTTGCTGTTGCTTTTTTCCTTTGGAATCACTTGAAGAGATGAAAAAAATAAGATTGCACAGGTACAGTCAAGTAAAACATTGTTACAGAAGTAATTAATGGTAAGATTATATGGAAGGTTGTTTTGATTTAGCTCATACAGGTTTAACACTGGGTATGGTTTGGCTTTGCAGCAAGTAGCAGTTGCTCATTTGGGAGTTGGCCCTGGTGCTGTCAGTGTTGAGGATACAGAAGTGGTGAAAATATACTGCTTTTTTGTTGCAAATACTTGATATAAAATTTGAAATCACTTGGTATGGGTCACAAGAGCTTTTGAAATTCCTATTTTTAAGTTTGCTAAAGAGGCAGGGACTCAGCAGCGCATTGGGCACAAGAATTTGAAGCCAAGGTGTCATTTCTGACATTGTTCAGGTTTTTGTGATGCTGCTTTTTAAGAAAATGAATTGAAGGAAATTGTCACATAACTGGTGGAGGGGAAGGTTGAAAGAAAACACAAAAAAATACCAATCAGTCTGCACAGCTCCTGTGCAGCCTGGCAGGCTGGTGTGTAAGTGCCACTGGCAGCTGCCTTCTGCAGGACTGCAGCCCCTCCCTGTCCTGTTCAGTACTTTCTGCTCTGGTACAGGCAAGGAAGGTGATGAAGTTCTGGAGATCTTTAATTTCTAGTTGCATAAGGTTGATCCATTCACATGGTAAATAACCATCATCTAACCTTTTTTAAAATAAGGATTTTTTTATGTATCTCAAAAGTCAAATGGAGCTGAATAAAAGTATTTTAAGGAAAATTTAACAGGTTTCAACTGTTGGAATCTGGATTTATTTATCTGAAATATTAACATTGTGACTTCTGGAAAATCCTTGATTGTCAGTGTCACCTAAGAGGAAAGTACAAGGTAACATTTCCCCACAGACCATTTGGAAGGGCTGGGAAGTTCTGCAGGCTCTTCACAGTAGCAAAAGCAACACATCTGCTGGGTTTGAAAGTGTATGATTTGCTGGGACCCAGTACTAAATGTGGTTTGGGGCTGGGGGGGGGGAACAGTTAATTTCTGATCTTGTTTCTGAAACTGGTTCATTTGCACTGTATAACTGCTTGTTCTCTTATAGTTACAGACTGTCTGATAGCACCTGTGAAGAAAAAATACCCCTGCCCTGTGGTGGTAATGCATGCATGTTAAAGGTCTTCGTTGTGTAGTGTTCTTCAGTTCTTTATATCATGGTTTTTTTAAAAAAATTATATATATATATTCAAAATACCATTTGGAATGTCAACATTCAGTGGGCTTTGAGGAGATGTAGCAGCACATCATGGTTTGTAGGGACAAGGAGATACAGACCATTCTGGGCTGCCTCATTACCTCAAGGATAAGACAAGAAAGTGAGCTTCTCGTTATCATAGATGTGGAAGCTAACACATTCCCATGTATCTTGTTAGTTCAGGTATGTTTAGACTCGTTCTCTTGGTGCTTGTACTGTGCACATCCTTTGCAGCTACAAATACATCCCCTATGAGCTTGTGTGTCTGTGGCCCTGCAGGCAAGAAGGACTTGCAACTCCTTTTTGTTCTCCAGCATGGGCATGACCACATCCCATACTATATCTACCCCTCATCTCTTGCTCTTCGGTCCTTTCCCTGGCCAAGGGACCCTTGCCCTGTGTTTGGGGCAGAGAGGGGGGGAGTCTGCAGGTCGTGGAGAGCTGTCAGCAGTGCTCTAGCAGCACGTAAATACTGGAGTTTGGGATTGCCTGTTGCTCTCCAGTATTGCATTGCTGCTTTAGTGAGGCTGGAAATCAGTCCCTGCTGCAGGAGCCAGGGTTCTGGCTCTTGGGGTCCCTCCTTGGCACCCCTGTGGGGCCTCCCACACTGCTGGGGGCTTTTGACTCCCACCCTAATAAACTACTGTGGAGGCAGCAACCAACAAGGGCTTGGTGTTGTAAATGGGGAAGGGGCAGGGGCTGCACCCCAGCACTGCTGGTGGGTACCCAGTGCTGCAGCCCCAGGAGTCGAGGGGGCAGGGAGCACTCCCACTATCCAGGAGATGGTGATGAGCTCTTCCTGGGCTCTGGGGGGAGGGAGGATCTGGGACTGCACAGGGACAGTGCTGGCCCCTGGGTGCACTCTATCTCAGAATGTGGGGAGGAAGCGTGGGGGACATCTGTTGGGTGGGTGCAAGGGCTGGTGGGGACCAGAGCTTGTACTGGGTGAGAGGGAGGGACCCTATAGTTTGTGCCTGGGGTGCTCCTGGTGAAGCCCTGTTGCAGGAGGCCTCATCTTTTCCTCAAATTTCTGCAGCTGCCCCAGCCTCTCTCAGGATACCCCAGCTCAGGGCACAGCCGGGATAGGTGGGCTGCCAGTGCCCAGCAAGCATCTGGCACCACTGGGGCTGTGGTGGGAAGTTTGGACCACTTGGGGCTTTGCCTGCATACCCACCACTGCAGCAGTGAGCTCCTCCAGAGCTGTCCCAGCTCCATGGTGAAAGGTTTTTCCTTAACATTGCACCACTTGAAGCTTCCCAAACCCTGCTGGAAATGACACAAGGGCCACCATGGAGTCAGGGATGCTCCTGAGAAGGGCTGGGCTGGTGCCTGCCTGGTCAAAGAGTCATCCATTATGGTGGAAATGAGCTTGTCAGTCCTGCTAGTGATGGTGCTTCATTAACAGCCCCAGTCCAGCAGCCTCCTGGTGGCTGTGAATTGCAGAACATTTGTTTTTTGGCTGTTTTAAGGAATTGCTAAATCACAGGCAGTAATTGTAGGGGAGGGGAAAATCCTCTTGCTGATTTACAGTTTCAATCCTGGTCTGTGCATGGAGCATCAGGATGAGGCACCCCTGGACCACAAATGTCTGGCATGGGGGAGGTGCAAGGGGGCGTGTGCATGGGAAGGAGCAGCTTTTAAAAGCCTCTGCCCTCAAAGGGCTCAAACTCATAATGTTTGGGCACACCACTGCCACATTCTAAACCAGACACTGGTATTCTTGCACTTGTGTCTGTAAAATGGTTGATTCCTGCTCTCAGCAAGTCAAGCTATTAACTACCATATACCATACTGTTTGCCCTCAGGAAAAGAACTTGATGAGTGACTTGGTTAACAGGGAAATTGGTCAATAAAGTTGGTAATTGTCTCTACATTTATCTTAATTTTGCCTTTTTTTTTTTAAGAAAGGTTTTGACTGACATTTACAGATGCATTGTAAAATTTTAAATTTATTTTACTTTTTTGGGGCTGATTCTGTTGTGATCAGTTTGATTTTATTAAGTTAGAAAAAGACATTTTCACCATGTTCACAAACTGAAGACTGCTTTCAGATGACAGTCTCCTGCAGGATCAAAATGAAAGTAATAGGAGAGTAAAAGCATCGCAGAGTTTGCAGAGCAGCAGGCAAGAATAAAATATAGAGGCTAAATCAAGGCAATAGGATCCCAGGGGCCAGAGGAAAATGCACCCATGGAGGTGGCTGCACAGGGACTCAGCAGTACAAGCTGTGGCAGGAATGGGTGTGCCCTAACAGGGGCATGGGGATGTTGGGAGGGAGGGCTGAGGGTGCAGGACAGGGCTCTCTGCAGCTGCCTGGCTCTGAGGACCTTGTGTGTCCCTGCTCTGCTCCAGATACTTCAGGATATTGCTAATTATTAATACAGAGAGTTGGGGGGGGAGGAGGGGGGCAGACACCCAGCTGTGCATTTCTCTCTGAGAAGCTGGGGAAGCTCCTGTCATTTTTTTTCCTGAGATGCAGAACTTTGACACAAGGGCAAGTCGATTTCCCTACTACCTTTGAGTACAAACCACTTGGGGAAAAAAAAGCAGTAAATGCCTTTGCAAAGCATCCCTGGGCTGACCACATCGATCCACACTGCAACTCTATAAAGCATCTGCAGAGGGGCAGCAGCACAGGCAAAGCAGCCTGGGCAAACTTCTCTGTGTAGGATAAAGCAAGATGTGTGGGGTTTTTTTGTTTAAATGTGATATTTTCTGCATCAGGAATGCATTTAGCCACTATGGAGGACAAGTCTTTGAGCTTCCTCAGTAGTTTTTGCTGTGATTTTATAAACAAGCTGGAAGACAGCAATAACCTGTGGTAGATAAGTATGTGCAGCACATCATCACACCACTGCATGGCTGCTGGGCTTAGAAGATAGTCATTAAACAAGCCTCCAATTCAAACGTTTCTACACTAATTTTTTTTTATTTTATTTTCATTTTCCCCAGACCAAAACTCTCCCATGTACTGAGGTTATGTTGCTCTGCTCGTAGTACCAGGTACCTCCATTAGAGGTGGTGGTGTGGGAGTCAAATGAGGTGTTTCAGATTCCTGTAAACACTGGAAAAGCAACCCAAAAAGCCACTTTATCTACCTTCAGTGTTTTCCTCCTCACCTCCTTTGATGCGGAAGGAATTTTTGGCAAAGGTTGGCAGCTCATTGTGGTATCCAGCATTATCTTGCTTTCCTTGTACTTCTTGCCCATCCACCTCATCTGCTTTTCCTCAGTTCATATCCAGCGTGTTCGGAGCCAGGACTGGCTTTGGCAGGTGTTCATGCAGTGCCTTGCACAACAGCAACTCCCAGTGACTGATGTTAATGACTTCAGGTCTTGCTCTTTGCACTACAGAGACTTTTCATGTGTCTCACTCTCTCTTAGCAGGGGTAGGAGAACCTGGCTGGGTACCCAGCTGTGCAGTGCAAAGCCACACAATGAAAAAAATCTTGGGTTAAATTAAATGTGGCAAGGTGTCAGCCACATGGCAAAACAGAAGCCAGCTCACCTCTCCCATGAGAGTTTGCTAAAGTAATGACCAGTGCAAACAATGGCTCTGGCACCTGGATGACACAGTGGTTTCTGGCAACAAACTCACCAAATGGAAGAAAAACACTAATTCAAGTATTTTACATTCTGAAGCAACGCGTAAGACATTGCTCTCAGCAGTTTCTCATGTAAACCCATCCTTGTGGCTGTTCAAGTAACAGGATACTGAAGGTTACTCAAACTGTGATTCAGGTAGAGCACATATTCATTTATAAGCTGTCCAGAGTTCTCCATATGGTTTGTGAGAGAAAATAGCTTCCCCCTCATACTGAAAAGAAATTGAATGTGCAGGACTGCCAGGTAAAGTCTGATGGCCAGGAGGAGAGTGGGGGTGTGGAAGATGCATCTTGGCAAGAGGGGAGTTGTGATTATGCTATACTAGAAAGCACAGGGTGGTTTTCTAATTGCAAGTTAAAGAGTTTAAACCACAGAAGATATTTCTACCCTGTATTTTGTATTCTCTGATAGCTACAGGGTATTTTGCATTTTGTGAATGGAGGAGAAAAACTTGTCATGAAAGAAACCGGGGAGGAAAGATCTGATAAAGGCACTACAATGAACATTTAGAAGCTCACACACACACACACCCCACACACACCATTACCCTCCTCTTCCCTGCCTTAGGGTTGGCTTAGTCATGCCCCAGTTCCTCAGATGGGAAACAGGCAAGTGAAGCATCAGCATCGCTGCTGTGGCACTTCCCAGATCCACAGGAAAAGCAGCGTTCCATCCATACCCAGGCAGTCTTTTCCCAGGGAGGATTTTATCCTGCTCTAACCTGCGGGACAGCCAACCCAACCCCTTGTGCTTCTGCCAGCCCTGCCCCACTGCCCCACGCTGGCTGAGCGCACAGTGGCAAAGATGGAATTCCCTGGGGCTCCAGGGGCAAACCCAGCCGCACACCACCCCCCACACTCCTCTTCCTGATTGTGAAGGGCTGGGGAATCACAAACTGTGAGAGGGCACTGACTGTCTGGGGATCCCCTCACACACACCCAATGCCCAAAGCTGTATCTACGATGATTTGCTACAGTTCACCTGGAGACAGGCAGGAGATTCATGGGGGTTGGTTCCTTTCCTGGTTACAGCGGGGACAAAATAAATATACCGCTAATAATGACTTGTTAGATAAACACCAGACTCTTCTTGGAACAGGTTAATCTACCTGCACCTTGATTTATATACCATCACAGGCCTATCTCTCCCACCTGGTTCCACAAGGATTTCCACCTTCCAAGATGACATTTTCAGATCATCAGTTGGTATTCTACTGGAGCAGAGCACACACACAGAAGGGCATTTGCAGCCACTCAAATATGTCCCCAGCACACACCTTGCACCAGCCTTTTATCACCTGGCAGTTACTAGCATGATCTCCCAGCTGCTCTAGGGATGAAAATCCTCACAGCCAGTTCTTAGATTGTGCTGAATCTTTGTGCTTTCCTAGCCCTACCCTCTTCACCTTGGTGTCTGCAGTACCATGAGCTTACTGGGTACTGGTATCTGTACAGAGCTGGGAAGTGGTGTCCCTATTAGAACACTCATCAAACTACAGTATAAAAGTTTGAAAAACAACAAAACAAAAACCCACAAAAAACAGACCACAGTGATGTCTCGGCTTATAAAGGTGCTTGCCAAGAGTGGAGATCTGATCTTGCAAGGTGCAACCTGCATGGGAATTAAAGGCAGTCGAGGCAGGGCAGACAGTCCTTTAATAACTTGTAACCAGCTCCCTGTAAGACCTGTCAGCCCCTCGCTGCTGGATTAGTGCATACTTGACAGGATTGTCAGATCATAATAGACAATGAAACACCACCATTTAATCAGTCAGGATATACAATTACAAGGCAGCTGAAAGATCCTTATTTACCTCAATTTTCAAAAACAGGATTGCCAAAAAAAAGCCCCAAGTGAAATGCCAGCTCAGTTCACAGACTTTTCATCACATTTCTGTCTGAGCTACCAAAATGTACAGAAATGCCAGATGTCACAGGGAGAAACAGTGTAGCAAAACCTGTAAATATTTGAAATTACTTTTCCAGCATACATACGTGATTCATAAAATGTGGAACTGTAATCAATTTCAAATGCCACATAAATGTTCAAATACAAGATATTCTTCTGTGCTTTCATAATGCTTTAACAGTGTATGTCTGGGTCGTATAAAGCTGGTGTTTAACTTGCAAAGGTGTGACTAAACCCCCAGTCTTTTGACCAAAATTATCAAATAAAAAGTAACGATTGCCATTTCAATGGTTTTCACGTGAGGATTTATCTTCCTGTTGTGCACACACAGGTGCTCTGAAAGGCTGCAGCAGGTAGAACTATTCTAGGAAGGTGAGGGAGTGGGTAACAATTTTCAGAGACCAACAAAAGCTTCTGAATAAGGAATCTCTCTGTGGTGATGAACTTAATCTGACAAGCACCTATGTGAAGTGAAAACACCCCAGTGTCTGTTCCACAGCACCTGAAATGTGGGAACATTCAGTAAGATTTTAAGATAGACCTTTTGATCAGACACAGGTGGTGTGGTGGAAGGCAGACCTGGGCTGCTGCAGCATCATTCCTGGGGCCAGTGTGGCTCAGAGCATCTTCCCAAAAGTGTTAGTACACAGTCCATGCAATTCCAACCCCTGCCTCCAACAGAATGGAAATTCCCTGCTCCAGCTACAGTGTGAAAGATAAACCCGTTGATATGCCTAACTCAACCCGTCCTCTCTTTCCCAAATCACATCATGTGAATAATTGCCTTAATCTTGACTGGAAAACCTTTCAGGAGATCAAGTGTTTCCTCTTCTCCAAGATGCATTGCATATTTTTGCAACAAGTCACAGGTTCTTGAATAGGCAAAGGTGATTTAGGACAAATTAAGAAATGCAATCAGACTTTGTAGTGCATTGGAAGAAAACCTCTTCGAAAGAATAACTTACAGTATAATTATGATTAGTATTCTAATATTAAAGAGAATTCTGATTTACAAATAGGTCTTTCACAAATGTGGTCATTTGATCTGAATTACATTGTGTGAATTCATATTTTAAGTCTGCTATTAACATCATTAATATTAGGTCAGCTTTAATTGAGCAGGCCATAGATGGGCAGTATGGGGCAGTACTTGGAAAAGTACAGACTCAAACTTCAAAATCACAGAAAAGTCTTTCAAAATAGAATCTTTCAAAAACTCCATTGTGTATTAAGCACTGAGCAGCATTAAATCTGAGGATGTGGTGAGAGAATCCACATGCAGAAGTACAAGAACCAAAAAAGCACAGCACCAACACAGGTTTGAGCGGGGCTGCCACATTCAGAACTGGACTCCACATGAACAGAAGTGCTAATGAAACAAACCAAAATGATTACTTACAAAATGGTTGTGGGTTTTTTGGTTTTTTCCCCTATGGATATGTTTAATGAACATAGAATCTCCACTCTTCATTTTTGCCAAACAGAACAAAGGACAGTGCTTCACCTGTTCTCTCTGGAATCTGGTTTGGTTAGAGAATATGCAATTATTTCAGTATCTTCCCACAGCATTTTTATCATCTCTCTCTTAGACAGGATGACATTAACCAGAAGTTCTACAAAGGTAACAAATGTAGAGTCTGCCTTCACTGTGACAAAACACTTACAAAAATATTATTGAGAAGAAAATTTCAAGAGCACTTTAATACACAGAATAAGCAGGATAGATGTATGTGGCTTATTTTAAAGAGACAGCCTTTATTTACAGTACTTTGCTTTGTAGATCTTATAAAGTAAACATTACAATACTTTTTTTCCCACAAATATATTAAAATTGTTTAAATTTAAAAGGCAATTCCACAGACTGATGGATACTTTTAAAGGAAAAAAATCTAACAATTAGGCAGCTCAACTAAAACTAGATTTTAAACATTCTTTTTTGTCATTCCATCTTTAACAAAAGAAAAAAGGAAAAACACACTTTTCACCCAGACTTCCTTTACAGCAATAAGGCAACTCCAGGAGATTTGGATGAGCTCCTTGGAGATTACAAATGCTGTAACTGGCTGCACCTCATGCTTTGTAACACCCAAAGGTGCAACTATCCATTAATCACAATCACATCTGTGCATTAAAATATAAAACTTAAATTACAGATTTTAAAAATATTACTAATAGACTTCCCTATCATAAAATGTTTTATATTTACAATACTTGAACTATTTCAGTTCTGGGTTGATGAGTTTTAAGCAATTTACCACTGCAAGAGTTAAGACTCTGGAGCTCACAAACAGCACAACCCAACCAGGGGCAGCGATAGCTGGTAGAGTCATAGTGCAAATCAAAATAAGGAGTGCAGAACTGCACTAATTGTTTACATTTGTAGAATATAAATGAACAAGACGAGCTCTTATATTGTACATGCAATAAATTACAGTAAGCGTATGGCAATGGGGCTGGGCATTCTACCAGTGTAGCTGGTGTACCAGAGCTGAAGCCTGTGAAAGATAGGACTCAGTAAACAAAACATTTCAAAGCTCTGTTGACACAGCACTTGAACTCTGCTTTCATGCTTTGTACTTCTGCTTCCCCGTCTCACTGATCACACAGATGTGCTGAAACAAAGTAAAAAGCTCCTTTTAGGAAAGTATCATAAGAGACCAACATTTGACATCAATAATGAGCCTCTGAAAGCAACACAAGTGTGCTGTACACACTTGAGGAAGAATCTTCTGACACTGTTTATGCAGAAAACTTAGGCCTTTTTTTGGTCCAAAAATTTCAACATCACCTTCTTTCTCCTCTCCTAATTGCCCAACCCGCTGTCTGCCAGGTCTGGTGAGACCCAGATGAAGAGTTAATGATAAAAAGAATAAAATGTGAGCCCTTCTTAACTTCTCCTCAGGTCTCTCTTCTTTAATTCTGACATAACTGAGCAAAAGCACTTGTTTCTTGCAGACATATGGTGAGACAAGAAACTTCACAAAAACTTCACATTATTTCAAAGCTGGCAGTTGTACAGCATCCAGTCTGCATGCAGCAAAATAAATTTTCATTTCATCAGAGCTCCAAACGCTGCCCTGCTTTTTGTGGGCTTGTTTGCATCACTAGAGCATGAGGCATGATTTACAGAGCAGGGACAATCATGTAAGGAGATTTCCCTTCCTTCCTCCTCCCCAGTTTTAAATGGAGAAAAACATACGGGAAAAATAACTTACGTTCAAATCTCTAAAGTATTCATTATAATCTAGGGCGTATCCCACAACAAATTTGTCTGGCACTTCGAATCCAACAACTGAAAAAGACCATGAATCACCAGTGTGTTAGAAAAGAACTTCCTAGATTTCACTAGACCTTTTTACAGAGACAATATGGGATTGTATAGATGTAGATTGTAACTCATTTTATTTCTTCCACTTAAGTACCCTCATATTAATATTTGAGCTATTTTACAATTTTAACTTACTTTGTTGATTTATCAACTAAAGGAAATTAAAGAGATGTATTTATTGGTTCCCACACAGCTGCCTGGTGCTAGTCTGCAAGAAATGAATGGAAGCTCTTAAATTTACTGACAGGATACTACTATGAGAATGTAAAATTCCTTGAAAATGTCCTCTGACTTAGCAAATATGTACAAAAGTGCCAATGCTTCCTGGCACTTCCTAGATGCCTGACATGCCAGTGCAGCAGCAGTGGACTGGTGAGCACAGCACAAGTGGCCCTCACAGCATGATTCCAGAGGCAGTGCCTCTGGGAGCTGGACCTGCACTCCTGACAGGGCTGCAGGAAGGGTCATTTGCAGGTTTCAGAACCAGGTGTGAGTTGGCTGCTTTGGGTTTCCTTTTGGCCTTTGTTGCTGTTTTTTGTGTTTGGTTGTGATTTTTATCTTCAAAAAAATCTGCATAAAAGAGGACATCAGCCATTCCAGATTGTCTGAACAGCTCTAGCAGGACACTTTGTCAGGCAGTACCAGTCCACTCTATCTACACACACTATAAAATAACAACAACAAAAAAAAATTATCTAAAATACAAAATTTCCAAAGGGCTTTTTCCCCTCATGCTAAATGAAAGACTCCTGAGCAGGAAAGCTGTGTCTTTTTTTCTATCCCTGGCTACAATGAGGAAAACAGGGAGATAAATTATGCAATTCAAATAAAAGGCCGTGTGCACTTTTGGAAAAACTAAGGTAATGTTTCGCACTTACTGGGCCTCACAATCCAGGGATAAAATGGAGGCCCAGCCATTTACTGCCTTGTTTGCTCCTTCAGAGCTCACATGTCCTGCTCTGGACAGGTTGTCTCTGGGGACAGATGGCAAAACCAGTCATCTGCTCCAAGATGCTCCAAAGGCACCATTAACCCAGCTAAGCCTATAATGAGATCCCAGGAATGAGGGGTGTCCTTGAATGAGGGGAACACCTCAGTGAAGCCTTGAGGTATTGTACAGCCTTGGAAAGGAGGAGGAAGAGGAAGTCATTCTGCTGCTCAATTCTCTTCCATAATGCAAGTAACAGGCATTTAGCATCTAGAACAGGGTTAAAACACACAGCCCTCTTCAAAGCAAAAGGAGCTGTCACTCTCCTACCACTGTCTGCTGTGGATGCTGTTCCTTCACTAAGGGTCTTGGGACAGACAAGAGAAGACAAGAAGGGAGTAATGCAGATGCCCAGACATAACCAGTGCCAATTTAGGCATCTTATCACTGTAAACCTTTATCAGACCTGCTACCCTGTGTGGTCCTCCCACATTCCTGGAGACAGCCAAATGGCAGGAGGTGGCTAGGCTAAGGCACACAAATCACTCCCAAAAGTGTCAAAAGGTGAATCTAGCAGATTCCACTGACTGAAGCATTTGACTATGTGCAAGCTGAGAGAAGTTCTACATAACAAAGGTGTAACTTAGACCAAAATATCAAAGTTTGATTTCCAATGTAATAAAATGTTACAAATCCTGATTAACTGTCTCAAAATACTTTCCAGATATTTAAATTATCTAAATAAGAGCAAGATCTATCAAGAATAATTAGTAAAAAGCTATTTGGATCATCCTTGGCCTTTGGGTTCACAATACACTTGACATACTTTCATAAATGAAAAATGGTTGTCAGAAGTCACTTACAGTCTGGCCGATATCCCACACTTCGAGGAGTTCTTTTTACCAACAAACTGTCAAATAAAATCAATGTACAACTGAAACATGGAAAAGCACCACATACAATATGAGACTGTTTTGATGACAGAGAAGCTGAGTTAGGCCTAAGTGTGCATAACTGACAGCATAATTACACATATTTTAAACCATTATTTTACTTGCAGGTACAGATGATCATCATGACAAAATCAAAACTTCCTATAATCATGAGCATCCTAAAGGATAAATAACAGGTCTGCAAGGAAAAGGCTGGGAGACACCGATCTGGATGGATTTTCACTGTGAAAAATTACTTAATGGGATTTTATGTGTTTTACAAACTTCAGGTGCAATTTACCTTGTAGATAAAGAGGCAACAATCTGGGATGTGGCCCAAGAAAAAAGCCCAACAAAGCCGTAAGTTTTATGAAGCGAAAGTTCAGCTGCTTGAATGTAACCTCAATTGCACTTGTGCAACTTGTCCTTAACTGGGTTTCACTGGAAGTACTAATTCCCCCCATAAAGAAAATGTAATTGATTCTGGCGATCAGAGGATACAAAACAGCTCCAATTTCCTAAAATTAATGGTCAGAGGGGTAAAAAGCATGGAGATACAGAGCTGGGGGTACTGTGGTAGAAATGCCCTGCTAGTTCAGTTTGATTTGCATTTCTACCTCTTGTAAGACAATCCCACAGGCCTGACATTTGTCTGTCTGGGAAACAGGGAGAAAAAGAAAAGGTGGTTGATGGCTGAATGTAAACAGAGCCAGCATAACTCTGTACACTGAGCACAGACCCCCTTCCCTCCTGGATCATCCCTGAAGATAGGGCTTCATTTGCTACAGTCACAGTTTTGATTTTAGTTTCTGAAACTTCTAATAGGGAGACTTAATTTTTGAGAATTGCTGTAGGATTTGATCAAAGTAACCCCAAAATCATACTAGCATTAGTTCACATCTCCCTACTACAACTACTTAATTGTCTGAAGAAAAATAAATAAAAAACAAAAACAAAAAAATGAACCCAAACAAAAAACCCCAACCCAATCAACAACAGCGAGAACAAAACAACAACCAAAAAATTAACAAAGAAAAGAAATAGAAGAGAGAGAAGTGAAGCAACTAAGAGAACATAAGACTATCTAGAATGATCATGTTTCCCTGGTCAGGTCTTTGGCAGACCCAGGTTTAAAATACAGGAAATTGGTCTTTGAATGTATTGTATTGTATTGTACTGTATTGTATTGTACTGTATTGTACTGTATTTAAGATTTATGCTGTAGTGTTACAACACTTTCCAGTGACACATATTTAAAAACCAGCCAGGAAGAAATCCACAAAAGCCTCACCTTCAGCAGGTCACCTCCAAAGTATCAGCAAGAAGAGCTGTTCTGGTAAGTCTAACAACTGCTTTGATAATGTTATGGCAACACAAGTGATTAGATATTACAGCCAGCTCTGCTTTATCTCTAATCTCCAGCAATCATTATGCTTTTATTGGAAAATACACAAGCACAGCATAGCAGCGCAACAGAGGCAATTTAAAAATAAGTAGGAGGAATGTTGATACTGGTTAATAATACAATATCAACCTCAAGATTTCTTGTTGGTTGCAACTTATGTTTTGAAACTAATTGATTAAAGGTATAACAAAGTAGAAAAGTACTAAGAGCATATAGCTGGGTGACTCACAGAATGACCTCTGAAGCTCAGCTGCGCTATGCACACTACACACTCACTCATGTTAGTGTGAAAACTAATTTAATTCTACATTTAAAGAAGGAAAAATAGAAAAAATGTCTCCATTGCACAAGTATACCACTGCAGTATAGTGAAGCTGCAGTTAGTGCCAGCAGAAACAAGTATCTTTGGAGACATGCTACATACAGGTAAGTGACAACCACTAATTTTTTCTTACTCTCCCTTCTAGTAAAAGTCTATGTTTATGAACTACATTTGTGTTGAAAAGTCTTCTATCGACTTGAGACAGTCGTTCTTTTAAGACCAAAAGATTTAAATTCTTCTAGATACTTCTAAAATTCAGAGGTGAAACCCCACAAACCTTACCATAAGGCAGGAGGTGTTCCAGGCATGCACAAGTTATTCCCTTCTGAAGCACAGAAATTCTTCCAGCAATAAGACTAGAAAGAACAGTGTTTCCAACATCCTTAAAATATATATGTGCTTATATCAAGCAAAAGTGCTTTAGGAGTTTAAACAAGTAGTAACTTCAACAGATCACATCACATATGACTCCTGCAGAAATCTTTCCTCCTGTTTCTCTTTCATGGGAATGTGTTCTATGTTTGTTTTTACTCGTTGGTTTGGGGTTTTTTAAACTGTGTGTCCTTCTTAAGGTGAAAACCAGCACAAATAATCATAAAACATTTACCTGGCTACCTTCACCATCTTTGGATTGTACTGTTTAAGTAGAGAGAGCAACGTTTTCATTGTTTTACCAGTATCAATTATATCCTGAAAATAAAAACACTCATGTAAGACAGAATATTAAACATGTCAGAGTAGTACTTTCAAGTTTCTATCACCAAAATTGCTCACCCACAGCAGCATGAAAATATAGCAAACTACACCCTGTAAAAATGCTCACAACCAAATCCAGGTGACATGAAATACGACGCTGGGCTTACGCAACCACGTTTAGTAAAGTGATCACATACATTAACGAGAACGCTTAATTGTTGTGGATAACCACGACTTTGGAAGCAGTTGCTAAACAAGCAGTTACTGTAATGACCTTCTTGGCTCCTTCTGGAGATTTTATGGCTTGTGCTCCTTGAAGCAATGAGACAATGGTTAATTCGAGTATGATAAGAGTAATGTAAGTCTTGCTGTTCAGCTCAGTTACAGAGTATTCAATGGAAGAAAAGCAAGAAGGGAAAACAGGCAAAACAAGCTATTACTGCAATTAAAGGGAGTACAATTTACTTTAAGAGCCAAGAAATACCTGAAGAAATTGCACTGGAAAGTCTGAGTGCAACTCTGAAGTCTAAAAAACTAAAATAAATTTTGACACGTCATTTTAAATACTATTCACTGCACATATAAATAGAAAATATAAAAGAGAATTTATGGCTCGAAACTGAAGCATTAGAAATGGCCTCCTCACTTGGACTCAAACAATCATACGATCTTTAGAGGGACAGTCCTTGCCCTGGCCTAAAATCAAATCTATTTGAAGTGAAGAAAGCAGACAGCAAAGAAGCAGCAGTATCCTGGTTTCAGCTGATTTTCCCAAGATTTCCAATTAAAATAAAAATCAAGCAACAAACTCAACAGTGCACCTGTCAGCATTATTATTAACACTCAGTGCTTTTAATCATTAAACTCCAGAGAAGTGAAAAGATGTAAAGGTATACAGATAAAAATCAAAGTTGGTAAATAAACAGAAGCAGCTACTTCCATGCTCTAAGAGAAAAGTAGAACCTATTACTGACTTTATGTTGTGTGATGAGCTGTTTATTGGAAATGAATCTCCATTTTGTACAGAATTTTTTTGGACATTAAAGGGATGCAGCACAGAAAAGCCTAGTGCTCGAGACATTAAACATACAATAGATGTGCATTTTATCATTTGGAAGTTAAAATGGTCATCAGTAAGTGTTTGTATTTGACAGTGTGTAAGACGAGTCACTGGACAGATGATTCACTAAACAAATAAGAAACTAACCTAATCTGGGGATTACATTCATCTGAAATGGAGCAGATACATAATTAAATACATCTCCCTATCTGAAGCAAAATATACTTCAAAGGACATCACTGATCACACAATGACTTCTGTATACATACTATTTTGGTAGGAGTTTTGGAACTGAATGTGCTTCCTACGGAATAACATAACCTTCTCAAACTAAGAAAATAAGACATAGAAACACATTTTATGAGAGGAAACATCCTTTTCTTTGCCTAATGAATCAGTTGCCATAGCTGTTTCTTTGCTTACAAACATGCCATTTCCATTATTTGGAGCCTCAAGACATTATTAGATTGCATATCCACTTTTCCTGTCTACTGCTGCTGCTCTCCTATCCTGAAATTGTCAATTGTACTCAAGGAAAAGTGATATTCTGAACATCTGCAACGGTGTTCCATCAAGACAGAGGTATGAAAGCAAGAATTAAGCAACAGCACCTACTAGGCAATCAAACTGAGCTGTACTGAATCTGTTATCAGCCAGAGAACCATGACAAGGCAGAGGAATGAGAATTCAGCACTTTGCCCATCAAGAATTAGCATTCTCTATGTCACTATTCTCTAAACAAACTACACACAGGGACACTGGGCTTATATGTTTTTCACACATTTTAGGATACTCATACCAGAAATCTCTTTCTACCTCTGCAGTTTAGTTTCCTAGCTTGCTGTGATAAACACAGAACAATAACACACTTAGTATCACCTTTACTCAGGGTACTTTAAAAAAAAAAAAAGAAAAAAAAAGGGAAAAAAGACATTTTAGAATTGACAAAATCTCAGAAAACAGAAAGACAATACAAACTATTTTAGATTGATGTTTTCCTGCTTAAATATAGCAATTGAATGGAATCTGAGAATTCAAAACAGAGATTAGTTCAAATTCAGAGACCACTTGCAAATTCTGGCCTGAAATCAGAAGCTTGAAGTCTTGAAACCAGAAACTATAGGTTTTCCATCTTAAGAACAACTACTATTAGAACTCTTTTACCTGTCACACATTAGGACTTCAAAGTGAAACATAGTACTTACTTCTACGATCAAAACATTCTGGTAGGGAGAAAGAGAAAAACAAATGCATTAGTATCTAGACAATAATACAATTGCTTATTAATCTTCATAACTAATTTTCAGTGCAGTTAAATATCTGTACTACCATTTATGTACGTTTACATTTGTAACAGCAACTGCTTTGTAGTTTAACATTTCTGATGCTCTAATAACAATTAGCTGAGATTCTTCTCAACAGCTCCTTTTACGTACAATCTTCAAATTATTTAGACTTTGAAAAGTCTAGACATATGCAAAAGAGATCCAAATAGAGTCTTTACAATTCCTATTCTTCTAGAGAAGAGTGTCCTACTGCAGAGACATGTACAATTCTGCCATCCTACATCCTTTACATTGATACACACGTCTTAAAAATCGTATGTGCGTAAGGAGAAGGGGAAAGTGATGTGTTTGATAGAGCAGGAGGCAGTGGTGATGTAACCCCTGACATCTGGATCAACAATCTCCATAGAATCACTGGAGAAAAGCAGATTCCCAATTTAGATTCTCCTATTTTCTTCTCTTGTCATTACCTCTGATGTGGGCTGTACCTTACACATCTCAACAGTACGAATCCCACCCACTCTTTCAGTGGAACACCAACACAGACACACAAAGAGCTGTACCTTTCCAGTCAAGGTTGAGAGGTCATCTCCCCCAATGACTTTGATATCTCCAGTTGACTGATCATTCTAAGAAAGAGAAAGGTGAACATTAGCATGACCAGGATTAAACTGATTTTCTTCCTGCAGTAAATGTCAAAACTGTGAAGTACACAACCCAGTAAATGTTAAAGCTTTCAGAAGCATGGCAGCTACAGCATCTCTCTATGAACAAAGAAATTACAAGTGATCAACTTCAAAGATGGTATTTCAGATTAAAAACTGTTTGTAAGATATTTGCATCAACACAGGCATCATTTCTCATGTCTGTCCATTAAATACACATATGTATCTAAAAAGCAAGGACTTACTATGCATTCTCTACAGATAAAGGACAAAAAGCACTTTGGTTTCCAAGCTACAGGATGCTATATAGATGGTAATTTACATTTTAAACTTTATTACTTTAGAAACTCTTGCTCTGAATAAGAATAGGCAATCATAACAAGAATAGTCAGCAAACAAGGCACTGAGTACTATTTAGAACAATAAGCCACAAAACTAGCCAGAAAAGCTTATGCTTAATTTACAACCAATATTGGTAACAAATCAAATTACTTCTTATACAATTGAACAGCAACATAGGTACACCATCACTACACTGCATTTTGCTTTGTTAAATCTAAACTGTGACAAAAACATAAATGAACTGTTATATAGGAAAGTTAAAAACAGCTGCTAGGAGTGCCTCACAAATCTTTGCAGTTACTAAACTCACTCAACTGACTTTAAACTTTGACAGTGTCTCATAGTTCATACTAGATGTCATATGTAGGTGCTGAGTTCCTGGGCAATGAAAGGTTGAAAAAACAGTTGAACATTTCTGACATTGGTTGTAACCAGATTTCCACTGGCAAGAACTTTGTTTAATAATTAAGCAATGCTTTAATTTTCTTCAGGAGCCTTATTTCCAAGTTCAGTATTGTTAAGACTTAATTGTTCATGGTTTAACACACAGGAGTTTTACTGTTTAGATCTGTTTTCACTGCCTCACTCTTGTCACTGCTAGAAAACAAAAATGTTCTATAAGATTGTAACTCCTGACTCAAGTGACTCCAAGATCACTTTTTAAAGTGGCACTATAAGTTCCTTACAGTATCTGCTGTGAGGTTTAGCAGAGACCTTTCAGAATACTGCTGTGAGCAGCCTAACCAGAGTTTACCACATACTCCACTGAAAATCACTATTTTCATCAGTTCCAGTGCAACACATCCACTGTCTTTTGGCTGCCCTTCAAGACTATAAAATGTTTGCTCATTTCCATACTTAAATGCAGGAGACTGGTGAAAAGCCATTCTTCTTCTAAAACAAACAGAATAAACTGTTTGTCAAGAATACTGAGAGCTGGATCTGATCACAAACACTATTTTTCCATTTCTTAACAGCTTGCCAAATCATTTAAATTCATCTGTAAGGACTTGGAAAACTCGAGTTACAAGCAAAGTTTAATCATAGCTTGATCGTGTCAGTATTCTTAGAGAATTATTTTGAGTGCTGTACAGTATGAACTTTGCATTGCAACACAAAAAAAAAACCCATATGCTTGTAAATATTAAATGATCGGTTTGAAACAAGAATAGAACTTCAATTACATCAATTACAGAACCATTACAAAAGTTCATCATCTTCATTTATGCAACTAGGATATTTTTAACATTTTTTACCCAGTCTATAAAGGCAGGAAGCATGATCCAGTAATCACATCCAGAAACAGTGACAAGAGAGTTGAAAGCTCCACTTTCAACTGTCCATTACAGTTTGTGATGGTTTTCACACCACTGAACACAGATCCCTTCATGTAGCAAAGCACAGATCAAAACTACAGAGCAGATTTAGCATTCTGACACTATTACTGACGGAAGACCCAGTCAAGCTGTTACATACATGGCCACGATAGGATAATCTTATCCAGTCTATCAAGTTATGCAATCTAAAGGACCTAAATTTGGATATTAATAACCATCTAAGAGAGACTACAGAAAAAAAAGTTCATGAATAGTGTAATGGAGGCAACATGTAACAGTACCTCCTCACTCACTCAGTCTTTGTATTGATTTTTTAAACAAGCTAAAAAAGTTACTGGAAGTGTTCTTTAGTGGAGAAAGCATAAGATTCACAATTTCCCCTCCATAAAAACCCAGGTGGAAGTCATAATTTCCTATTCTTTAACCTACTTTTTTTTATCAGAGGCATTCAGTTTTCTGCAGCTTTTACAGGCAGAATATATGGGCATGTGGGGGCTTTGGGGTGAAGTGGACTGGAGGAGACAGGAGCCCCCCCTTTTGGGAGGCACAGAAGAAAAGAGGTTCAGACTGCTCTCCCTCACTGATTTTAACACAGTGCACAAGCACAAAGTGCCTTGTGAGATACAACCAAAGACTGGCACAAGCCCTTCTGCCCAGCCTTGCATTCTCATTAAAGGACATAACTAAATTAGTGCCTTGTGCTCTGCAAATGTGAGTGTGGTCTCCAGGTAACCCCTAGACAGGCAACTGTGTGTGCACCTCGGGCAGCCAGGGCTGCTTGTCCTGCAAAAGGACTGCACCAAAGCCCCACACAGTCCTTGGCTTTGTCACGATATGTTAATGGAGAGCTTGACAGGAACCATGGATTTATTAAGTTCTGCAACAGCCCAAACTAAGTCTGTAAATAATTCCATCTTGGGTATCACAGTTTAATGAAACAAAGGATGAGAGTGATTTTTTCAATTCAGTTATCTCTGTATTTTTCTGATGGTCTACAACTGTGACAAGTGACCCTGACTTCAATGCAAAGCTGCTGATACAGAACAAACAGCATAACCTTGTGAAACAATGTATTCAAACACTCTAAACTGAAACAAAAAAAAAGTAATTTTTTCCATCTTATAGACGGTCTTAGGGAAAAAATCATAAATTTCTGAAATCCCAAAAACATGAGACTTGGCTGTCAGTAAGCTGGAAATCATACAGTGCTGACAAATATCTGCTTCTTCCCCTGACCTGCACAACATAATCCTGTACTACCTTCTATAAAACCTAAAAGTTACCTTGTGTTACAGAAGGTTCTGTTTCCCTACAAAGTTCAATACTTGTGTCCAGAATCAAAATAAATTCTTTCCCTAAAAATCTAAACCCAAGGAAACCTATTCCTTGTCTTGTAAAGGTAATGCCATATTCAGAGGTTATTAATCCCAAATCTAGGTTTATGTATCTAGTGTTTCCTCATAGTCAAATACGACTAATTTTGTTCATTGTTTGATTCATCCAAACAAAAATGAGATAAGGAATCATTTCTGCAGCTTTCAAGTCATCCTGTCCAAGAATGATGTCTGGGCCATATAAAACGTCCTGGAATTAAATTTTTGTAATAATAGTTGCAGCAGAATTTTCTGCATTAGTCTAGAGCCACAGCTTTAGAGATGGGGTAGAGGGCAGAGAGGAAATTGTTGAACAAATAAAGGACATGTAAAGGGTCTCTCTCCTCTGCATAATTTTACTAGGGTGAGGAGATATCAAGGTCTAAAAGAAAACACATTATATAATAAAGTAGAGAAAGAGTAAAATGGCTTGTGACTCTTAAGTCCCTTAATTATTTGTTTAACATTAGCATATTAGGACAGTAAAAATATTAAACCGCCTCTGTTAATAATTTGTAGTCACCTTAGCTAAAAATTGCACAGTACTGCATAGATACTTACACAATAACTCTTCAGTCTAATGAAGTCGACTGTCATGGGGATGGATTTGTCACTGTTTCTGTTCAGGGCTTTGATGTAGTCTAATAAATCAGCAAAAAATTTATAGCCACCCTTGAGTACACACAGTGCCACAATGTGGTGTCCTCCCATGCCCTTCATAATTTCTCGTGCCAGTCTCTCTGTCCTAAACAAAACCAAGGAAGAGTGAGCTGTCATAACATTTCATTTGTTCACCATAGCAGCAGTGTTTGATACTCCTAGCAGCAGCAAACACATGCAGCAAACTTGGAAACACATTTTGCTTGGAAATATTTGCCCACCACTTCAGTCACTTTTACACATTACCGGTCAACAAACTTTTGCTTTTCAAGGTTAATCCAATAGTAGCACTGCCAAATGCACTTTTTTCCTATGTCACAGGCAGCCAAAGTAAACCTTAACACCTTGAAATTGTTTCACTGTCAGATATGAGACATGAAGGTGTGTTTTCTCCTTTCAAAGACAGGTTCAGCTTCCATGCAAAGAGCAATGTAAGCTAACACAACTCCAAAGGCAGTAGCCCTCACCAGCTGACCAGAAAGAAAACTCTCAAATTGAAAACTGAAGAATTTACATTTATTTGCCAAATTAGAATGCCAGAAATTTGTCCTGAAAGAAGAACATAATATCAGCAATGGAGAGCAAGAGAACACTGCACCATTTTTCTGCAACAATTGCTTCTAAACTTATCTTGCAATTTATTTTAGAAAGCTTGGTCTGCATTTACTGTGTGCCCGCTGACAACAGGTTTCTCAGAGAAAGCCAACCATTATAAACTTTACATCAATTCCTTAATTACATGTACTTTATCCAATTTTTTTCTCCATATGGACTTCCAGCGTGAAGTTTTAATATTAAAAAAGAAACGGTTTTTATAGGGATGTTCATTGTATCGAGTCAAACAAAACCATGCAAAATCTAGATGCATTCCTAGTCACAAGATCCCCAGAAGACCCACCCAGCATCACTCATAAAAGGCTTAAATTCACTGAATTTGTCATTTATTCTCATAAAGGAAATTAGCAACTTTCAAACACGAAGTAAAACAAAAATGTCTTGTAGGCTTATGAACACATTTCTGATCACACAAGATAAAACTTGCACAGCACATCACAGATTTCAGCAAACACACAAGTGACAGATTGATACTTGCAGAGGATAATGTCTTTCTCAGAAGGCAAGAGAAAGTTATTTATCCACCACACGAACATGAGAAAGTCTAAAATGATGTGATTAATAGTTTACTTATATTAATATCTTATGGAAATTCAAGAGATTATATTTTCAGACTGAATTGACACAACAAAACATCTTCTAGTTAGATTTTAAGAAGGCAAAACATCAAAGAAACACTGGAAAGAAAGTCATAAGTTGCTACATACTACAAAATTTTGCTTGAGAATTGTGACCAATTTTAACAGAATAGCACGAATGCAAACGTACAAACTCCTAGAAGCCAAAAAAAAAATTAATTGTACATTTTAGTCTCTAATTAAATATAATCTATTTAGACAGTCTCCAAGCAGCAAAATTATCACAGGAAGGTGTTTATTTCAGTTTCATACAATCAGCGTACTGTCTGAAGTCAAACAAACCTGTCCATGATGAGCCCATGAGGAATATAGACTTTTTCCAAATCATCTGCATAATGTTTAGGTATGCAGAACAAATCCAGGTCATAACCTTGTTCATCATCACCAATCTGAAAAGCAAATAAGGTGAGATTTCTATAAAGCCATATAGAAAGTCTGCGCTGAGAAACTTCAAGTCCTTTGCTTTATTCAGTAAAAACTATCAAACCCATGAGTAAAACCGATCAAACCTACAACACTCATCAGAACCACCTTACTTCCCCCCCCCTCTAAAAACATCAGTCACACTGAACACAGTGTAAAGTGTAATCTAAGAGTTCACAAGGGTTACTTGAAATACCGTGAGTTATTATGCAATGCAATGTGTGAAAGAAAGTCCTACAACCTTCTCCTCCAGTGGAGAGCATGAAAGTGAAGTTACTACACCTCAGTGAAACTCTATACTCCATTACAAAAATAATCAAGCTTTTTGACCCCTTTGATTTTCCTAGTGTAATGCAAAACCGGCATCTGCAATTAAGCAAGCAGAAGTTCTGACATGGACACCTTCCAAATCTCCACAACACCCAATCACAACAAAACACACGAGCCAATTTGCAGGACAAGACAAGAGAGCTATGTGAGCATGACAAGTTATGCTGCTGTGAAGCAATTCTGCTCTGCCCACCGTTTCCAAAACGGGGAGGTTCAAGATCATTCAGAATCTGAAATTAAAGCTTCCAGCAACCTGTTCCACATGGGCAAACTCCCTGTATGAAACAGCCTGCAACTGGAACGTGTATATTAGTTACGACAAGGGATTAGCATATATACGTAATGATACCAAACCCTGCTGAGGTTCAGGGCACACTGTCTTATCAAGCAGTCTTCCTTGAACCCTAACCTGGCTGCAGCTTGAAAATGATGTGGTTTTTTAATTACTTCCCTCTCTGATTATGTAGCGGAACACTACTACGCAAAAAAGAATTTCAAAGGGAAAACAGAAGGTTAGTGCTGATAGTTCACCAGGGCAGGTATTTTAAGCATCCATTTTGGCTACCAGTACCCCTGCAGGACTCAAATCTTATTTCAGTGCCTGAGGAAACACTTAGCTGGCCAGTGATCAGCTAAATGTTTACATGGGGGTTTTGTTGATTAATCTTCAATGAGTATTTCATCTGGGGAAGTTTATTATTATTTCACCCTCCCATCCAAAACTGACCCTGTGTGAGCTACATGCACAGAGCTCGAGCTCATGATCCCTGCAGTCCACAGCCGGCTGCTATTTTAAGAAATAAGGCAGGTCCCTACCAAAATTCATGGGGTTTTCATTTGGTCAGGCCCATCGTTATATCCAGCGT
The DNA here is from genome assembly GCA_020086605.1 of Lanius collurio. Taxonomy (NCBI): domain Eukaryota; kingdom Metazoa; phylum Chordata; class Aves; order Passeriformes; family Laniidae; genus Lanius; species Lanius collurio. Next base: position 867,975 of record JACBWW010000045.1, on the reverse strand, counting down.
GTCTACTAAACCTTCCCTTCTGCATCTGGCAGGGAATGGGTCTTTCCTACAGGTTTTATCAGGATTTTTATGGACTGCAGGGATTTACTGTAGCAACCTCGAGGCCGTCACTGCTCTCAGCCATCAGACACCGCACGCACTTCATCAGCACTGGCACTAGCTTTAAAAAGATTAATAAAAATGAGCCTTAAGCGCCTTAGCAGATGCGGTAATCAGGCAAAAATAATGTAGCACCAGATGCAGCTCACACACGTGGGGTTCTCCGAACCAGAGCCTCCCGCACGCTGCGAACAGCAACAGGAATAGGAAGTTGTGCCGCGCTGGGGGAAGTTCTTCCACCTTCGCTCCGGAGGCGCCAACGCCGGCTTTGCCCGCCGCCTTCGCGCTCCGGATCCTCCCGGATCCCACCCCGAGGGAGCCGCGGCCGCTCCGGGAAGGGACGCGCCCGGTCGGGAGCAGCGAAGGCAGCGACGGGCAGCCCCGGGCCCGGCGCAGGGAGGCCGAGGACTGCCCTCAAGGTGACTCCGCGGGGCGGCGGCTCCCGGCGCCCAGGGACGCCACACGCCACGACACAACACACGATACGTTACGATACGATACGACAAGCCAAGCCACGCCACGCCACTCCACGCCATGCCATGCCATCTCCCGTTTTCCGTCACAGATCACTGTATTCTGGGGGGCAGGCGGGGGAGAGCGGCCCCGGCGCCCGGCATCCCCCGTCCCGCAGGCAGCAGCCCCCGCACTCACCACGATGCAGGGGCTGGGGGTCGCCATGGAGTGCGGCCCCGCCGGCGGCGGCTGCGGGCAGCTCGGAGCGGCGAGAGCGGGCGCCGGGAGCGACAGGAGCGGCGGCGGCAGCGGGCGGTGGGAGCAGGAGGCGCCGCGCCCGCAGCAGCCCCGGCGCCGCCTCCGCGCCCTCCGCGCTCCCCGCCCTCAATATGGCCGCGACGGAGCCTTCCTCGGTACCGCCGTGCAGCGGCTCCGGGCGCAGTGAGCAGCCTGCAGCCCCCGAGGGGCGAGGGAGAGGGGACACATCACCGGAGGTGTTGCCTTGGCGGGGCTGTCCCCATCCCGGCAGGGTGCAGGTGTCCCCGCCCTGTCCCACGTCCCCACTCCTGGTCTTTAGAGTTGACCCTCCCCCAGCATGATGTGCGTTCCCTGTCCCCTCAGGATGACATGGGAAGGTGACAGTGCTGTGGCCAGTTCTGGGCCCCTCAATTCAGGAAGGACATTGAGGTGCTGGAACGAGTCCAGAAAAGGGCAACGGAGCTCGGGAAGGGTCTGGAGCACAAGTGTGATGAGGTGTGGCTGAGGGAATGGGGCTGTTTAGCCTGGAGAAAAGGAGGCTCAGAAGTGACTTCATCCTCTGTACAGCTCCCCAACAGAAGGGTGTAGCCAGGTGGGAGCGAGGCTCTTCTCCCAGGGAACCAGCGACAGGACAAGGGGACACAGTCTTCAGAAAAGGTTTAGGTTGGACATCAGGAGGAATTCCTTCACAGAAAGTGATTAGACCCTGCAACGGGCTGCCCAGGGAGGTGGTGGAGTCACTGTCCCTGGAGGTGTTTAAAGAAAGACTGGGCATGGCATTGGGTGCCGTGGTCTGGTTGACATGGTGGTGTCGGGCTGTGGGTTGGACTCGATGATCTCTGACTTTTTTTCCAACCTATTTGATTCTGTGCTTCTGTGACTCCTATGTCCAGGGGGAACAGTGTGGGTAGCTGCTGTCATTCCAGAACCAGGGACAGGGATGCACATCTATCAGATGTTCACATCCATTGGAGGGCTCCACAGACAGAGGTAAAATAATAGGAAAGCATGGACAGTTCCAGTGGTCTCAAATGGGAAAAGGAAAAAAAAAAAAGTGTCAACTTTTCCTGTAGGTGTGGACAATAAGGACAATTAAGGACAATACAACAGTGCAAATGGAAAAATCATGATTTCTTATATTATGTAGCAGCTGAAGACTTTCCCCTTCTTTCTCCAAGAGGTGAAAACCAAGTTTTATTTTATGATGCATAAAATCTTGGTGTCAAGAAAAGGATAATAATCCTTAAAAATAACTTTACTCATAAAAAACTGTAGCAATCACCCTCTGATATACATCTAGCATTATTACTGTTGGCTCAGAAAACATGATTAAATCAAATTAAGTGTTCCTTTGTACAAAACAATGAATTTTGACTAAGCAAATGGACCAATCCCTTGTGAGCGCTGCTGCATTGTTACCATCTGGGCAGGTTAACTGAAGTGGGAGGAAGGAGCCTTTATAGGGTTGTCTGGAGCAGCACAATGAAACATGCCCTGCAGCTAAGGGATATCGGGAATGTGTCATAGCTGGACTGTTTCCAGAAGGCCGGGAAGAACTCCCTGTCAAGTTCAGGGAGAGCCTGACATTAGTGGGCAGTATCTATGGAGAGACTCTGCAACCTCAGAAGAATTGCAGGATCTGATTTTATTTTAGTTACTTAAGTTATTAGTTATCAGTTCTCATTAATGATTAATATCAATGTCTACCATTAAAAGCAGCATCCAAGAGCACCTTTCTGATGGCATGCAGGAGTTGTTGACTTGACTTCCATGCAGTTTCTTCCTAGCAAACAAAACCATTAGTCCTATTTTGCCCTTCTGGGTGAGCAATTTCTTTGTTCCTCCTGCCAAACACCACATTCCTGCATCCAAGGCATTTCTGGTCCCACTGGCACCCCACTACAGAGGGAAAAACAGATTTAGAAAAGCAAAAGTATCTGCTGATATTACAGGAAGTTGGTTAGCTGAGATCACCACCAGATTTAGTAGATGACCAGTTTTGCTCTTGCTGGTGTGAGGCCACTGAGGCTTGCAGGACAGGGTGAGGGAGGGGGTTCAGAGGTACCTGGAAGCTGCACATTTTCTGTCTAGATGATGCATAAGGTGAGAAAGCCAAAGTTTTGATTTCTCTGGTATGCACAGCTTTTTACAAGGCAAAATAGTGCAATAAATGTGCAGAGAGTTTTGTCTCTGAGTAGACTCTTGATTTCGTAATTATTTTGTCCTCTGTTGCCAGCCAAGCATATCTCAGTGCTCAGGCCCAGTGAACCACGGCCTGTGTGAGCATCAGTTGTAAATTATTTTGTTAACAGACTTTTAAAAACCTTTCCTGGTAACCACATGTCCTCAGTGGTGGGGTACCTGGAGTAACTGAGCAACTGAGTATTCATCTTCTGGAAGTGCCTGAAATGGTGTGTGCTGGGTCAGACCTTCAGGTCAATGCCCACTCACCAATGTACCACTCTTCTCCCCATTTTTCCCTCCCAGCTTTGCCATTGCTGCTGCGTGACTCATAGAGAATTAGGAGAATTTATCTGCTGGTTTTGTTTCACAAAACAAGTCTCCTAAAAAAATCAAAGAGTACAACCAATTTTCAGCAGATTAACTAGACCAGTAGGACTCCCTTATAACCAGAAATTTTTCTGTGCAGACAGAATGGGGGAAAATGGAGAATTACTGGGATATTAACCAGTCCTGAGAAGAGTGCCACCATTTTTAATGGAGAGGAAAACCAAAAATAAATATCTGATTAAATGATATAGAGAGCATTCACTAGAATTTAGTGCACAAGCATCCCATCTTCATCATGGTTGCAGAGAAATCCCTCCACTGTGATTAGTAGTTTAAATAGCATATAATTATTTTTCTAGATAAATGTTTCAAAGGGGAGAGGAAGCCAGATGTATAGAAGCATAATTTAAAAAGAGACACACCCTTCCTAAGAAAGAGGGAATAGATGTTGTTTGTTGCAAAATACCTTTTAAAATAATGTTCTTGTTCTCTGTCTTGTTGATTCCTGTAAAAATTTGTGATCACAGTGATTCTCAGTGGTGACAGTCTCTATGGATTTTGTGAAGTGGTGTCTATCTACTTACTGGTTTCAAGACTGGGATCTCCTTGATGGTAAGAGTTTATCTCCCTACCCAGCTAATAAGTGACAATTTACTTACCAAAACTAAGATAAGCAAAACCTCTGAACTGATGTACTTCTCTGGAGCTATAGATAACTTCCTTTTTTTCACTAAAAAGGTTTTCACAGTCCAGGATGAATGTTGGGGGAATTACAGACATTTTGCTCTTTATTCAGTTGTGCAAGGATAGGTCAGTGACACAAAAATTACACAATTAGTACAAAACACTCAGCAGTGGCTGATCACAAAATGTGAACCATCCTGAGAAACACAGCCTGGATTGTTGCAGACCATGCTGCTCTTTGAGCTGGTATTTATGGCATTTATCAGCTTTCGTTTGCAAGCATCCGTTAAGAATTATCCCAGTGGCCCTGGCTCAGCAGGACCAGACACGCAATGGTGTCTGTCACAACAGAGCAGCGAGGCTGGCACTTGGCACTGCACTCACCCACCAACACCCCTGCCTGGCGGGAGGGACCGGGGGCCAGCCTGCTGCAGAGGGCCAGCTTGCCTGAGGGCCCACAGAAACTGAAACAAGGATTATCTAAAATGGCACAAAACAAGCAAAGGCAGATCCCACCACTGAAGCAGGGCACGGGCTCAGCGCTGCCAGACCTGAAGCACAACCCTGTGTTGTGGGGCCTTGGGCCCATGGAAGCATCCAAGACTTCAGTAGCCCAAGACCCAGAGCCATGACCAAGCACATGTGTGGTGAACCTTCCATCAGCAGCTGTGGGGTCTGTGCCTGCTCCTCTCCCTGCTCTCCAGAGACCTTGTTCCCTAGCACAGGAGAGCTGTAAGAAGTGGCTTGGATGGAGAGGAAGGCACACCTGAAATCCAGAGACCTGCCCAAAGGACATTGTGTTTGTTTGAACCTGTCCTGACACAAGGGTGGGAGCCTGAGCAATGGAACTACCAGGAAGGTATTTTTCTTTTTTCTTGTTGGAAATGGCTGTTTTCTGAGCTGAGCTTGATTCACTGGATGGTGTGTCCTGATGGAGTTGCTGACTAAGAAAATAAGAATGTTCTTAACCACAGCTCCAGCTGCAAGAGCCACTTTCAGAGCTGCATCACCAGCCCTTTGCGGTATGAGCACCATCCCTGCTGCCAACATGAGGGGGACACCAGTGTTTATCAGCCACTGCCATGTAGTGCTGCAAACCCCGTGCGAGGACATGGTAAAGCCCAGGCTGACTTCCTTCCACTTTTCCCACACCTCCATTGACTGCAGCATGGCCCTTCCCACCCTCAAAGAGTTACCTGAGGTCCTGTCCTGCAACAGCAAAGCAGAACAAAGAGCAGGGCCATGGCACTTACAACAATCAGATTCCTTCCTTTGCTGTACAGAAAGGAATAGTGTGAGAGAGGTACATTTTCTCCAAGGGAACCTCTTCTGCTCCCCTCATTCAGCAGCACTTACATCAACAAGATACCTGGGTGACACAAAAGATTCTATGAGGCACATTTTCATATGTAGACTGTAAAGCAGAGTAAACTCTACCAAAACTCTATCAAACTGTAGAGTAAACTCTACCACAATTACTGTGGCCAACAGCAGCCACATTACCCTGCTGGTTTTCTCAAGATTAAATAGTCTCTGGGAGCACAGGAAAGGACAGATGTTCACATCACAATATGCACATGCAGCAAACTCCCAGGGCTACTACAGGACTAAAAGGACTTCTGGGAGATGGGCTGTGCAGAGGAAGTGCTTTTGCTAAAGTCCAGCAGCTTATTTTAGCCAACAACTTAGTTAACACAACCTCAATTTTTTCAGTAACTCCTTAGATGGAGGCATGAAGCAAGAACCCCTGCAGCAGGGCTTCAGGCTGGGAGACCTGCACTGGAAGCTCATTTGCACACACCTTCCACTGAAGCCTGAAGGAAGGCTGGACTACTACAATTGCAGGTGGTTGGTGCTGACAGGTCCTCCCACTAAGGAAGGGTGATTGAGGGAGAGTTCTGGGGTTCTCCCTCTTGCCCAGTTGTTTTCAGAGGACAGGACAGGTAAATCTGCTTCCACCAGGCACCTGAGTGCAGGAGCTGCCTGCAAACCCCAAGAGCATTCCTAAAAAGGTGTAAAACGCTTGCTGTGTTGCATGTCTGAGAAAAGGTATCTGTACAGCCACACAGAGGTGAGCCAGGTGCAAGGATTGCTTAAAATTTTAACACCAAACCTGGAGCCTGTTGACACCAGCATGGACAAAGGTGTGAGGAGAGAAACTTGAGAGAAGGCAGGAGACGGTGGCAAGGCTGTTTGAGTAACAGGGGAGAAGAAAGAGGAAGAGCAGCACAGAGCACAGCCAGCAGCTTCATCAGGTAACTTGCTGACAAGACAGAAGGGCTGCACTTGCCAGGGCTGGCAGATCCAGCTGGCTCTAACTCAATGCACACTAAGCATCAGGTGTCAAGGCTCACATGCCACGGCCCCTGCCTCCCAAGCAGATCCTGGCAGCCATTCAGGTATCTCAGAAATATTCTCTGGGCAGATTACAAGGGAAGTGGAGATGAGACAAAAGTACCAGGCTGGGAGGGAGCTGCAATTAGGATTCCCCTCTCCTTTGCAATTCTTGAGTTGTGTGGTACAAGTTGGCACGACTGTAATTCAGATCTGCAAATATTATACTATTCTAGTGCAAGATGCCCGGCAAGGACAGAGTCCAATAGTTTGGCTGAAGAGTGCTTTTAGAACTCAGTTTATATTTAAAAGGGAAAATAAATGAATTTTTAGAGTCCTAAGCTAAAAGACCAGGCAGCAGGAGCTAGAATTCCTGTTGTCTGCCACCCCCCCAGAACCTGCTTGAGCAAATGGAAAGCCCCTTCAGAATTCTGTCCTCAAAAAGCCCCATGAAACAGGGGTGGGAAAAGGGAGAACTGCTCTCAAAGGACTGCCAGACCCCATAGCAAGGAGAGAAAAAAACTTTTTTCCTGGGACAGAGAAAACAGGACCTCATCTGAACCCTCCCTCCAGACAGCTAGAAAGCTGAAGGTCCCAGAAAAAGAAATAAGCTTGATGCTTTTTAAAGCTGTGTGGCTGCAGATGCTGATCCGACTTAGTGAACGATATTTTTACGTACTTGCAGAACAGATCACCTGTGGCTGCAGAAATGTAAGATATCATGAAGTGGTCAATAGAGATGACAATCGGAGAATTTTGCTCCAAATAACACTTTTTTTGCCAAAGCTCTGCTCTTATCTCTTAACTGAAATCCATTCCTCAAATTGTAAATCTCTGATTCTGATTGGCTAATAGAAGTTTTGCACAGTGATAGCATCAAGAGTTTTTTAAATTTGCCAAGGCTTATCAAAGTCTCAGGTTGCTTGGTTTCTTCAGAGACTGGAAAAGTTTTCCAAAACTCAGTTCCCTGCTGGTGTAAATATTGTTTGGCAGCATTAGAAAGGCTTTCCAAGGGGAAGTGAGACAGACTGGAGCTCCTGTCTCTTTGAACCCCTGCCAAATGCATCTTAAATTACAAACTTAGACTAGTGTGGTCCTGCTCTCGATGAGAGTTTAAAGAGAATGTAAAACACAATGACGCTGATCTTTCTGAACTTCCACACAAACCAGATAATTGGATACAGAGGATTCAGATAAAAACTGAGTATGTGATAATACAAAACTGAGAGGGAAAAAAACAGCTATGCTAAATGACTGTGTTATCAGTGATTCTTGATCATTTTCATAGCTGAAAATGACCCAGAGATTTAATTAGTCTTGGAAAATATTCTTCCTATAAAATCATGATAAAGGAAAATGTGAATCTTGTTATGTCTAAACAATCAGCAACTATTGATATGAAGGAAGCTTGATACAGAAACTGAAACATCAGTCTTCATAGTCAAAACGTGCAGAAGAATGTGACTTATTTTATGGCAAAATGTTGGCACTAATAAGAAGTAAAAACATGGAAAATATGGCAAACTCAAATAGCTTGTAGGCTTCAAAGCCTGAATTAATCACTTCTGTCATTCAATGCAATTGCCTAGAGTCTTGTGTTTATTTTTTTTTAAAGCAGTCTTATTTAAGGAACCAACTTTCCAATTTCATATCACCACACTGGGATTTAAGAATGTTTAGTTAACAGCAATTTGGAGAATTTTAAAACCTTCTGCACTTCAGCTACTGCACTCCTCACTCTGCAGGCAAGCACTTTTTGGAGCATTTCAGTTTTAGATTAAAGGCCTGCTCCTTGCATTGAACTTTGCAGACTCCAGGGATTGACAGTGCCAGTCTCAACCACGGTTTAGGTTAAACTGCCCCCCCCGCCCCCGACCTAAGATCCTAAATAAGCTACCTGCACAGTGGAAGCAGCTGAAATTGAGACAACACAGCAGGGAATAGTAAGATTAAAAGCACTGCTAACTGCTTAACTTCAGCGACTTTCTGTTTTGGAGAGGTATTTGGGCTTAAAACTCTTGGGCAGCTGCATGGCTGCCTGCCAGAAGGAAGTTCACAGCAAAGCTGTTTGCACAGCATCAGCCTATTTTTAGTGTATGGTTTGGGAGGGAGTTTCTTCCTCCCCCTGCCCCAAGCCTCTGAAATGCTCTTCAGTGGCAGGCAGAACCTGATGGGAGTCTTTGCACAGGAATATGGAATTTCTTTTGGCCAGCAGAGTAAAACTGGGTCTTGCATGTGTGCCAAGCAACCTGCACGTCTACCTGTATGAAAAGCTGGGCAGTAGCAGCCTTGGTTGCTTTCTTTTCAGCTGGACTGCTGTTTTAGGAAAAATAAAAGCAGAGAACTCAGGTTAAACAAAGTAAGGTACCATCTCTGGCAAAAATTCAGATAAAGGTTTAAGATTTCTGCCACAGTAACTGGCTAAGCAAGCAGCCACTCCAAACTCTGTATCATCCCAGTGCGCACACACAATTAAGAAGTGGTTTGTGTGCACTAATCCCACATATTCATATGAAGTACTGCTGTCACTTTGCTTATTCTTGCACAACAAAAATGTACATTTAAGGTGTGGGACGCATTCACTCTAAAAGCTGAAGTACTCCCAAAAATTTGAAATGGAAGTGTGGAGAGTGACTTGCATTGGGCGGTGTTGGAAAGTTTGTACTAACTCTACAGACGTGGGCAACACTGACAGTGTGCCCACAGATGTTACTGCCACAAATGCTATTTAAAAAGAAGGGATGAAAAAGGAAACACATGGCAGTGAGTCCCAAGGCTGTGCTCCAGGGCTTTGCCAGTGCAGTGTTCACTCCAGAGCAGCTCTGACTGTCTCGGAGGCCTGGGCACAAGAGGGTCACAGGGCAGCACACGAACTGTGAGCTCTGCACTGCCTTTATCCCCTGCATCTCCCACCCTTGTCTGTGCCAGCCCTGTATCATGCCCACTGAGATTTAAAATCTCGGATTCCAGAGATTCCACAACCTGCCCAGGAAAGGAATTCCAGAGCTTTGCTATTCCTGCTGTCAAGGCCAACCACCCATTTGGATGTCTCAGCTCAATCTCTCCTGCTGTAATAGAACCTTTTTTCCTTGTCCTACCTGCAGCAGCGGGAGAAAGTGTTTATTTCCTTCTTTGCACCTAACTCCGATTTGAAAACACCTCTCCCATCACCCTGAAACCAGCCCAGTCATCCATCCTGTCACCCTTCTCATTTATTCTCTCTGGTCATCTCCTGCTGATCCCTATTTTCCAGGAAGTGAAGTGCCCACAGCTAGATACCATGTTCAAAGAAAGGTTGCTACCACATGAGGAAAAGGGACCATGTCATGTATCTTACGGATTATATTCCTATTCATACATTCCATAACAATATTTGGTTGGTTTTTTTTTTTTTCAGGAACAGGATGCTGCTGAATCATGTTTAGCTGGTGACTGGCTATAACCCCACGAGAACTCTTCTGTACAACTGCTACCCTAGCAGTCTGTTCTGTGTTTGTTCAGCTGATTGCAGCTTCTGCTGAAGCGTACAGACACCCATTTGTCAAATCCACTGCTGGACTTAGTGCATCACATGCTAATTCTTTTGAATTTGTCAAGTTCACTCTGAACAGTATTTGTCTTCTGCTCAGTCAGTAGCTAGCTCAAGTCTGGTGCTCCCTACAACTTAATCAGCATGTGCCATCCAAATTGTTAATGAAAATACCAAGTAATCTCAAATCAGAGTGGAACTGCATAGAATCCCCCTCAATATATCCCTGCAGTGTGAATTCTTAATAATTACACTGCATAGGGTTTTCCAAACAGTTTTTAAATTGGTGTCAGACCACATTTCCCTGCTATCTTACATGAAGTCATTAGAGTCATTCGAAATAAAGCTACACACACTGCTTCTCCTCTGCTCAAGGAGCTTGTTAACTTGGTGGAGATTAACAAAATTTCATCTTTTAGACACTCTCTGATAAGTTTCTCTTTTCCATTAATTTTCCAGTTTAAACTATTGACCCTGAGTTCTGAGAAGGCAGGGGGAAGCAGAGACAAGCTGAGCCTTCAGAGGTTGCAGCAATCCCTTTGTCTCTAATGCAGGGAAGTAATGTACCATATGGGGTGTCCGACTCAGGCACGAGGACAACTACAGTTGTTGTGCTTGTGCTACAATCCCTTACACAGGACAGAATAAGCAGAGCTTGTCTAAGTGAGGACCTGAGAGTCCTCAAAGCATTCACTGCTCTGCCCTGACATCACACAACACAAGGACAATGAAAGTCTTTTCCTCCTGTGCCTATGGGTCCCCCCCCTACTGCTAGATTTCAGTACCCAGCCATTCCAGTGAGAAATCACATCCATGAAACAGACAAGGCTATTCCACAATATCATGCACTTGTTTCAAAGGTCTCAGGTGACTGGATCAAACCACCAAAAAAAAAAAATGCAGCAAATAAAGTAAACATGCATCCAGTAATAATTTCTACAGCATCAAAAGCTGTGTGATGAAACTACTCCCAACATTGACTTTGGTAACAGAATTCCTGAATAGCCTTTTCAAGAAACCTTTGCAAAGATGGCTGTGGATCATCGGCAGCAATAATTACTCTCTGGGGTTGTCCTGTGGAGGGCCAGGAGCTGGACTCAATGATCCTGCTGGGTCCCTTCCAACTCAGGATATTCTATGATTCTATGACTTCATCCATAAAACCCAATCATTTGGCAACTCTTAATTGAACATGATGCTGGACAATTTTTTCCTGGCACTAAGTCCGTGCAGACAGAATATGATTGTTCTCAGGTCACAGTAATTACCTACTACGCTCATTAAATCAACTCCTTTTTTAAGGTGATGACATAATAATAAAATCTTCATCAATAGGGCAAGAGTGCCCTTCCTCCTATGAAGTTCTCCCAGCACATTTCTTGATACTTTAAAGTCACTGAAAGGTACTGCTGTCTTGCTCTCAGCAGTTACACATTTGGACAAATCCAGTGATTTCCAAGTGATCCCTTGCTTAATCTCTTATGCTACATTTCCATGGTTCCAAAGTGCATCCTGGGTATAGCTGCTTGTGTGCAGTGTGATTGACTTGCACTGTCATGGAACCCCAGCTGGCAACTCAGCCCTGTGCAGCTCTCACTCACTGCTCTTCCTGGCGGGATGGGGGAGAGAACTGGAAGAGTTAGAGTGAGAAAACACATGGGTTGAAATAAGGACAGTTTATTGGGGCAGAAAAAGATGAAAATAATAATAATTAAAATATACAAAACAGTTTATGCACAATTCAACTTTCACCACGTGCTGATGGATGCTTGGCCAGTTCCCGAGCAGCAGCCCCAGCCAGCTTTCCCCCAGTTTATGACACCATATGGTAGGGAATATCCCTTTGGATCAGCTGTCCTGGCTCTGTGCCCTCCCGCCATGAGAAGCTGAAAAGTCCTTGACATAGTGTAAACACTACTCAGCAACAACTAAACCATCCCTGTGTTATCAACAGTATTCTTACATCAAATCCAAAACACTGCACTGTGCCAGCTACTAGAAGAAAATGAACTCTATCCCAGCTGAAACCAAGACATACTCTGCATTCCCTTGGTCTCTTAGTCTAAATCAATTCCCTCTTGAAAAAAAGATAAGTTCTTGAAATGTGAGAAAGGGAACCTCCAGCAAGTCAGTCACTTTGCATTAAGCAGTGGTAAATCCAAAGCAGCTTACCCAGTGCAGAATTAGGAGCACAAACACAGAGTTACCACCAAGTGCCACACTGTCAGCATGATGCCTTCTCACCTCTCTCCTCGTAATGTTTTCCTGGGCCTGTAACCTCAATAGGATTTATATAACAATGCATTTATGCATTAAAATGACAGTTTCAAAAGTTATACTTTTGGAAAAAGGACAGATATGCAAGCATGAAATTCGTAACTCATTTATTGAATATATATATGCAAGGATACCAATAAAAAGAAACTAATACTGCAAACTACAACTTTGGAAGTAAAGCCAATATAACAGGAACAAAATATACATAACATTGTAGACAGGAATGCATTTACCCTCTTCCATACATTCCTTGTCTTTACACCTAATGTAAATGTATGCTAGAGCAAAAGCTGCAAACGTTGGCCTGAGTGCTTTCAAGCACCAGCTCTCCAGGATTCCTTAAGGGCTGAGATGTCACTGCTGACTAATGGCTGTACAGGCACACATTACGCATGTATAGGAACCGCTTCACCAAGTATAGAAATCAAGGGCTGTATTCTGTTTTTTTCACCTCCATCACTAATATAGTGGAATCTGGTGACGAGAAAGAATAGTTACTAATTGCTAATGTGTACTTTCAGTTCTCTTCAGAATAACTTTATCTAATGAGGATTAATTTTCTTGTCAATCTGATTCAGCATATTAATATTTTTGGAATGCACTGATTATCACCTGCCAGATAAGTCTGATATTTCAAACAGATTATCACCTCTTCATTTTTCAGTCTGTTTTAACATGAAGTTCTTTTTCCTACAGGCAGAAGTAAAAGGCAAACTCTCTTCTGTCACACTACATTTTAGGGCTGGATTTGGCAGACTCAAATGATTGTAGATCAGCACAGCTCTTTGTACCCAAAGCTGAGACTTTGTGGAGTGCAGGTGTGACTCCTACTACAGCCTCATCACAGAACCTCCTGAGGGTCAACACCTGCTGAAGGAGCAGATCTTCTGTGCCCCTCATCTAGGGAGCTGCACTGACACTGAACCAGCCTCTTCCCCCTTCCCTGAAATGGAGCAGCAGCACAGCCGACTGCTACAGGGTGTGACCATCTTGGGACGCAGGCACTGCACCAGCTGTATCCTCAAGATACTTGAACAGTGTCCTTGTGATGCCTGTCCTTCCTTGGTACAGTCCTTTCTGGAAACAGCACAACCACAGATCTGGGAGACCACAGAGATACAGTGAGTTGGGGATATCTCTTAATGGAGAAGTGCAGGGAGCTGGGGAAAAAACTCCCTTCTCAGAGGGTTCCAGGCATCTTAATCAGCACACACTCCTCTTATGAGCAAAAGAAATGCCCAAAGGCAAAAAGTAACAATAATAATAAAAAAAATAAAGTGAAACCAGTTTTTAAAGACAAGTTTTGTTGAATTCATGATGTTGAATCCTATGATTGTGAGATGAAAGCAGAAGGTGCCTAGTAAAAAAAAAATCTCAGAAACGAATTGACTGCATTATTTAACTAGCTAATTTAAACATACCTAGTTCACCTACAGAGCACTTTCATTACTTCTAACATTTCTGGGAAGGCAGTAGATGCTCCAGACTAATCTTCAATATATGCTTGCAAAGATTAAATTGCTTTACCAAAAAAAAAAAAAATCAAAAAAACAAACCAATCAAAAAAACCCCAACAAACCGCAAATTAAAACAAACTCCCAAAAATCCAGACAGACTGAAATTCCAAGCTAAAATACACATAAAAAGACAGTAATGGCAATATTTTGTCTTTTAAAAAAATGATGTAAATGTTGTATACTATCATACATTGTCATGCTTTTTAAAACTACAATTAAGGATGTAAGAGATGTACAGTAAATACACTGCTGAGGTACATTTCTTCTAAATATTAACACCACAACAGAATTACTCCCCAGCAGGTGATGCTACTTGGGAACATATAAATACAATTTTTACATTGTAAGGCACTTTTACCCAGCATACATGAGTTGAAGTCAGTTAAGACAAATTTGAGGCTTGTAAGAAAAGGGTTTTGCTTTTGACATTGCTTCCATGAATTCTGAACTGATGAGTTTCACCAGGCCATTTCAGCACACAGGGGTAACAGAAACCAGCCACTAGCTTTTCTGCTACCCAAAGGTAAAGTGCTGTTCTGGTTCTACAAGGCATAGAATGGGGTCGTTTATCCTTAACAGGTGAGTTACTGAACTGAATATTATACTAAGCCACTGACACACAATGAATTAGAGCTCAGTCTCAAGTACAGTCAGTATGCTGGCAGATCTACCCCATGCAAAGTTAGTTAAATACAGTAGCTGAAAACAAAGTGCCTTTCTTCCATGGGAGAGCCATGTCTGAGGCACAAATTGAAGTAATCTAAATATTGAAGGAAGCTATTTTGCATTCTAGGAGTGTTCTGAGTGGCTGAAAAATGTTCATATTCTAGGAGAAACAAAACACCTTGATAGACAATTTCAATAATCGATCTGTCACTGCAATTCAAGTCACACTTTTAATTTTCAAAGTTACAAATACAAAATAAAAATGATCAATGGCATCATGTTTAGAGCAGTAACTGAATATGTTCTGTACACAGCAATATTTATTTCCAAACGCCATTATTCTCCAAGAAAGCAAATAGAATTGATTGAATTCTAACAGGTAAAATGTTAGAAACTCCAATATACAGTAACTGAGTCCCTCAAGACATTAAGGGAATGCATAAGAAGACAAATGACACACATTAAATCTTTTAGAAATACAAGTAAAAAATGCTACAGAAACTCATGTTACAAATTAACTGTTTTTGCAATACCAATCACAGAAGAACTGCAGCAGTTTATAGTCAAATCAGTGTCTTTTGCTTGTTTCAAATCCAGACGAGTTGTTGGGAGTTCAGAGTGAAACAAGTCAAAACCCTAAACAAACAATAAGGTAATGCAGTAGCAACAGACAAACATGTGGACTAGATTCAGCTTTTTGGTTTTATTTAATTAAGTCTGCGGATGTGCTTTAACAGACGAATTGAAGGAGCCAGTAGCCATTCGAAATGAGAAGGTGTTTTGAAAGCAGTCAGAGGACTGTTCTGTTAGGTTTGGTATAGCCTAGATCTGATCATTCCCTAAAGGAACATCAAATTCTAACAAGCAGAATTCCATGATGTGATTGTTGACTTGACAGAGAAAGGGAAAAAAAAAATCACTAAAACAATAAGGATGATACACAAAGTTTATCATATAGTGGTCATATGATTAAAAAATAAATACCAATCTAGCAAAAAAGGTTGTTTCCTCATTCTTCTCACAGAATATGGGACCTTTATGCACATTCTTGACAAAACATGAAGTGTTTCAAACAACAGAGAACACCTGAGGTATGGACGTCAGATATGGTGGCTAAATTCCATAGTGAGTTAAGAGTTGTAACTCTCTGAAGTAAAAGAGATTGGGCTGCAAAGTCCAAACATTTATATAGTAAGGTTTTAATCACACTTAGTGAAGTGTTCTTTGTAAATTAGGACACAGAAAGAGGTGGGTTGGTGGGGAAAGAATGAACTACAGCCCTTTGGCATGAGTTCTAAAGCTCACAGCTCAGAACCAACAGCTGCTCAAGTAAGTCTCCCGCAAACAATGCCGGGCGGAATGAGCAATCCCAACAGGAACAACCTGAAATGTTCAAGCATGCTTCGTGTACACTGAGTCCTTTCCTACTGGGTGTTTCCCAAGCAAAAGAAGCACGGCTTTCCCATGTACAGCCTCTGGAACTTGTGCAGGAAGAAAATGAAAAATTCACAAAGTACCAGCTCACTGCCACCACGGACTTGTCCATGTGACTTGTCCATGTTGTTATTTAAACTAGCTAAGACCTTTCCTCATTGTGTGAATCCACTAAACAACTTACACATTCCAAATCTTAAGGTTTTTATTCAGTCCAGAAATATAGATCTTACTTCATTTCAATGTCTGCCTTAACTTTTGACACTGTACATATTACATATCATTTATATAGTGTTTCATTTTTTCCCAGACACTGCAGACTACAAACTACATAATATTGACATGTAAAACTCTGCCACTTACTGAAGGCTCACACACATGAACGTTTCAGGCAGTTCAATGAAATTTCTAACAGAGATGGGTAGTAAAAAGTTACTAACCCTTTTCTGATTTTTAGAAAACAATTTAAAAGGATTAGTAGTTATGATGTCTTAGCCATTCCCAGTTCTATAACTCTGTCCCTTGAACCTGTTTAAAAAATGATGAAAACAATAGTAAATTTAGAATCATACAGAAAAGCATTTAGCAACTCTGACATTACATCTACGTTTAGCAATAGAAATGAGGGCCTCCCTTCTTACACTGTTACAAAGTCAGCTGGATTTAAAAAACAACAAATCCTCCCCATTCTTCTACAGTATGCCAATAAAAAGTACTCTGCATACACTAGATTTAAATACTTCACTGCAATAAACTACATTAATTATATATTGCGTTTCAGTCTTGGTAACAGATCTGTGAGGAGTAACTTCCATACCTAGTTTCCATTGAGCTGCTGCTGAGGAATGTCATTATGGTCAGTGCCTGATTTGCCACGGCTCTTGCTTTCTCTTTCTTCATCCTCTTCATCTCTTTCATCATTTCCACTATGGTTTTTACAATAGAGTCTGGCACAATAAAAGAAACAGTGAGGATTTACACTGAAAAGATCCATGAAAACCTGACTTTCCTCTCAATTAGTTTTGAGACGTGCTACAAGTCAGTTGCAAACTCTTAAATCATTCATGGCTTTCAGTCAAGCATCAGTTAAACTGAGAAGGAAAACAAGTTTCAAGAGCAGCCAACAAAACTGTGACCAATCCCAGTTTTCCAGAACTGCCACTGCACTGCTCGGAGAATGCCCTCTCGTGGGCACAGCACAGCAACTCAGCTGCAGCCAAGTCACAGCTCTTCTGGAAGGATGGAAAGTTATGGGGTCCAAAAAGCCCCGGAAGGAAGCTACAAACACATCAACATGGAGGAATCATGAAATCAATTTTCTTTATCTAAATTATAGATTACTGGAGAAGGAAAATACAATACAAGTGAAATAATTTTCTCATTTCTCGTATTTACAACACTACAGAAATTTTGAATTAGCAGAGTAACTGAAATATTTTGTAAAGTCAACGATTACTTAAAAATACTATTTTAAATTAAATAATATCCTCTTTTTTTAAAAGAACATATTGACTAGCCAAGTCAGGCAGAAAAAGCATCATGAACTATCTTCACTTGCAAAATAAATTCAACAATTACATAGATCCTTACTTATAAATTCCTCGTGACATATTCTCAATGTATTTAGCTTTGTCTTCTACTCCACAGTGGTAATGGTATGTTTTTATGCAGGCTTTGATTTCACACCCAATAGTAGCACCAGGCTGGCTGCAGAGCGTGCATTTCTGTGCAGGGGAAAGAAGAGAACAGCAACATTCAGCCGCTCAGTCTGTCTCTTAGTATTCAATTAATGTTCCTCATATTTATGGCTAACATTTTGGAACAGAGTAATTCCTCTGACAGATCATCCTTCCAATGAAAAATTAATCAAAGACATGGTAAACCAGAAAATATAAAATACCAACCCATTAAAATATGAACACTAGGATTTACCTGTCTCTTACACAGAAAATTGGTGCATGATTGCAATACGTGTTATTGCATTTCCAAGGTCATTTCAACTGCTGCTGAAGTTAGTATGCTAATATATAAAGAGTCTTATATCATTTTTTTCCAAGGAACAATATTGCTAGTGGTTTATTCTCTCCCCGATCCCCCATAAATTTCTTAGCACTTTAAAAGCATCCTGAATTTTAGTAAAACACAGTGTGATGTTTTACCAGCATCCCCATCTCTGAGACCTTAATACGTTTTCCTACTAAATCACCAAAACAGTTGGTTTGTTTCCAATGTTATAGAATGTATTCACTGCAAGAACTGCATATTCTCTAATTTCACGTTCAGCTTCACATAGTATGTTTTTAGTAACACAGGTCCAAAACTATTATTCTCTCATCGTTACAGCATGGATAATATGGATCATATTACATTATGATAATAATATTTGTGTACATTGTCATAAAGAATCCCAAATACCACATGCCTAAACACCACTAATGTTAAGGTGATTCCTATCTGGATGCCCTTCCCACAAGTAACAATACACTTTAATTTTGTGTTTAGAAACAGATGGAAAAGATTGTTCCATAAAAGGAAGGAGGCAGAACTATATACATCTTAGCAGAATCACTAAGACATTCACCACATTCTTCAGGTACATACCATTCTTTTTCCTCTCTTGATTTCTTGAAGTACAGTTTTGATATCAAAATCACCAAATTCTGCCCTTGAAGTTGTTGTTAGCTGGACAGTGCCAGAAGAGAACAACTGTAAAACAAGTCAAAAAATAATGTCAGGTTACCAACTTGATTGGAATTTTTTCTGTGCAGGAATAACTGAGCACTGAACATCGTTTCGTGAACTGTTTTGTGATCTCAGACAACATGTGCTATATCAACGAAATAGGAAAAACCCTGTGCTAAGCAATTAAAGTATTCCTTCCAATCCCCACCTGACTGCTTTAATTAGAGTTGTTGTTGCCTTGGAGAAATATATTTTAAAAGACAGAGAAGTATATGAGAAATAATGATAGAACGAAAACATAAAGTAGCAAACAGGCAATAATATCAATTACACTACTCAACTTTTCAGGAACATTCCATTTCCTTCCCTGTGACATATATGTAATTCAGGTTCAACCCTGATGTCAATATAGCTGTGAAGTCCTGAGGGATGACAATGGAGCACAGAAGTACCATGCCTTCCATTATCACCCTCATATATTCAGCTCTAACTGCCTTAAAACTGAAGTTCAGGTACACAAAGTAACAAAGCCTTGCTACAGTAAGACCCGAAGCTGCTGGCAGACACCAGCTCTCTGGTAAATGAGGCTGGGTACAGAAAGGCAATGATTACACCCCACAGATTGCCTAGACTGTGTATTCATTCTGAGGTACAGCATGAACCAGTGAAGTTTGTTACCCAAAGCCCTACCTCATTCATAGAATGAGTAATAGGAAAGACGGCACTGTCTGCTCATGTTCATTGAATTAGATCCCATTCAGGCTGACAGTTCACCATCTAAAGGCAAGAGCTTTCTAGAACTTCTATATCCCACACTCAAGTTACACAGCCTGAACCCACAGGTCAGAAAATCACGAATTCTTCTCAGATTGTGCCTGAATGCCTGTGAAGTCGTTTTTTTCTTGGAAAGGACTCTTCTAGTTAAAAGTGTTTTCTGTTTTCCTTTTTAAATACTTCATATGCATTTAGATGCTAAGGCAGCATTTTTAATGAGCTAAAAAGTCTCCCTGAGCTAACTCCATTTCTTACCATGAAGCCAACTTTTATTCATACTGCCTGCAGTGAAAATAAATGAATTGCTCACTTTGCAACACTTCAGTGCTTAAGGAGATCATCAGCATACAGACAATACTCATGCATAATTACATGTGAGAGTACTGCATTAAAATCCAAAACAGCAATTCAGACAAAATTCACAGAAGAGACTTGTTAACAAAAATACTGTTACTCACCATGCACTTATAGTGTGCTGCAGCCTTTTTGGCATTAAATATATGAAGCTTTCCTCTAGCTTCATTTTCTTCTTCACCTGCATGACAGAATCCACATTTAGGTTTTGTATCACTGGGGCTGCTTCTGTGGGGAGACCTGTCTCTCTGAAAGAAAAACATTTTACTAAAATATACTGCTGGGACACAAATACAGTTGCAATTTTAAAAGCCTGTGGCCACCAGCTGGAGGCTCAGACAACTGCAAATTTTAATAAAACTTGTATTTCAGAGAAGAAATATGCAATTCTGTCTTCTAAGAAGTTTACCATATTTACTGCTTACATAGGAACTGCTTTCTATTTCGTCTGTGCCATGTGAGGACGTAGATCTAGTGTCTTCTGATTGCCCTTTGAAATTTGTTTTTCTTGGCTTTCCCTTACGACCCCTCCTTTTTCCTTTGGGAGGTGAAGGCTCCAATTCGTGTTCATTGATATTTTCTTCTAAATCTGCTTTAGAAGTCAGAAAGCATGGTTAAACAAGATTCTCCACAATTTTACACAAAACAAACTAAGAAAAAAACCCGAACCAAGCAAAAAAACCCAGAACCCACCAAAACCAGACAAGAAAAACCACAACTTCTATTTTCTGAATTTTGGTAAGAAATAAAAGTAGCACTTTTTTCCCATTTATTATAAACATGCAACTACAGATTCTGAAAATGTTACTTTTTATATGTCACACAACTTTGTATCTTTATAACATATGAAGGTTTAGTGCTTCTTACAACATCTACTTTCAGACCTAAAATTTGTCCTCAGACACACATTTTCACCTTCACTGAAAATAACATTCATTTAAGCTACACTGAAACTGGAAAGTGTTTTCACCCATGAAATATGCTATTAATTTATTATTTTAAGATGCACAACTCCAATGTAAATTGCCCTTAACAGTATGCTACTGTACACAAATAATACCTCTCTTCTTGCTTTATTAATTCATGCCTGTTGACTTAAAAAACACAAAAAATCACCCATTGGGTTATAACATTAAGCTTTAAAACTGAAATGTGTTTTGCCTTCATGAAACAGATCTACAATTTTATGTCATTACAGAATATTTTTACATCTGCAGCTAAAAGCAGCCTCCAGTTTAGAGGAAATCATCCGCACTGACAACATCCCATATCAAGTATTTACAGACCATTAAGAATACAAGAACACACATTTTTAATACAGACATACCAAAGAGGCCTGACAAGTTCCTTTGCAAATGTCAGCTGAGCTGTGAATGCTATACAGAACTGAGTCCAGTACTTGGGCACACTGAATTTTGGACAACTCACAGCTATACAGAAGATACAGATCAATTCTGCAAGATTAAAATTGTTTCCAATACAAAGCAGTTATTTTCCAATAGATATCAGTTATATCTGATAACTACATCTAACAACCAGCTCTACTCAGTCACTAACAACTTTTCTACTCGCTGGAGCATCCTCCTTTTTTCTTTTAATATGGAGCACCCACCCCTGCTCGAACCACAAACATATTTCAGCAGACTTGTTTAAAGGAACATGCATAAAAGTCCTGATGAAGGACTTTTCTTCTCAAAATCCAAACCACAAACATCAGTATGAGCCCTCAAACAGAAGGAAATGGTAATTGGAAGACCTGGAACATTCACTTGATGGATGTCATATTGTTTTAGTATCCAGACAGGGCATCTTAGTTGGAGACTAAATGCTGCTTTGCCAGCACTTGTCTTTCTTACCTATTATCACATAAAAATCAGATCATATTTCTATCTCACGGTAACAGTGACTCAACTGCACAAAACTTAAAAGTCAAAGTGCTGAACATATTCCACAGCCACCAAGTGGGAGCAGAAGACAACGGAAGCCCTGGTGCAACCTAGCTCACAAATACATCCTGTTCAGCTCCATCTTCTGTATCTGTCACTAATCCCCAAGAAAGCTACAGCTTCTGCTCAGTTATTAAGGAAAGACAGAAAACTCATCCAAATGCATCACAACAGGTTATACTGAGATTTATACAGATCTGTAAATTATTTTGGTTTAAACTTGTAGATTATTCAGCTATATAAAGATTTGCCCAAGTTGCTACAAAGACACATTAGCCTGTCTACAACATCCTTATACCTTAATATATAAACTACTCTTTTCTAACTGCACATGAAAGTACCATTTATTTTACTCAGAAAAAACTAAATGCATGATCCCACAGATTATGTAATGAAAGAATATATTTTACATTTTCTTCTCAGAATTTCCTAACATTATTTTTCATTTATCATCACTTGCTAAATTCCCCAAGCAAGATTATGCAATTTAGATATTGACTTCTTAAGACTGCATATAGCAAATTTTATTACAATCTGAAAAGCCTCTTTCAAAAAGAATTCTTTTTTATCTTGTTCATCAGATGAACTCTCCACCAATTACTCAAAGAAATTTGTGAAGATTTGTCTCTATTTTTACATTTACAGAAGTCATAGATGGCTATTCTAGAAAAACAGTCTTACAAAAATGTGACTACTAAATTCGTGATCCTTTAAATGACATCAGTAAGAAGTGAAAAAAATTCCTCCCAAAATAATTCAATGGATTTCACTACTGTACTTGATGAAGCAAAACACAGTCCATTCCCTACCATTCCTTATTTTTTCCAAAGCTCCTAGTCAATTCTGTCAGCCAAAATGCTTTCCACCTCTCAGTCCACCCTTACTTTCTACAGCAACATTAAAGAATGCCCTGAACTCTTTACAGCCCCACTTACAAAACTAGAAGCAAGTCAAAATTGCTAAAAACCAAGCACACCTTATGAAAACCAACTTCTTATAAGAAATGTCAGTCTCCTACTAGAATAAGTTCTTAAGTGCTATTTTTTAGTCTATAATTATTAGTACACTTAAGATTTGAGAAGTAAAAATGCTGTCTTTTCAAAAGACAGTTTCAGTGTAAGATAAAAAACCATGAAGAATACAGCTTTGCTCAAAGGAGAATCTCTCTTATGTGCTCAAAACTACGACTTTCAGAGAAGTTCAGACATCATTAAAATCCAGATGCTACGTGACCCCATCACTAAAATACAATTCCTTGAAGATACACATCTCCTACTTCAAGTGATGTGAACCTGTAGGGTAATACCACCAAGACATGATGATCTGCCCTACCACATCTGTCCTTCAAGACTGATACCTCAAAACACTAAAGCTCCTCTCATCTTTATAGCACCCTGAACCCACAGAATAAAACAGGGAGAGACTGTAACCTGCTGTCAAACACATCTGCCCTGAATGGTCTTCACATTTAATTTACAACTTGGTGGGTGCCCTAGCCCTCTCCTCAAGCCCACTGCCAGCTTACCCTGTGTCCCTGGCATCTGATGGTTGGGTGTTTCCAACTTCTCCTATCAGCTTGAACTAAGGAAAACACAAAAAGTTGTTTGACTCCTCCCTGACCAGGTGATGCTTTATCATGGATATCACCCATCCTCTGAATCCCCTGAGATTCCCTAGAATATCCTCTTTAACTACCCATATCCCATTACCGCATTGATTTTTAAAATCAAGACAATATTCTCAACATAACTTCAGATAAAGTATTCCAAGGAAGTTTCTGAGAGCTTCCCTCAGAAGTTCCTAAATGCTAGATCTGAAAAGAGTCCAATACACAACATGGCCTGAGAAAGGGGAAATCAAGAGGAAACAATCTACATTTTAAAAAGCACCTAGGAATATGATATTGTAAACTGAGTAGCAACAACCCCCTAATTTGCATTTTAAAAATCCATGAGCAGTACAAAGCACCGCAGAAGGAAGCCTGGCAAAATGCTGTACTACATCATCTGTTAATAGGGAGATTCAGCTTCAGAGAGAAATCTAAAAATTCTCCTTTGATCATGAATAGAAGGAAAAAGGATCAAGATGTCTTGCTGTTTAAAAAAAGGCTTGGCAGGGAAGAGGTTGAGATATCACTGATCCATATTCCATCAGCTTGAAATATACATGGAATATATACCCCTTTCCAAAAGCCAGGTTAAAGCAAAGTAATGAAGAATTATACGCTTTAAAGGTTGTGAAAAAACAAGTAAAAAGAGGATATATATAATAAATACTGCACTGTTGACATCCGTCCTACATTACCTTAAACAACAGAGTCAGAGAGCAAGAAACAAAGGAGGCTGAGTTTGTATGAGGAAGATAAAAAACAAAACTACTGGCACAGTATCTTCAAGTAGGACTGGACATAAAACTAAGCCAAAGCATAGAGTGTTGAAGTGGCTGAGACATGCTGCTACATAAATCTGAAATCACACATACGCAGGTAATGTTTTACAGTGCAACTGGGATAAAAGAGAAACTAAAAATTCAAGGAACAAAAATCAATCTTATCAGATTTTTAGAAGAGAAATGGAATCCAACGGGGAAAGAAAAGAGTACTTCAGCATTCTAGAGTAAAATTTCCTTAAACTATGACTGAAACCAAATAAACCATATGAGCCAATATCATTATTTTAAATTGGAAAGAAACATCAAAAAAACCCCAAAACAGCTTTATTGGCCCATGTGGATGCATCTCTAAGCAATAACAAGAACCACAGATTTGCATAAACCCCATTGCAAGCAAATGCAAAATCAGGTAAACTAATAATGAAATAGTAGTAGTTTTTATAGTTTTATAGTAGAAGATGCGAAATTAACAACTGAAATGCTGAATAGAATTTCTGGGTTATCTTTCTCAATGGCAGAAGAATAAGTTACATGAAACAGATCTAAACTAAAGTAAGAGTGGAGAGGAAAAAATTAAATTACCCCTTCGGTTCTGCCACTAACACATTTTCCAAAAGCCCCAGACACTTCAAGGAACTGATGACTTTCATCCAAAAGTTATTTGGTATGAGGTACTTGAGATTACTTCTTTAATTCAGCACATTTAACACAGAAATACAATAATAATAATAGTCCATACTAACCACACAATTTAAATGCATTTTCAAGCAACTGGCAAACACTGGCAAAGACTGAAAACAGAGGATGCACTTGGCTTATTTGCACAATTATAAAGCTTAAGACCACTGGTCTGATTAATTTGTCGAGCAGCTGACCAAGCCTCTCTGTGTAACACCTTGCCTTGATAGGAAGGAGAAGAACAACACCACAGGACAGCTCCTCAGACACTCACCACGTAACTTTTACATTTTTTCCTCTTCCATTAGCCATGCGGTTTTCCATAAGAAAACCCTGGTGTGATGCTTCTGCACAAACCCTCATTAGACTATAATGGGACAATGCTAGTTCACTGCCTGTGTGGAGGTGCCTTCCCCTGAAATCCCTGGAGGAGGGACCCTGCAGGGTACGGATCTGCTTCTGTCCCTGTCCCCATGTCACATGTGCCCCATATCTGTTCCTGATTGGGTGGTTTGGGTGTGCCCAGGGGGCCCGGGAGTGAGAGAGCAGGGTCTGATGACTGAGTTGGCCTGGGAACTCCATCCATGGCGGCTGGAGGAATAAAATAATCCCTGAACATCTACAGAAATATCGCTTCATCTTTCCTTCCAAGTCCATCGCTGTCTTATATATGTTATAAGGATTCCCCGTTACAACAAATGGTGGAGATATGTGGACATTCGATCCCTGAAAACGATTTCTAAAGGTCCGGAGTACACCGATGAGAATTGTGAGTAATTGAACTTTCTTATTGTCTTGTTTTTGGCTGTACTTTCTGACCAGATGGAGAAATCAGAGGAGCTGTGGCTATCTGAGCCACAGAGAAAAATGTACTTGGAAGTGAAAGAAATTCTAGCGAAACAAAATACAAAACAGGACCCAGGACATTTAGAACTCTTCTTTAACTGACTTTTCAATAATTTCTTTTATGTCACTCGAGACTTAATTTTTGATGTTGGTTTTCCTGTGACTAGAGGGGACAATTTTTGGAAAGAAATCGATGAGTTGATAATGATTCAGTCAAAAAGTGGAATGGTAGCAGAATTGATCCTAGCTTCTTTTGCAATTGAAGATGCTCTCATAAAGCATATACCCGGTCCCAGTAACACAGAGGTGCCTGTGGCTGAGGTGCCTGCGGTGGAGGCACCCAGCCCCCCTAAAAGCACAAGCCGTAGAGCAGACCCCATCCCTGTATCGGAGTGCAATCCCAAACAACAGCGGGTGAGAGAGGGACAACGAAGACACTGGATGTGAGAGTGCATTCCTAGGGGTCTCTGAGGTATTCTTACAGTGAATAAAGAAGGACAGACAGTAGAAATAGCTGCTGAAAAACGCAAAGCGTGAGCCGTGAAAGCAGAGGCACGAGATGCGAGAGCAGCGGCGAGGGTGGCAGCGAGAAAGGCAGCGGCATGACCCGGCGATGGCTGCCCCGCGCCGTGTGGCAAGCAACAGTCCGAGCCCAAGAGCGAGAAAGGCAGTGGCGTTAGTGGCAGTCGCTATGACGACCACAGTGAGCCACGCCAAACCGAGCCGGAGTGGCGTGGGGGTGAGAAGAGAACCGTGCTAGCACCCAGCAGCAACACATCTGTAGCTGACAGCAGCAGCAGCAGCGGCAGCCCCGGCGTTATGAAGCCGCGCACACGCAAACACCTCACAGGGCACAGCTGCGCAGCCGCGCAAACGCCCAGAAAGCGTGGAGCTGCAGTCTCGTGGAAGTCCAGAGGAGAAGCGAGCACAGCACCAAGCAGCGGTGCAGAGGTGGCCGAAGGCAGAGCAGCTGGCAGGGTCAGCGTGCACCAGCACGGCCCAACCAGACCCGCACGGTCCCACACGCGATCCCGAGGAGTCCAGACCCCACAACAGGAACGTGCTGGTGGCCCCGGCAGTCCCGGCTGCGGCAGCTCCAACGCGAGAGCAAGAAAAACTGAAGGTGAAAGCAAGAACAAAAAAACTTGGAAAAATGAAAAGGTTATCACAGCTAGGGTTTTGGGAACTGTAAAGTGGTACAATGTAAAGAAAAATTACGGTTTCTTATTGAAAAATGATACTGGATAAAGTAGTTTTTTGGCCATAAATCTGCTATTGTAAAAAAATAACCCCAAAAGTGATGTTCCAAGCTTAGAAGAAGGAGAAAGAGTAGCATTTAAAATTGTGCAAGGAAGGAAGGGCCCACAGGCCGCATGTGTTACAGGCCCTGGGGGTGTCCCTGTCAAAGGTAGTAGATATGCTAGACAATACCCCCATAATCCCTATCCTTTCCCTTATCCCACCTTCCCCTTTTATCCCATGCCCCTTTATCTCCCACATATGCCCAGCCCAAATTTCCCTTTCTGGCTCCCCTCACAAAACCAGGCTTTTCCATTCACCATGAACCCCTTTGCAATGCCAATGGGGGGGATGAAAAGGAGGGAGGGAAGAAATTAACTGTCATTTTCTAAGATTCCAACAGGTACAAAAAAGAAAATCCCTTCCTCAGTTTCCATCTGAAGCATGCTCAAATCCTGTCTCCCTTATGATGCTCCAAAGAAAATCTGTTTGGACATCTGGGGACTCAAGATAGTGGCTTCCTTTCCTTTGAAAATGTTTTGTTGTTTATCCAACTGTTTCCAATGTTCTCCATTTAAAAAGAAAGGGTGTATTGTGGAGGTACCTCTCCCCTGAAGTCCTGGGCGGGAGGGACCCTGCAGGGTACGGGTCTGTCCCTGTCCCTGTCCCCATGTCACGTGTGCCCCATACCTGTTCCTGATTGGGTGGTTTGGGGGGACCAGGCCCAGGAAGAGATGAGGGTCCCATGACTGGGGTCTGCTGGGAACTCCAGCCATGCGGCTGGAGGAATAAATCATCTCTGAACATCTACAGAAATATCGCTTCATCTTTCCTTCCAAGTTCATTGCTATCTTATACTTGTCATAAGGATTCCCAGCACTACAACATGCCTGGAAAAACTGCTTTTGTGGGAACACCACTTAAACATTTGATGCCACACCCAGAGCATTCTCCAGGAGACAGACACCAAGCAGGCTGAGTCAGCAAAGCCAGGGAAGACTTTGACACCACCAAAACCAAAATTACCCTAAAATGCAACATTACAGAAACGTTTACATCAGACTGTGTTACTGCAAACACCGTGAGGGCAAACCTGTGCTGGGACCAATTCTACAGAAAATGCAATAGGGAACAAACACTGCTTGAAGAATCCAAAGATGAATCACAATGTTACCTAACGAGAATGCCAAAAAGTTGCAGATGTTTTTCCTGACAGTCTCTGGTTTTCACAGCACTTTGGAAAAATACTCAGTGCCCTATAGATTTCAGTGTCTCTAAATAAGTCTCAGAGAAATATCATCCTGCCTCAACTTACTGAGCAGTGTGAGAAGCATAGATTCCATGTCTGATCTTTAGAATAACATGAAAAGGATGCTAAGAGAGGAAATGTCCTTATTTCCACTGTGGAAACATAATTCACTGAGGCTTTGAGCACAGCTACAACACAAATTATAAACATTTTATTTTCTGAACCCACAGTTCTCAAGCTTTAAACATTAAGAACAAAAGTCACACGGCTGTTTTTGTTAAGTCTCTGTCTTACCACTATGTAACAGAAGAATGAAATTACATTCTTAGTTTATATTCAACTATTCCTCATCAGCTGAATTTGTTTTAAACTCAACACATGAATCAGGGCAGTCCCACCTGCAGGGAAACTAGAGAGGCCAGTTTTTTCATTTTTCAACAATTATTTCCAGTACATTGGAAGAAATTCCAGCAAACAGTTCCAAAACAATAGTTCAACAATACTCCATTCTTCAAAAATAATAAATGCAATTGTATCCAACTGAACAGTAATTCAACTAACAGTTAGCTGTAATAATTTGAAAGCACTGGCAACAATTCCCATAACCTATTAGGTACACAAAAACTTAGATGGCTTGCCTAAAATTACCAATTAAGCTATTATCCAAAGTTCAGTTATTTTGTTAAATTTGTAACCAGCAGGGCAAAATCTGGATGTCCTTTTTCCAGGTAATGGGAACACAGCACAAAAAATCACTCTGAATTACACAAAGGAAATAAAGCAGAAATACAATTTCCCTATTCTATGTCACCTAAAGGCCAGCCCATACAGATAAATTAGATAAACCCAACAATTTGTTGAAACAGATAACGAATTTAAGAGCACAGTACTCTGCTGCCATGTTTCACATTTTTAGATTCAAAGAAAGCAGAAGGTAGTTCAAGCAACTCCTGTCAAGTGAAGAAAAACTAATTCCCATCACTCATTAATTTAGTCTTGATGAGTAGACACCAAGTCTGATGAATTCTCACACCATGTGAATTTCATAACAGCAATAAAAAACATCTATGAGGTCCTTTTTATTAAGTCTTAGCAGGTACCTCAATTCCAATATAGGTCCTCCAATAACATTTCCATGCAGGATTCAAGTTTCTTTAACTGTTATTAAATGTTTAACAGATAGTCTTTTTAAACTAGAACTTCTAACAAAAGTACATGAGCCAGATTTCAGACTTGGGCAAGTATGCCCCCAGAAGTATCCATTTTCTAGAGAAGGGAAGAAAAAAAATCTCACTGTTATGCAGCAGTGCTGACTACAGAAAATAGACTGTTCTGGACAAGCCAAACACTCCTAAAAACTGAATATCCACTAACATAATTGACAAAAAAGAAATACTCAGACTGGAACAATTAAATCTGTATACAAAGAACCAAGTGTAAGAACCCGGAGATGTTCTAAACCAACCAAGGAAAAAAACCTCAATAAAATAAAATTTTAAAATCCCCAACCAAAAAGCAACTCAGAGCAGGAGCAGTTAAATTTCCATTACAAAGGGACTGATGGTTCTAGTGCCCCTGTGCACACACACTGGGTGACAGAATCACAGATAAGCTTTAATTAATGAAAATGAAACTAAAACAAGATTAAAAAAAAAGGCACTATGTTAACATCTAGCTACCCTGCCTAGTCTAGTCACTCTTCTCTGCCAAGTCCTTTATCTGTTTTCATACACTGCCATTCTTTCACATTTAAATGCCTCTTTGACGCTCACATTTGCATCAAGAAACAAACAAAATACATAGCATATATAAAGCTTAATCTCACCATCCAACACCTTCTAGTTGTCATTTCACTGAGCAAACTTCAGCATTTAAGAATTAAGTAAAAAACCCTCCCAAGTCTCTTCTGAAACTCTGAAAATCATCCTGTAATTTTTGTCTGCTAAAGTTAATTAGTGTTCAATGTAGCAAAATACCACTGCTATGGAAATTACTTACAGCATTGTATCACGCATATGCAACATGTATTTCTACTCTGATTTATAGGAGGTCTATCCCAAAAGAGTCACACCTTCTGGCATTATCAAATCCACAACTGTAACTATTATTTTATGGGTACAGTTTCTGAAACTGCATGGACTAAAAAGAAAACATATTCTTTGGGAAAGAGCACTGGGTGGAATTTCAGTGAAATATTAAATAAAAAACAGAAAACAGAAATGTGTAGTATAGCTATACATAGTTCTAAAAGTGCAAAAGCTATTTCTAGAAGTTTAAACCATGACAGAAGTAAATATTTTAAACAAAAAAATGTGTGCAAAGTTAAATGCTAAATAATATACTACTGGGTTATTTGGTGTCAGCTTTTCTGAGTGACATTGTTTATTTCTTCTCTCCTACCCTCAATCTACAAGTCTCTTTATATGAGTCTAGATAAATATTTTAATAAACTACCATCATCAACATTTAATAAAAAATCCACTAATTTTTCCCAATATATCTACATAAAATTTTAAAGCCCTTGCCGTTAGAAAAATGACACTGCAAAATTGGAGATAGTGGTTTCTGAAAACTCTTAAAAAAAAAATCACAAGATCAGATCCTGCAAGGAATCCCAAGCAGAAAAAGTAATCCATTGGCTTTGCGCTCCATACAGAATTGGAGGCATTTTTACATACATGTCAAATACTGAGTCACTTGTGAGTCGCAGTTAAAGACTGAGAAAACTCGCTGGACTCAAATTATCTTTCATATTCTGTGTCTTCTAATACACAAAGCAACCCCCAAAACAAAGTGTTAAACTACAATATAACATGGCCCCTTCTCTTTGGAGAACTAGTCATAACACACACATTATTTTCTTGTTTAAACTGTAACAGTAAAATTAAGAGTTTTATATATAAGCACACAACAATAATAATGTAAATGGACTAAAAAAAAAGAAATCCATTTGCTTTGATATTTTCTGCTGCCTTCAGAATCTTTCTGAACATTGAAATGACATCCAAACCTTACCATTAATAAATCTACTATCTGTAGCATAAAAAGCAATATATTACCTTAAAAATACATTTGGTATTGAGACTGAAGTAATTTATGAAGTTTCATCTTCACTAAACAGCTGCATACTCCTCATTAGTTAAATGTGATGATATTTCAGTTGAAAGCAATGCAAAAAGTAAACTATAACTGTTTGCTTACCCAAATTCAGATACAGTAGAAAAAGAGAAAAATACCTTAATAAATACACAATAGCACAACTAGTTTGGAATTTTAACAGACCACACAATTCATCTACACTTGTGGCATTTCACTATTCTGCAAAGATACACAGCTTTCATGAATGGATTCATAAACCGTATTTTTTTAAATCAATATGATTCAGAAACTTATCTGTAAGTGAACTCATCACAACCCTTTTTATTTACTATTGGGTATTTCTTTTTTCAAGAGTTAAACTCTATTTACTAGTCAAAAAATAATGAGTATTTAAGAACATTAGCAGCAGCAAAAATCAGCTCTTATCTGACAAAATATTTCAGATGTTAATATTGTGAACACTAAACTACAAATATAAGCCAGCTTCTTCCAAGAAGGGAATGTGTAACTTCTACCCAAACTTTTGGTTTTATGGAGAATCATATCTTTTGAACATCCTAAAACTTATGGTTTGGGTTTTTTTCCAACTCAATCAATATTTTTTAGAGAAAATACAGAAATCTGGTGGGCTTCCAAACTCACTGTTTCTCAAAAAAATATACTTCTAATTTTTACTGAAAACATTTATATTCTCTAGAAAAATTAAATTTAACCAAGTATCTTTCTACAATGGGAAAAATTTATATTGAATAATTTTACCTTCAGAGTTATGCGTAGTTTTCTTGTGTTTTCGACATAAAATCCTATAAACAAAGTAGTTGAAAACTGTCAAGTCAGTCACGATTCACAAATTATTTACTCATCTTTTAAATTTAAATGCCAGTACATTTTTCTCCCACTTGTAAGACTCTGATACACAAATCTTGCAGTGAAAATATGCTTTTCTAGCACATCACTATTTTGAATGCCACAGTCATAATTAGAATTTTTTGCAACAGTTTTGTTTAGATTCCAAAGTGGGGCTTTGCTTTGTTGTTTTTTAAACAAAGAACATAAAATAAAAATCAAATAAACATAACAAATAAATAATAGTTACATGTAAATGCCTTGTGAAGGTTTCTCTCTTATCTGAGCTTTATCATGCAAAGCACAGTAGTAGTGATATGTCTTGTGACACGTTTTCACATCACAGCCAATGGTTGCTCCAGGACAGTGGCATAAAGAGCACATCTGGAAAGGAAACGGAAGCACAATTCATGCTACTTTTTGCTTAGTACTTCTGAGTTCAAAAATAATATATTTACTACTCCTGGTGACAAAACAAATGGATTTATGCACTTGGTATTACTCTTCCTGCTCTCAAGTGTTTTTCATAATTTATTTTGAAATTAAAAAATTTGTTACAAGCGTACAACAATGCAATAACCACCAGATGCTTTATCAATTCAATCACCATTATCAACTCAAAGAAGAAAATAAGTAATTTATTGTTGTGGAATGTATCTGATGAAAGCGACACAGCATTCACCTAAATATCCCCCTCACAAGGACAGTCTGTTTGTACCAACCATTTCAGAAAAGTTAAAAACATAATTGAACCTGTTTAATTCTGAATTATATTATGAAGGCAGGAGGGATTTGGGAATGAGTCCTGCAGTCCGAAATACTGATGATCTGCAAATTTACCTCAGCATCAGCAGCTAACTTTACCTTTTTTTTTACAGTTACGTCCTTAAGTCCTTTCCAAAACACTGAATTTAGTGAAATATTTGGTAAAGACAACAAATTTATTTCAACTAAACTAAATTTTGCTCTTTACACCTGTATTACAAGAAAGATTAAAAGTGAGGCTGTTGCTTTACTCTCCCTTCCCATTAATTATTTCTTCTTGCATCAGACACATAGATAACAGCAGCTATCTGCCTTCTAAATCGCTCATGGTTCTTGTACCGTGGTAGAAAAGGAAGTAATTGACAGTGTCACGAGATTTTTCTCTGTATTGCTCTCTACTGATGTAATATTCCCCAAAATCTCAGGATTTCCCATTAAACTCACCTCCCAAGACAACTGGAGCATTTTTTTGTATCCTGCATATCGCCCATGCCTCCAAAAGGTAACAAGCAATTCCAAATCTAAGTATGCAATGTAGGATATTCACTATATATATATATATGTGTACATCTTCACGGATACATTTTTTGTCTACTGCACTTGTTTAGTCAAATTCTCCTTGCTACTCTCAAATATCCCAAAAAATATACCACCAAAGTTACCAAATATACCACCAGCCTGTTTTCCAATTTTAACAAAGTCAACTGAACAGTAAAAATGTCAAAGCCTTGGATCATCTCCATTTACTCCTCTGCAAGCTCTGAAACGGTACAGTTATATACTGTTCTCTAGTTGTTATCTAATTTGTATGGGCATTTTATCTCATAAATCTGTTACACATTATGGTTTCATATCTAGTAATTGCTGATCAAAGTCCTTTAGAAAAGCCTAGGCTTATATATCCAGCCAAACAAGTTTAGTCAGAATCTCAGTTTTTTTGAAAGCCAGAAATGACTAAAAGGTTATTTTTTTATGAACAACATGATGTGTCTGTAAAATAGAATTCACAATAAGTAATAAAACACTTATTCCATTGGCATGTGTCTGCTGTCCAAATGGTCACAAACTCTCAAGTTATATTTGGTATATATTAAGTTTGATAAGCTGCAAATTAGGTAAGTTCTTTAAAAAAAACCTTCCCATGCACAGACACTAGAAATAATATAGATAATTAAGGTAATTAAGAGATCAGTGACTTGTACTTCCAAATATTTAGACTTCATAAGCTTTTGTGACTAGCCTACCAAGGTTTGAACCCACAATCTTTTCCAAGACAGATCTATTACTATCAGAAAGTCTCTACATGTCAGTCACTGTCACTCTGGTAATGAGGTCCCCACTGTCAGTGCCCATCTGGCCAGAAGCACCTCGTTACAGAGGACAAACTGAGCCCAAGCCATCAATACATTCACTTAACCCAGTGCAGAGGGTTTTTGCTGAATGAGCTCATAATAGACCAGGGGAGACCAGCAAGCAGACCCGAGAGAAGGGATCTGGGCTAATGACAAACATTCATCTTTAAACTTCCTGCACACCAATGCAGAAAGGCAAGTTCCTCCAGTGTGTGATCTAGAGCTGCAGCTTTCTGACAGCTACAGAGACATGGTACTTAAATTAAGATCTAAAATTATCTTGTACATTTTCTCCAAAGAGGAAACAACTCAGGACTATGAATCCATCAGATTGACCAGAACCAGGTTTTCTACAAAAACCCTGAACAAAGTGCCCAGTACATAGAGCTGGTGATCTACAAGAATGGAGCTACTGCAATAAAAAGAACATAAAGAGATTCAGAAGCAGAAAGAGAAACCATCAAAGACATAAAAAGAAAAAAAACCTTTAAAACCTTTAAGAGACACAAGAATCAAAAAGTTTCTTTATGATCTGGAGTTCCATTACCTACCATGTTCTCTGGAAAATCCTAATCACAACATGAATGACTTGTGAACAGTTATTCATTTATGCTTCAGCTAATTAGAGCAAATGAAATTCCCTGCACTGGAAATGATTCAAATGAAACAGCGGATGAAATATTAGACTGCTATTATAAAATTGTAGTTCTGCAATAATACTCTGGACTTCTCTTAGTGGTTGAAGAACTGGTAAATACAGAGGGCTTTAAATAACTAATCTGAAAGGTTTTAATGTGAGGAATGAACTGATTATCTGTTGAAGTTATTTTAAGAAGAACCTCACTCATTTCCCCAAATGGAAAACAACTAGTTCTACAAAAATAATAATAAAAAAGATCCTCATGAATTAGATTCTCAGGAATTAAAAACAGTCATTGCTGCTCAATCTCTTTAATTTGCTGCAGCTGTAATGACTAGTGTACCCACATACCTAAAAAGCCATCTATATTAACAGCATTATTTTTTTAAATCAGTATAAAAGGAGCAAAAAGTGTATCTGGTAGTTAAAACGAGATTTTGGCAGCAACCCCAAATACTGGTAAAGGCACAATAACACCCTTCCCAGGACCCTAGAATGCGGGTTTCTTTCAGAAATCTCACAGAAAATATTAAATAGATTAAATACACTGAACAACTTCCTCGCAAACTTTATGGAAGGTATGAAAATACTGTCCTCCATTTCCAAGAGCCAAAATAGGGACTTACCAGTTTTGTGCCTCTCTTTATTTCTTTCTGAATATCTTCAATAGAGAATCCACCAAGACTCTCATTATCAGTGTGTGAAGAAACCAGTGCGGATGAGAACAGCTAAAATTGCAAAGACAAAATTTGCATTTTAATTTTTAAGGGTATAAGTCATAAGAGAAATTTATAGATATGAAATCCACCAAATTGCAGTGGTTAATCATGTGTGCCAATTCCAACCTGGTTGGCTTTTCCATGTGTTTGCAGCGTTTTCCCGGCTCCATCCCATTCCCAGTCACTCACCATACACTTGTGATGTGCCGCCACCTTCTGGTTCTCCGACATCAGCAACTGCCCACATTCGTTATCTTTATTCGACCGACAGAACCCACACTTCCTTTGTCTGGAAGAGACTTTCTTCTGTCCGACTGAGCTTGTCATGATTTTAAATGACCTTAGAATGCCACTGCAATCCTCTTAATGCTACAGGGGAAAAAACCTGCAATCAGCATGTTAACATCAACAAAAGGCAAATTAACTTAGTTTTATAAATACAGTATTAGATGCTTGGAAGTCATTTGTCCCTTTTCTTCATGCTGCTACTTCAGTATATCCAAATAAATAAGCGACAGGTAGAGGCAGTATTTTGCCAAATTTTAATTAAATTTTATCAGTAAGAAAAAATAGTTTCTTTATGCAAAAAAGCTTGAAAATTAAAATAGAACTTTGGATGCTAAAACAAAAGCAGAAAAAGGAAAATAAGTAAGTGGAAAATACAACATGAGAATTGTTGGGGAAAAAAGTTACTGCAACTAATTTTTACAGTTATTTATTACACGAAAGGAATTTGTAGAAGAAATATGTATCTGTACATGCAACAAAATTCATGCTACTGAACTACTTCAAAAACAGAAGCAAAATAAAACCCAGAGTCCAGCACAGCCTCCAGCACAGGTTTTGGCTGTAAAGGCTCGCAAAGTCTCAGGTCAGATGAGCTAGGAATAGAGATGACATGAAAAAATGTTACAATTTTTGGTATCAAGAGGTGTCTTGTGGCTACTCAAACAGTATTAGGAACAAAATTTTAGACATCTCTCTGCCTAAAATGCTGTAAAGGAAACCTCTCTGTGACCCACAGTTAGTTTGGCAGTACCACAACACATTTCAGTAAGCGCAAGAGAGCTGCTGTTCTCAGCTCAGAAAAGTAACTTAAAATTAAACTCAGTATGAATCACAAACTTTTCATGTGCTACCAGCAACACATTTTAAAATGTAACACTGAGGTCACAGTGCCCAGTGCCCAGTGTCTGCCAGCTCAGACAGACACAGCTTGGGCAAAAGAGGAAACACCCAATAAGCGTATGAACTTCTTGGCCCAGTATTAAGAAGTTTGTGTTCATTTGCTTCTACATTCACCAAGAAATTAAAAAAAAAAAAAATCATCTTCTTCAAATAGACTTTCTTAGAGCTTTTTACTTTGGAGATTTGAGCCTTACTATCAGAATTTGCCACAACTGCAATAAAATCCTCCTCAGCCTTTCTCTACATTTGACTCAGCTAAGTAAGTAAAGCCATCGTAGAGTTTTGATATTTGCGTTGGAAAAAAGTGTAAAATCCAGCCTTAAATAAGAAGACCAGAGTTGCAAAACATCTGTACTGGTCTACAATGGCACAGATCTGCATAATAATGCATGACTGGTCTCTGGAATTTGCATAGGCAGGCCCGGCGCTGTCAGAAGCTCATAATGCTGGTATCACTCACTCCTTCTCTATACCGAAAGCAAAGAAACGTCCTCAAGGTTCCATCAGCACGTCCCCCTGCTGACAGACACTCCTGCTGCCTTCTTCTGCTTCAACAGATTTTCACAGACTGAGCTGTAACTGTTGGCCTTGCACTGTTTACCACACAAGTCCTGCCTCAAAAGGTGACTGTCCTGTCCCCCTCATCTTTGCTCTCCCAACAGCTTCATTTGCATTCTGTTCTGAGAGCAGTTTACACCACTGACGCACACTCAGAAAAAGAATGCAAAGATTTCAGATTTTGCTGATTTGCACAAAATATGTGCCAATCTGGATAAACCAGTCACACCCTTTTGCAGGGGCAATAGAGAGTCCTTAAGTGTTAAACACAAAAGAATTATTATACTGTATTCTTCTAAAGAAAAAGACTGTTCTGTAATCCCTTCTGAAGAGAAAGCATGGTTCCCGAAGATACACAGATATATGTATATTAAAAAAAAAAAAATCTGGGTAATTTTTTTAACTTAAATAATATTTGGGAGCAGAAAAAGACCTACAAAAGAAAAGCAGGAAATAATATCACAAAGATTTCTTGTTTACATCTCACATTCAGTACCTCAACATAAATCACACAGGGATGTTTAGAAATATACTAACAAAACAATGAGAAATGCAAGGAGTTCTGTCTTGGTATAAACAGGGCGGTATATACACACACAATCACTTGGGTCTACCTGTTTCATTTTATATTCAGATTATATTATTAAAATATTGAAAGCAACTATACCAGTTATTAAAAGGAAGATCAGGAATTTCCTTGTACACGTGCACAGATCCCACTGACTTTGAGGAATAAGAATTACTATTAAAACAGAACTACCCTTCAATTTAAGCAGCAAGTTTGCACCTTAGAAAATGAAAATAATTTATAGCACACATAAAGATGTTTTAAGTGGCTCTCATCATATTTCATTTATAGGAAAAAAAACTTTCCAAGACACAAGATTATAAAGAACCTTCTCACAACCCCCTGCTTTCCACCTCCCAGTGCATTACAGGCACATCACTGCAGCAGCACCAGAACCTGACACAGCCTGGCTTCCTCAAGTATTTCTGCATAATTAGATTTTTAAGGCTCAAAGCGAAGTTAAAAATAATGCCAATCTTTACTCAATATATGGATGTTGATTTTTTTTAAAAAAAGCAAAGATATGTTTTGAAATACTTAACAATTACAAATAATTTAAAACTTGAAAAATTATTCAAAACTCAAACAGGCCAAAAAGGAAATTAAAGTTCTTTTCATCATCAGATTAAATTACTCTGAAAGCATTTTACAAGGATATCTAGAAGTTTTCTTTCCAATCCTGCATTCTTTGCATTTGTTTTTTTCTGTATCACTGGGCATTGACACTATTTACACATTTTTAAAGACTGTACAAAAAAACCTGAGCTTGAGAAACATCAATAGACCTGTCCACAAATTATACTTGTTTTCTCATAAATG
The DNA here is from genome assembly GCA_020086605.1 of Lanius collurio. Lineage (NCBI taxonomy): Eukaryota > Metazoa > Chordata > Aves > Passeriformes > Laniidae > Lanius > Lanius collurio. The sequence continues at coordinate 829,500 of JACBWW010000045.1, read as the reverse complement.
TGAGAAAACACTAGTCCCAGATCACTTTTCTTTGTGCCAAAATGCACTTATCCTGTCCCTTAAAAAAGAAACATAACACATTTTCTGAGAAAGATGAACCAAGTTACGCAGCTACAGCCCCACAATTCTGAATGCAAGAACTCAAAATTCTGTTTTCACCTCTCAAGTTGAATCACCCAAAGCAATTAATCTAGTTCTCCAAGTATCAAGCTACATTTCATTGGAATGAGAAAAAATGCAACTTAAAAACAGCTCAATACTTTGGTTTTCCGTGTTTAAAAGACTAACAAATGAGTAACAATTACAAAAAAATAGTTATTAAGTCTACTGTTGACAGAATCTCGTTTGTCAGCTTCGTCAGAGTCTCACAGACTGGACGAGTGACGTACTATGGAATCACTGTCTGGGAGATTTTCACTGTCTCCTCCAAAATGGAACACATATAGTACAAACACAAAGGTTATTCCATACAGATCAGTTTTCCATGGGCTTGATCTAAGAAATGAGAAGCTACACATACCCTAGAATCACAAAACGAGAAATTCACTCAAACATTCTTCACCAAAAAATTAGAGTTCATTTACATTCACATTTCTTATGTGCAGTAAAGTATTAAATGTAGTTCTTTCCCTCACAGCATCTTTATCTTTAAAGCAGCAGGTTTTACACCGTCCTGTAGCTTCTGTGCTGCTTTAGACAACAGATTTCCCCAAAAAAAGTGCAAGTTCAAAGACTCTCAGGCAGAGGATGCCCTCAATGCATGATACATTGTCCAGCACCAAAGAATGGAAAGAAACTTGGACTCTAGCTACTATTTATTGCCCAAACATATTTCAGGAACCTTATTACAGGAGTTAAAATCTCACTTGTATTTCCTGCAAAGGACAGTGACCTACAAGCTTCACTTGTAAAGTTTGTTTTGCTGTGTGATCTGCACGATTCCCAAATTATATTTTAAAAAATTAGAATTTGTATTTGTGAAGAAAATTTCAGACACCTAAGGAAAACATGCAAGTAAACAAGCTTCAGAAAATGCCACTGAAGATGCTGAAGTGGCTTGGTCTCTCAGGAAAAGCTACAGAAAGTATTTGTGCTGATTTTTCCAAGATATTCACTGGAGTCACAAACTTACGAGTCCTTCGCAGTTTCCGGGTCGATCACCCATTGTTGGGAGGTTTATTTTGGAGAACAGCGGGTGAAGAAGGGGAGAGGGAAAGTATCCTGTAGGGCTCTGTAGCTGAGAACCCAAATCACAGGTCCCATAGAAATTTTTATCCAAGAGTTACATTCACACAGCATCCTTCAGCCACTACAAAAAGCAGGATGGGAATTTATACATGCAACTTCCTTTAAAAAACCCAAAAAGACACTGAAGAGGGGGCAAATGCGAGGGGAAAAGAGCAAACCCTCGAAAGCCTAAACAATGAGAGCAAAGCAGGTGACTAAGAATGACACACAGAGCGCCCGCGGTCAGGGATATCTGGCAGACGGCGCTGAGGGATCTCCAGGAAAGTTTACATCCTCCCACAGGGAGCGGGAGATGGGCCGATAGCGGCACCTCTGCCGTCGCCTCCCCGAGGGATCGACGGGGTAGGAGGGCAGCTCTCGGGGAGGAACCGCCCGACCTCCCCGAGGGGCTCGGCCGGCACCGCAGGAGCCCGACCCCTCCCTGGCCGAGGTGCTACCGGGGGGAGCGCGGGGAGACGCGGGAATGGCGACCCCCTCCCGATTCCACGAAATTTTGGGGGAAACAGGACCAGGAGACAAGGAGGGGCGGATCCTCGCGGCAAGTAGGGCGCGGGCCGGGGCGGGCGGAACAAGCGGCACCGCCAGCCCGGGGAGGGGGCAGGGGGGCGATATCGGCACCGGAGGCATCCCTGAGGGGGTACTGCGGAGGGCCGCGACCCTTGGAGGGGCTGCAGCGGCCGGCTGAGACCCTGGGACCAGCAGCGGCGGAGAGCGGGCGGGCCCCGAGCGGGTGGCTGCGGGCGGGCCGGGGGCGCCGCGCCTGCCCCTGGCGCGCGGCGCAGCGGTGGCGGAGCGGGCAGTGGGCGCTCGACGGGTCGGTCGTCGGTCACTCACCCGTGCGGCGGGCGGGGTGCAGGCGGAGAAGCCGCTCGGCACGGCCCGTCCCCGCTCGCGGGTCGCTCAGGGCCGCTCGCCCACCAGGACCGGGACGTTCATTCGGGGCTCGGGACGCGCCGCCGCCGCCGCCGCCGACCGCACGCACGCACGTACGTACGGACGCACGCACGGCGCGCTTGGGCCGTGGCGGCGCTGCGGGGCGGTGCCCGATTGGCGGGAGCCCGGCGGGAGGGATGGGGAGGGGGGCGCTCGCGGCCTCGTTTGCGCACGCGCGACAACGCGCGCGTCTTTCCCGCTCCCAGTTCTCGCTGCCCCCGCGGCGCTTCGTTGCGAGGCGGGGAAACGGAAGATGGGGGTGTGTGGGAAACGGTGGTTCTGCGCATGCGCACCCGCCGCCACCGCTTCCCCACGAGGTCCCGGCGCGAGTGAGCCGGGTCGGCGGGAGGCACATACAACACAAGGAGCTCTGCGCATGCGTAGTGTTCACCCGCAGCCGTTGGGGGGGGCACACGGGACTCGCGCTGCTGCGGGCGCGCAGCCGCAGTGCCGCGCGCATGCGCAGAGCCGGTGGTAAGGGTTGGGTGGTGCTGCAGCGCCGCGCGCGCTGTTCGGGGGTGGGGGGGGGGGGGGGGAGCGGCCTCGCGCGCTCCCTCGCGGTGCCCCCTCGCGGTGCCCCCTCCTGCCCGTGCCGTCCCTCACGGCGTGCTTGGCCCGGCCTCAGGCAATGGAATCGGACGGGACGGTCAAGGTTGAAAGGAGGCCTTCAAGATCGCCAAGTCCAGCCATCCATCCAGCACTGCCGCTACAACCCCTAAACCACATCACACAGCACCAGATCTAGACACTTCTTAAACACACCTTTGGTTCAGGAGTTTTAGTGGCAGTGCTGGGTGATGTGGTTTAGTGGCTTTGGGGTCGTATGGCAGTGCTGAGTGGATGGCTGGACTTATGATCATGAAGGTCACTTCCAGCCTTAACGATTCTGTGATCCTTGACCACATCACTCAGCGTCAAATCCAGTAGCCTCTTAAACACCTCCAGGGGACGGTGACTCTACCAGCTCCTTGTACAGCCAATTCCAATACCTGACCACACTACTACTGAATTTTTTTTTCTACTATCAAATATCAATCTCTACCGTGGCATCATAAGGCCATTTCCTCTGGGCCTCTCCCTGCAGACACTGCAGAAAAGACCAGCCCACACGTCTCTTCACCCTCCTGTCAGGGAGTGATGAGGTCCCCCCTGAGCCTCCTTGAGACCCCCAGTTCCCTCAGCCACTGCTGATCAGACTCGTTCTGCAGTCCTTGCTGCCTTTTGCTAGACACGCTCCAGCACCTCCACATCCTTGTAAAAGTGAGAGGCCCAGAACTGAAAGCAGCACTTGAGGCACAGCATCACAATAAGAAATAAAAATCACACTTCTTTTTTACAAAGTTGTCATCCTATTGCACATGTTGACCAAATTACAATATAATGAGAAACCCAAATGCCAATACACATTTAAATTATCAAGCTGCTGCCATTTTACACCACAATATATGAATGATTTACACCCCATCCCTTCAGAAATTATTGTGCCATCTTGTTATTTTGTTTTTTATCTTTTATTTATTATTTAATTAATTTTATTAATAAAAAGTTTCTCCCTTTAGTTCCAGAAGCCACTGCATGTCTTGAGGAAAACCTCTCCTTGCTTTTTGGTGTTCTTTGGTGTTTACTTATCAGTGAATGTTTATTGAATATCAGCTGTTGGGGAGGGAAATAAAGCCATAAAACAATTGCTTTGGGTTTTGCCTGAAAAAAACTTTTCTAGTGGTTGTGCTTTCTTCTGAAGACAATTATTTTTGTTCCTCTCTGTCAGTATTTTTGTCCTCCTTCGGCAGAAAGAGCTTTAGAGGGTAGCATTTGAAATACAACAGTGAGGATGATGGCGATGATTGTTTGATTTGGCTGTGGTTGAAGTCAGTGCAGTGCCAGGTGCTGCTGAATAGCCCTGCCACCCATGGAGTAGGCAGGAAAAGCTTTCTGGGGAGAATCCTACAGATTTCACATTCAAGTACAAGGCTGGGAACCAAAGGTATGGAGCACAGGATGGAGGTGGAGGCTACAGTTTAGGTGCTTTATGAGAAAGTGATATTTAGTCCTATTTTATTCCCCATTTTCCATGCACGAGTGTTTTTTCCTTTCTATTTAAAGGAACCTAAAATGAACACAGCCAGTAGCTTTACTTCTTACAGCATAGCATCTAAGAGCACTCTAGGGATGCTGCACCTCACAGGAATACTGAGTTCTTACACACTCAGTTTCAACGAGAGGCTCAGCAAGGCAGAAGAATTAATGAGTTTTAGAAACAGCACATGCAGAGGAGTTCATGTTTTGTCATTGTGATGTTTTATTGCCAGAGATCCCAGGAATAATGGTCATGTGCAGCAGCATCACAGATTTAGTTTGAATTCCTAGTACCACATTATGATGAACCAATTCATTTCAGGGGGCAAATGACAACACAAGAAGATTCAAATTTTATTGTAAAATATTTTTTACCGTATTGGGGGGGAGCCCACAGGCATTAACGACTACAGGATCTTTCAGAACTTCCCAGTGCCTTGGGTTTGGCAAGCTCATTACCCACAAACTTGATTATTTACTTTCATCCATCGCAAGAGAACAAGAACTGTCATAGTAAAGAATCTAAAAAGACTGAAATTACAAAGTGGAGGTTGTCGTTTAGTCACAGACTCAGCATTAACCCAGTTACTTTATAGACCTCAGACTTATATAGAAACCCTTTATTTCTCATCAGAGACATGATCAGCTTTGTTGATTTTCTGTAGCCCAGCTGTAGTGCAGTCTAGTTTACAGTGACTTCAGTGTGTGCAGCTAATGATTTTAGTTAAAATTCTGGGGAATAAAAATTCATTTATTTCCTACAAAGCAGTGCCTGATTAAAAGAAACACCATACATTATATAAGGTCTGTAAGAACAAACCGGGGGGGAATTTTTTAAGAAAAATCATTCTAGGAACAGGTTGAATCTTCTAAAAAAAAAAAGTATCTCTTTAGCTGCTGTATTCTGTGAAGTGATTCAAGCACGATCCAAACAGGAGCAGTTAGACAAATCCTGCCCTTTCTGCAGTCTTGGTTTAGGTACGAGATGTAGCTGAAGTTAAACAGGGTGAAACCTCTGCAGCTACCAAGAACAAACAGCCCAACCAAAACCCAGCTACTCACTCAAACATCCCTGACATTCTCTCTACTTGGACAGCGCTTTACACCTTAGGAACAAAGGCAACCTGTGTATGGGATAAGATTCCAAGACAAGCTCTGCCAACTTGGCTCTAAGGAGATTCAAAAAACTGATTGCAAGGGTTCAGGAGAGAAATGAAAATAGTAAGAAAATTGATAATGGATGCAAAATGTCAGAGAATACTGAATGGCTCAGCCATCCTGCAGGTACTCACTATTATATCTTATCAGAAGGGAAAAAAAATCCCAAGCCAACAAAACTTCTCATAATTATATTGATGGCTATCCAAATGTACTTTAAAAATGATACTGAGTGTCCCAGTTGGAGTCAAATATGGGCATCAAAGGCCTGTGCCACTGGATCTTGTGTCCAGAGAGTTTTGAGCTCCACCCCAAAACACTGCAGACAAACAAGTCTCTTCTCTGATTTCACTGTACAATTTGCTTTTAAACTCTAGAAAGCCGCTATATATTAGATACTTAATTGCATTTGCTTGGTTTTGTACAAGATTGTTGATCTTATTTCCTTTCATTCTCAAAGCAGCTACAAAATGTCCAGATGTTAAATCTAAAGTGAAGCCAAACAAGTCCCCATAAATCCCCTTCAAAAGGAACAAATGTTGCCAATGGTGACTGAAACCTTAATTACTTTACTACTGATTATTTTACCATAAATCTGTATAAGGTACAGTGTTCCCAATCCTGAAGCAGCTCTTTCATCTTCCACAATTACAAAATACAGAGGTTCTTCACTCACTTACTCAGTCTAATTCATATTAATTGAGCTAGAAGCACACCAGTACAACAGGAGATCAGCTGGGCGAGGTATCACATGTGCACTGTGCTGTGTATCCATAAGGACACTGGTTTACTGTTCTGTCACCTCAACAGCTGCATCTTCTGTGTGCCACACGCTGCTCTCTGTTGCTCTGGGATAAATGCTCTGTTAAGGCATGAACAGATGCTTTTCCTGACCTAAGCCTAAGGTTTGTCTCTCAGTTTCTTGATCTTTCACGCTGTACTGTTTTGCCCACAATTAGAGTCTTATGTCATTCCATCTCACTGGTTTTTTCTCTCTCTCTTGTCCACATAGGTTGCAAAGGTTTACGAACAGGACTTTCTTTCTACAGGCTTATACTGCAGCCAGCATCTTGCTATTTCCTAGGCCTCTAACTGCTGTGTTATGCAAGTATTTAGGAGATGACATTTTCATATGTTAGGACAGAGGTCTGCATCTCAGTTACTTGATTCCTTACCTGTACTATGGTATCTTGCAGAGTTAAGCATGACACAACCAACCAACTTAATCCTGCTCCTGTACAATTCACAAACTAATTCATAAAAGGAGATGAGCATTACAGATCAGGTATGTTATCGATACAAGGATAAAATGACAACAAGAAGTAAGAACTTCCCACCATTTATGAGGTGGGAAATATAAACCATTGTTCAGATTCTCCTTTTGGAAAAGGAGTGAACTGCGATAAACATGAATGCTGTAAGTATGGCTTAACCGGGTGGACTTCACTGCTAACATCAAGAATATTAGACTTTGTATTCTTTTATTTCCTAAAGTAATAGAAAAATTCCAAACAAATCTGAAAAGGATTAATACAAGTTGTACTTGTTTTGATTTATGATGTAATTAATGCAGATTCCACCCTGCTTTTAAATACACAGCAGATGTTTGTGGTTATAGTCAGTAATTGGAATATGCAAACCATTGAGGCTAGAGGTATAAAGAAGATACATTTAAAGATCAGTGAAGGACATTAGAAAGATTTGGTTTCTAGTATTTTTTTAAAGATTTTTTTCTGCTAAGATATAAATAACTAACACTACTCTCATTTAAATAACCATCTTTAAGTTTCTGTATTAAACCAGTCAGGAGCACTAGATGGTTCTGGGAGCCATTGTCAGAGCTATTGCTTCAAGCCATCTGTGGCTTGCGGCACACATCTTCTCCTCATTTGAATTCAATACACCTTTAAAATCATCAGCACTTCCTTAAAAGAAAAAACAATCTCAGCTTGTACATCTCAGTTTTCCATCTAGGAGAGGATTTCACAGCTATGGATCCAATACACCCTTGTGTTTTTTGATACACAGTATCTTGTTTATAGTCAGACAATAAAGATACCTTAGACCAGCAGTTCCTAAACTTTCTGGATGAACAAACACTGTTGACTTCTTAATGAGTTAGGAATCACTGTCAGATGTATCTGAAAACATTGGCTTTTGAGTAATGACAGAGGCATTGCCGACTGTCCTCTGGGAATACCTGCATGAGACAAGTAAAACTGCAAAGTGTATGTAAGACAGGCATTTGACATTCAGAGTGAAGATATTCAGAGAACAGTCCGTAGTTTTGGTCAGGCTCCCTCAAAAGAGGTGGATAATCTGTGTATGTGATTTGAGACTTGTCTCTTGTCTGTATGTAGTTTATATCCTTTATCACAAAGAATATAGATCCTTCTGACTCCCAGAGGAGATGCCTGTGTGATCATCTGTATCTATCTTTATAACCAGCTTGGCAACCTGGTCTGACTGATTTTACGCCAGCAGCACTGCCTGAGCCTGGGAGCGGCAATGTGTGACTGGGGAGGGAAACCACTTCCATTGTCAACGCAGTACTAGCTGGGATTGTCACAGCTTTGGGGAGGCATTTTTTTCAGGCTGTTTTTTAAAGTACAATAGGACAATTTTGGTGTATGGCCCAGGACAGTCTGATGTCTGGAAACTTACCTGGCCTGGTAGGTAACTTTCTGAGAACCTGTGAGAAAGGCGAAATGACTGATTATTCATTAGGTATCAGCATGCCACTACGTTTCATGCAACACCCACACATGACTAACTTGTTGCCAGATCTTGCCCCAGAGCTGCTAACTTTGAGCTCAGCTGATACAAACTACCCTGCAGAGCTCTCATTACTTTACACTCCAACAACATTGTCTGTTCGAATGGTGTGAGACAGCCAGGCAGAAAAGCTGTAAACAAAACACACACAGTCAGCCATTGTGTTTTATTGCAACTTCCATGGTTTTCTGAACTGAAATTGTGGACTTTCCAGCAAATTACATTAGCGCTACTGCAAAGTCTTTGTGTATTGCTATTTGTTTCCTGGCCAGGTGCAGAGAGGCTTCTCAGTGTTGTCCAAAGTGCTTTCCCATTTCCAGTACTTTTGGGAATGGGTGTTGCCTTCATACTCTTGTATCACCTTGTCGGGGATAAAATTTAATTATCACAAGAACTACTGCTGGGCAGGAAACCAGGTTTCTGACAGGTATAGCAAAGGCTTGTAACAATAAAAGTATCTGTGTGTGGGCTAAAATTCACCATGATTTTACATATCAAACAGTTCTTGCCAGTTTTCAGCTCATCACTTCATGGAAATACACTGCAGTTATCACCAATCTATTACATTTAAGATTAAAAAACAAAAAGCAATTCTCAGTGCAAATAGACTGTGAAATGTATTTGAAAAGCAATGTAACAATGGTAAATTATATTTTAAGAGCTTTCTTCTAACAGTAACTATCACACTAATAGTACAACATTGGGACATTGGGAATACTTAAACTTGATAGTCTAGCCTAAGGACTGCAGTAAGCTTTAGTAAGACTATAAAGTCATTACCTGGAGTACCATTTACCATGGTTTCACTTGTCAGACGTTAACAACTGGATAGTATTTTAAAGACCTGTGGCTCAGATTCTGCCAGTGTACACTGCCATGCTTCATAGTCTGAACTGGAGCATTAATTCCCAGAAATACCCCGGGAGTATGGAAAAAATGTGCTAAGCAGATTAAGTGCAGTGTTGGACATTTCACTTTAAAATAGTAAGCCTTACCTTAAAAGCACTGAAAACTGGTATATTAAAGTGTTATAAATAGATAACCTCCCATGTTTTGTCCCAACCACTAAGTGATGCACTTGGTTACTTCGGGGTGAACGTTTTCTAAACACACGAGTGGGAGGAAGTCCGGGAGTTGCAGGGGGCGGAAGGAGGCCCCCAGCAACTGCTATAGTGCTGTTTATCTCCCCTTGTTTCTGTAGCTCATTTGGTGACATTCTCTATTCATCAAAATTGCGATAATAAAGCCCCATAAGCATTTAAACCCAGGAAAGGCCCCAAACCAACCACTCCAAAGAGATTTTAAATTAAATTGCATAATAAACTTTCAGGTTTCTCCTTCCAGAGCAGGTGCTCTGGAAGAAGGCGCTCTGATGGAAAAAGGTGCAACACTGGACAACATTCTGCATGTGAGAGCAAGGACCCCAAGGGCTAAAATCAGCAAATGGCAAGTGAGGGAGTTTTACTGAAGGGGAGGAGAGAATTAGACAGAGTTCACCACCGGAGTCAGGCAGGAGATTAGTTTTCATTTGGTTTAGCTTCAAGTAAAATGTGTTTCTAAATCATTACAGAGAGAGATGAATGCAGCTGTGATTGTGGGTTTGGGAGACAGAGAAGAGGGTGAAGACTGGCAGCAAGACTGCCCTTGGTCAAAAACGCTGTTTTGCTATACAAAAGCAGAGATGAATACTGAGCTGTGCAGGCTCAGCCCTATGCAGAGCAGCCTGGAGAAGACAAGCCTCAAACATAGGAGAGGACAAAGGCCACAGAAAGCTGTTTCAGCCTGTCACCTCTGAACTGGATGCTTCTGCTTAAAGTATCCCAAACAATTCTGCAGTCTCTCCCCTTCCTCCACTTACCCATCTCAAGACTCGACTGCAGTACAGCTGTAATAAAAAGAAATGAAAAAAAAAAACAACAAAAAGTTTGAATCAGTGAAATTCATTTTACTTTCTTGCATCCATTTTTGTTTTTCTCAAATTGCCTTTCCTCAGTCACTTTTCCATTTTTAACACCCCTGCCCCCTGGCCCCCTCCCATAAAATACAGTTTCTGGTTATAGGATAATTTTGTCCTATAGCTTCTTATAACTTGATTTTTTTTAAAGCTAGCTATTGTTTAATTACTACTTTGAAGTCAATTTAGCAGAAGAAAAATCCCTAGTTTAAGGTGGCTTTTTGCATCCCCACCAAGCTATTCAGCAGGGCATTCATCCAGGATACAAAACTGGGCTGAAGCTTTAGGAGTTGAATGGATCACTCCAGTAGAGATTTAATTTCCATGAAATTCCTTCATGAAAATCCACTCACTCCTCTTAGATCTGACAGACAGGCAAAGACCAGCCACTACCTTTGAACTGAGTAATTTTTAAATCCATCGCACCCCTCCTTGCCCCCCATGTAAATATGAATTGCTGAGGCTCAGAGCGTCGTGGCAGACTTTAAACCACTAACAGAGTGCGAGTAGGAGGGGAAGCAAAGACAGGCACATGACTCCGTGGTGACTAAACTTAGGGTGGTTCGATGAATGAGCACCAAATCGCTCTGCTGTCGGCTCTGTCCCGCTGCTGCCGAACCCAGAGCTATTCCCCGCAGGGGCAGCGGCTGCGGCAGCGGAGCCGCCGGCTCCCCCCGCGCCTGCTCGGCCACGCTTCGCGGAAACCTGCGGGCAGCCACTGCCTCGGGCAGAGCCGGTCCTGGCGACTCCGGTTCCCTGGCCCTGCGCCCGGAGATGCACCGCCCGCCTGATGTGCCATTTCATTGCTGGGGTGCCTGCGCTTATAACCCAAACTCACTCGCAGGCGCGGCGAGCTCCGTCGGGGTTGGTTCCTGACTGTAACACGGGAGAAGCCGCCGCTGCCGCCGGGAGCTCAGTGTGAGACCCGAGTGATGCCAGCAGCACAGTCCCGGTCCTGTGCGAGCCCTTCCCAGTTCCCTTCGCAGCGGGAATCACCTCTATCCCCGGCCGTGTGTGTTGCGGAGCCCCGGCCCTGCCCGATCCCCGCGCCCAGGGACACCCTCTCGGACCCGGGAGGTTTCTGGACGGACAGCAGGCAGCCGAGCTGACGGGTCTGCATTCCGCACCTCTCCCCACGCCTCCTTCCGCCCCCTGCAACTCCCGGACTTCCTTCCACTCGTGTGTTTAGAAAACGTTCACCCCGAAGTAACCAAGTGCGTCACTTAATGGTTGGGACAAAACATGGTTATCTATTTATAAAACTTTAATATACCAGGCAGGCAAGATTTTTCTACGTTTATTCACTTTTGTTCATTTAACAGCTGCCAGCTCGCTCCTTATTTTCCCGAGTGGTGCTGCATTCCCACCTCTCTGCGCAAACCCCATTCCTGAGTCTTGGCTGCTATTTTAGCTTTGCTCAGACGCACACTTGGCTGTTCAAATTTCAGTCCATAGCTAAGCGCTGCTTTTCTTGCCTGAAGCAATTCTTCAATTCATCTCCTGAAGTTTGCTGATTTTTCCCTCAAGCCTTGTTTTAAACCCTCGGTTTCGGGATCGTTCCTGAATCTTGCCCGTTGACTCTGTAAGCGGGGGGCGGGGAGGGAGGGTGTCCGCAGTGAACCCCATTTTCCCTTTTCCCATTCCTGCTCCCCCTTCCCGGAGTTCCACGCGCGGCTCTGAGTGAGCTCCGGCGGCTCCCGGGCATTTCTCTCCGCAAAGCTGCGGATGCCTTTGCATTCCAGACACAATGACCCTCTGTTCCCTGGAAGCTTTCTTCATCTCCAACATCTAAATCACCAGCCCCACAGCAGGCAGAATCCCCTTCTCTTTCCTCCTTTGAAATGTTTATTTTTGCCCCTCCTAACTCAGGTTCATATGCGCCAACAAGGAATTTGGGAACCCCTTCTTTTCCTTTTGAACTCTTTTTCCTCTTGAATTTTTGTAATTGTGGCATTGAAGAGGGTTTTTTTGTTCGTCTGTTTGTTTGTTTTCAATCTTTTTTCTCCCTTTCAAGCCAATTTTTCAAACATCGGTGATACAGATTGATTAGCTTGACTAAAGAAGTCCTGAGCACTGAAATTAGGAGAAGATATCTCCTCCCAGTGTTTTCTCTTCATTCCTAAAATTTGTTTGCTATCACAGGGCAAAAAACCTTAGGACAATATAATTTCACTTTGATGTGAATGCTGACTGGTTTTATTGTAGAAAGGTTTAAAACTTCTAATGCTTTTCCTTAGCAGTCTTGACATTAGGAAACTCACCAAGGTGGTTTCATTCAGTGTGAGTAGGGGTCTTAAAATACACCAACTAAACACACAGGAGCTCAGCTGTGTTTTAGCTGTTGGTGTAATATTAAAGCTGTTGGTATGATATTAATTTGTTGGAGAAAATATACACTTTTAAAAACAAAATAAATGTTACAGTTCATGCATTAAGGAAAACTTATTTTTAAAATATAGTAAATTTTATAGGACCTATGTTTGAAATGTTTACATTTAGGGAATGCGCATGCTATTTATTGTAAACTCAATTTAATTGCATCACCACTCAAACTCCTCAGAGGTTCTTTGTTTTAACATTTGCATTGGGATCTGGATGTATGAAACACAACTGCAGTTTAGGTGCTAAGTGTTATTTAAGAACCGTGGAGGTGTCAAACCTCATTACACCGAATTACTAGAAAGTTCTGCAGAGTATAGACAGGCAATATAGGCTGTCTCTGGTAACCCTGACAATTGCCCTTTAATCCTGACCTACAAGATTCCTGATATTCCAGCCATAGCCCATTCTTTGTGTACAAACTGAACAGACACATTTATACAGAAACACATTCCTATAGGAACTTCGAGGGTATCTCTAAATCCCTGTGAAATGAAACTAAATTAGGACATGAATCTAAACTTCCAGGAGTGAAAAATTTGGAATACATCCTTATCCTGTTTACTCAAAGTTATCTCTTCAGGCATGTTTTATTGCACCATAGTTGGTGAACTGAGGAAATGAAACACAGTTGTTGCTAAAACCAGAAAAGTAACAAATTTTATCTGAATTTACATCAAAATCCCATAAGAACAACTATAATAGGTGAAATATATTGCAGAAACTTTATAGTAAATGTTTGTTCTCAGAATTTGATCATCTAAACTCAAAAAATTTATAAGAATTATAAGCAATATAAATGAGATACGAACAAGATTTTTGGCACAGAGTTTATATTTGTGGATGAGGAAAATATTAATTAAATAACAGCAGTAATATTTCACTTAACCAAAATTAAATAATTGGGCAGCAGTGAGTTCAGAGATGCTTTATTAGGTGTTGAGGTACTCCTATGTGGGGTGAGTAAATAGAAATATGAATGCTGCAGAAGGGATGTCTTCTACTTCAGTTTCCATTTAAACTTCTCAGTGACATTAGAGGAGGATCAGGGTAAATTGGAGGCAATCTGAAGTCCTGAATTTCTGTCTCAGTTGACTGAGGATTAATAATCATAGAATCTGTCTTCCTCCTCTGTGGGATTTTGATTCTCCTGATCCAGCAGTGATCAGACAGTAGTACAGTTGTTTCAGCCCAGATTCAAACAAGCAGGTACTTCTGTCTCAGAGGTCAGCACCATGCTGGGCTCAGAGACAAAATTAATCTGGAGAGGAGTCTGAAGTCACACAGGCAAGTATCTTATTGATCAGAAGAGAATGGAAACTTCCCCTGAAATCATTCTACAACACGAGTGATGTACACTAGGAATGCAGATGACAGAAATCTGCATCCCATTCTGCAGTGAGCAGCCTTTCAGGACTTCTGTAGGGCAATTTGCCAGAGTGGTGCTTTTATGGAACAGGTGAAGAACAAAAGCACAGCTAGATAAAGAAAAAAGGGAAAAGGAAGAAAAGCAGCAAGACAGGATGAAAGAGAAAGAAAAGATGGGAAGAGAAGGAAGGAAGGAGGGAAGGGAGGGAAGGGGGGGAAGGGAGGGCAAGGAGGGGCACTGCGGATCGATCGGCAGTGCGAGGGGGAGGGAGGGAGGGGGGGAGGGAGGGGGGAGGGAGGG